>JAVGWX010000003.1:34413877-35013877 GCA_036924085.1 Ariolimax columbianus | reverse complement strand
ACCGAAGAGAGCAGGTCGTTGTCTTCAGACTTCGCACTGGCCACAACAGACTGAGGTACCACCTATTCAACAAATTGAAGATAGGGTGTACCGACGAATGCCCGTGCGGTACTGGTAAAATGACTGCTGAACATCTGCTGCAGAACTGCCCGACATACGAGGATCAGAGAGAGCAGATGTGGCCATTACCAGTGGAACTGCAAGACAAGCTCTATGGCAGTGGCGAGAGCCTCAGGATGACCGCCGCTTTTTTCGAAAAAATAATGGTTACTGTCTGACTGCGTACGAAGAAGAAGAAGATACCCATGTGTTTGACAAAGGCTATTCAGACACTCGGAATTGGAAAGAATAAGAATATTCACACAATTTGTAATAAATTCTTCTTCTTCTTCTTCTTCTTCTACGTTCTTTTTCCATCTCCCTCTACCAAGCCCTGAACAGGCCTTTGCAAGTAGCCGGTTGTAGTTTGGAGAATGGAATGTGTTGTGTCGCTAGTTAACAGCTTGACTGCGATATTTGCTCCTTTCAGTCCGACACATCCGTCTTCTGAAGAATTTGTAATAACAAAACTGAATAAAAAATAGCTTGTTCAAGACAGTGTACATTTAATACACAGGACGAAATGTAAAAAATATCTTTGATAGATTACAGGTAAACCATACAAGTTCACATCAATGATAAAGACAATATTATATTACCTTTCAAATGTGATTATATTTAATAAAATACTTATGATTTTATATTATAGATTATATGTTTGTTAAAATATTATGACAATTTTTGTGCAATAAATAATGTTGGACACAGGATGTTGTTTATTTGATTTGTATTGGTTCTGAATTTTAGTCTCAGTTTTTCTCCCTATTTATTTCCATTGATTCTGTGTACAGCACAAATGTTACTATGTATCATTTAAAAAATAATTAATCTAAGCATAGCAAATACTTCATAACTGTTTCAGAGAAAACGTCCATTTGAATATAGAAGTAATGACAAAATCCTCCATTTTGGCTACATTTACTGATAACTATAGCTAAGGAATGAGTGGGATGAACGTTAGTGATAAAATGCATGGTTGTTATGACTTGAAATGAAGATTTTAATTATTTAGATCCCTACTTTATCATACTATTAAAATATTACATGTGGATTGAATGAATCCCCATAGTAGTGAGTGTCATGCAGATGAAGCCAAACATAGCCCAATCGCCTGGAGGACCACAGTCCACCTTCATCAGCACACTCGGGATCTGAGGAAAGCTACTGCAACCTGCTACTTAACGCCCTTATCAGGGTGCACAAAAGAGTAAACTTGCTCATTATGGGCATTAAACAACAATAAAATATTACAATTATTGCAGTAGCTGTTCTGTAAGCTCAAAAATGTTGTTTTGTAGAAGTTCTCCCTGGATGACTGCATTAGTCGTGTGAAGATTTCCAATTTGGTTTTTATCTGTACCTGGTAAATGCTTCATCAATTTGTCCATGACCCAAATCTGCATCTGCTGTGAACCTACCATCTTTGTTAGAAGCCTGACACCAAGATTTAATAATGGTTATTGAATGTTCAACTGGACAAAAAGAGGGGACTGAAAATAAAGCACATGAAAACCTCTACCACTCTCTTCTCACTTACCCCCAAAAAAGAGACAATAGCAAACCAACAAATAGCCTAGTTGGAGACACCCACATTCCTCTGAGTCACATTTGACTCGAGACATCTCGAATTCAAATATATAGAAAATCCAGACGAGGGCCATAAAAAGACTTGGTTGTGAAAAAACTGGCTGGTAAATCTAGGGGGACCAACAACAAAATTCTCAAGCAGGTCTACACTGGTGTAATCAGACCAATCATGGAATATACCTCTAGAATTGGTCAACAGCAGCTAAAACAAACATTCCAGTCCACTGTGGGATCCCTGAAAAAAAAAAAAGCAGATGCGCTCTGAATTTGCGATACGAAATTGTATGTTCAACAAATTACACATCTGACGCACACAGGTATATGTCCATGTGGGGTGGACAAAGACACAGTAAAATATATTCTTCGAGTCTGTCAGTTTTACGGGAGCAGCAGAATGACAGCATGGCCTTCTTTCAACTCTAGGCTGGGACTTCTCAAGTAGAGTGAGAGGACTGGTCGTTGCTGAGTGACATACATGTCAACAACCTTCAGTTTGAGAATGGAGATCGAAGCACTGACCTCAGCGCTGGGATGGATATCTGAGACCCCTTTAAAAAGGGCAGTCATCTTGTTAGACGCGCAAGCAGGACCGGCAGCTCCTCTAGACCTGGACACTTCTGCAGTAGGACCGGCAGCTTCTCTAGACCTGGACACTTCTGCAGCAGGACCGACAGCTCCTCTAGGAATGGACACTACTGCAGCAGGACCGGCAGCTCCTCTAGACCTGGACACTTCTGCAGCAGGACCGACAGCTCCTCTAGGAATGGACACTACTGCAGCAGGACCGGCAGCTCCTCTAGGAATGGACACTACTGCAGCAGGACCAGCAGCTCCTCTAGACCTGGACACTTCTGCAGCAGGACCGACAGCTCCTCTAGGAATGGACACTACTGCAGCAGGACCGGCAGCTCCTCTAGACCTGGACACTACTGCAGCAGGACCGGCAGCTCCTCTAGACCTGGACACTACTGCAGCAGGACCGGCAGCTCCTCTAGACCTGGACACTTCTGCAGCAGGACCAACAGCTCCTCTAGACATGGACACTTCTGCAGCAGGACCGACAGCTCCTCTAGACCTGGACACTTCTGCAGCAGGACCGACAGCTCCTCTAGGAATGGACACTACTGCAGCAGGACCGGCAGCTCCTCTAGACCTGGACACTACTGCAGCAGGACCGGCAGCTCCTCTAGACCTGGACACTACTGCAGCAGGACCGGCAGCTCCTCTAGACCTGGACACTACTGCAGCAGGACCGGCAGCTCCTCTAGACCTGAACACTTCTGCAGCAGGACCGACAGCTCCTCTAGACCTGGACATTTCTGCAGCAGGACCGGCAGCTCCTCGAGGCCTGGACACTACTGCAGCAGGACCGGCAGCTCCTCTATACCTGGACACTACTGCAGCAGGACCGGCAGCTCCTCGAGGCCTGGACACTACTGCAGCAGGACCGGCAGCTCCTCTAGACCTGGACACTACTGCAGCAGGACCGGCAGCTCCTCTATACCTGGACACTACTGCAGCAGGACCGGCAGCTCCTCGAGGCCTGGACACTACTGCAGCAGGACTGACAACCGACAGCATCTCGAGACCTAGACACTACTGCAAGTGCATGCAGGCGAAAGAATAAAAAGATAACACACAAGTGCAGAAAGACGAAAGAAACATGGTTAGACCAGAAATGCACAGAACTAGAAGCGCATCACAAAACAGATGCAAACTCCATGTACAAACGAAGAAATAAACAAACAGGATGACGACCACACACAATCACTGGATGTTTGAAATCAAAAGCCGGAGGCAGCTGATGGTGAAGGATACAATAATCTACAGATGGACATAATATATCAGCGAGTTATGTAACGTCAACAAACCAGACTTCAATGAACGTCGATTGCAGAGGTCTGTCATCAATATTGGCAGCAGAGCTAAAAAAAAAGCTATACAACATTAAAGAACAGGAAAGACACCAGGACCTGATAACATACCACATATGAAATTACGCCCATGGGATATTTTGGATCAAAAGCGATAACAAAATTACTAAATGATATATATGAATATGGATACATCCCGACTAACTTGATGAAGTCAATATTCGTAGCACTGCCAAAGAAATCTAGATCCATTAAATACAAGGACAGCTGCACTATTAGTCTTATGAGTCACATAATGAAAATACTTCTACGAATCATCATGAGACGTGTGAGTAATAGAATCAAACCAGAAATCGGAGATGAGCTCAAATCTAAAAATCCAGGTGTTCAATCATTGCCTGATGCCAAGTAGCCAAATGTTGAGTAAACTCATTTCGCTCTTTTGCCTCTGTGCACCATATGAGCCTAGGGCATCTATGTCAGAGAAGAAAGTTTGGCGTCTGATCTCTGCGTTGCGCGTTTGGTTTCGAACGGAGATCTTCAATGTTCTTCGCTCCATCGCTCGTTGGACAACGTTGGGGAGTCTATCTGGATCAACTCTCCGTAGGTTCCACACCTTGCAACCATTTACCGTGGCTGGAATAATCACACTGTTGAAAGTGTGTGTTCTTGCGTTGTCGTTTCACATCTGTTGCAGTATGGGTTAAATACAGTTGAAGCTCAGCTAGCCCGCTGTGGGAGAAGAGGGTTGGAACACACGGTGACAACGGGCAAAATCGCCATCAAGAGGGACAGAGGGAGGCAAAGAGAGAGAATATTGGACAACTTGAAGGTATGACATGGGAGGTGATCAATGGCGGAACTCATAACCGGCAAACGTGATAAGATGAAATGGAGGTCTCTGATAGTAATAGCTAACCCCAACCAGCACTTGACGATGATGATGATGATACACCAACCAATGAGAGAGAGAGAGAATCAATTAAATATTTTATGCCAGATTTCGGGGAGGAAGACTAACGTCTAATCAGGCAAAATATACTGATCAGACACGTTAGTCAGGGTCAGGCAAAACATACTGGCCAAGACCCTCACCTCGGCTTTCTAGTAGCCAGCCTGGAAACTGGCTGTTTTAATGGCAGCCTGGCTAACCAGGCGAGGGATCGACGTGATCCTCGCAGTAGTGAGTGACATGCAGAAGAAGCCAAGCATAGCACAACCGCCTGGAGGACCCCAGTCCACCTTCATCAGTAGGCTCGGTATGTGAGAAAGGCTACTACAACCGATCACTTAACGTTCTTTTTAGAGCTTACAAAAGAGTAACCTCATTGTAGTCATTCGTAAACAACAACAACTCTACATTGGAACGGCGATGGAGGAATGTATTCATAGGGACGACCATGCGACTGTCTGCCAGATTTGATTACACATGAGTATCTCAATTTAAGATGATCTTCCATTTAAAATTAATTTCCATTTTTTGATAGTTTGTCCATCACAAGTGATGAAGACCACTCTCTTTGTTCAGCCGTGTGGACAGTCGTCTCTCTTGCTGTGTTCGCTGAAATGGGTGACTTGCGCGGAGATTTGGATTAAAGTGAGGAAGAAACTGCGCCTTTTGTCAACCTCACTCACAGAGCCTAAGCTACCTTTTGCCAGTGGCACGACATTCATCGAGACGACTGGAGATAGCATAGGATGCAGATTTTGCCTCAGGGTTACCACCGAAGCCTTTCCGTAAACATGTAACCCGCAGGGTAGAAAGGTGGGAAGGCATCTAACGCAGTTCGTCGTGCCTTATCGATAACCACAAGAGGTCGTATGGGCAACACTCAGCGTGTGAGTGAGTCTGGCATCTCTCCCCAGATGTATTCAGTTCATCATAGTAGCATCTAAAATTCCCACACGCCATATTCGTGAAGGTGAACCGGCAGAACTAACCCGTGAGATACGACACAGGTATAACTAGTTTAAGCGTAGCGCCATTCAGCCGGCGTCCAGACCAGGATAAACGGATGGAAGAAATCACAAAAAAAGAACGAAATAACAAGTCCAGACGGAAAACAACGCCACGTATCCGTGAACACAAGTGTAAGTCGTCGACTAGTGTGAATTCCAGGCAAATCCGTGGTCTGGCGGCATCCATAATGATCCAAAGCAGTAGAGAAATGTAGACTCGCAGCCAGTAACGGCGCCATCTTTGCCAGATTTCCATAGGATGTTGTAAATTCCCACAATTTTCCTATTTCTAATTTTTTGTATCTGCCACATCGACTTTGTTTCTGGATAGGTGTTGATCCGATCTTTACTTTGATCGTTATTCATAAATGAGTAATACCTAGTTCATCCGGATGTGTGCTTATCCATCTTTGTTGTTGTTGTTTAATGCTCACAATGAGTAGATTTATTCTTGTGTGCGTTCTGAAAAGGACGTTATGTGGCGGTTTGTTGTAGCTTTCCTCATATCCCGAGCGTGCTGATGAAGGTAGACCAGGGTCCTCAAGACGGTCGTGCTATGCGTGGCTTCATCTGCGTATCGCTCACTACTATGGTATATAGCAGCGCCATGCCCGGACAACGGCTTTGACTGGCCGTCTAAACTACGTGAGCAAACGTGGGGGAAAACCAGGGCACAAATCCTATCATCCATGGGAGGAGCACAACATCCCTGACTGACGCCCGCACAACGAGAAGGAAAACTTGATCAAAACCTGGATAGGGAAGATCCGATAGTCGCGTAAGATAGCTTTTCTAGGAGAGACAACTCTGAAACCAAGCAGCTGTTGCCCTGCAGGCAATGGTTGGGAGGAACCCCGAACTAATGCAAGCTGAATTCGGATGCACTGGGCTACGGCGCATAACACACTGTATACCGACAAAAGAGATGACATTTTGCAACGGCTGGTGTCCTATACGAGAAGCTGTACGAAAGTGTACAGAGCATTGAGTCGACTGCAGCCTTCGTTAGCCATTGAAGTTGAGGTCTGAAGACGAACGAGGAAGAAGAAGAAGAAGAAATATGTCCGCGGGCCATACCATACGATGTTATTTTAAAACTGAAATATATTTCTAAACATCTTCTTGTTGTTTAAAAATGGTACTTATGTCAATATGTTTCCAAGTCGCGTGATTAGCATACCAACTGGACGTATAAATTAACAGTGAAATAAATTTCATGGAAGCTTTAGTCAGCTATTTAAAAAAAAATAGAATGTTTATTTAATTGTTTAAACGCGTGGAGGTGTAGAGGGTCTTGGCAGATCTGGTTCGCTTGCCCAGACGCTATAAAAAGTATTTCAATTCATAAGCAAAGTCGGAAGCACTTTTCTACTACACTGCATGTCAGATCGAAATTATTTTTCGCATGCAGCCTTAGAATATTCATGACGCTAAAACATTGATATTATTTACTCCATAGTTGTTAATAAATATGCACATCGACGTTCTTTTTGGACCAAAGCAAAGAAATGGCATTACATTTTAAAGATTTTACAGTACGCAGCTTAACTTCTCGTCGTATTTTGTTCAAAGGCGTATCTCCGTAATGTCTTGACAGATCAATTTATTGTTTGTGTTGCCCTTTATGTACAATCGTAAAAATGGCACCAATATGCAACCGTTACTACAGCCCATCGGTCACCATTAGACCCCGTGGTTGTACCGACTGTGCAGCTAATTTTATGTTGCTTAAAGCATTTGAATTTTGAAATGTATTTGTTGTCATTGAATGTACACTTAATTGTTTTGATAAACATATACTGATTAGACACTAATTCATCCGTCTGCTAATCAGTATATCCATAAATGATGATATTAATCAATCCGAATCTGTCGATTCAAAGAGGTTGATAACTGTTACTCGCTGGACAAATTGTCATCCATCTCGTTGCCAGAACTATTCTTCATCCCGGAGCACATATTCAATAAACTCCTTCCAGAACTGAATGTCTATTTTTGAAAGGTACTCACGTGTCAGCACTCCAACATCCCACATTTTAAATGTCCTGTTCTGTTTGGCAACTTGTCCTTTTACTTTAGCCCACACAAGCTCTATAGGGTTTAGATGCGCATGATATGTAAGATCTGGCAAGATAAACGCTTAGCACTATGCACGAAAATCAGATTAATGTGTACAGTGGTCCTGTCAATATTCCTCTATGCTTGTGAGACATGGACACTTACAGCTGACCTTTAACGAAGGATACAGGCCTCGGAGATGAGATTTCCGAAGACTTTTAAACGTCACGTACAAAGGTCGAGTTACAAATGAGGAAATACGAGATAGAATTACAACAGCAATAGGGCCTTTTGAAGACCTCTTGGCAACTGTCAAAAAAAGAAAACTCACTTGGTACGGTCACATATCGAGATCAAATGGTCTTGCAAATACAATCCTCCACGGAAAGGTGCATGGAAGACGACGAAGAGGCCGTCCCAAAAAGAGATGGGAGGACAACATAAAAGAATGGACCAATCTCCGACTAGAAGAGTCACAGGCAGCGGCCGCTGACAGAGAAGGGTGGCGTGGTGTTGTGAGTATGTCTTCATGTGTGCCCCAACGACCTCGCCAGTTACGGGATGCCCTGACCTAACCTGGCCTGATATGCAAGTAGTCGCAGAGAAGTGTAACGTAATCTTCAATGATTTTGTCAATATGATACACCTCTATCTTATTTGTCTTCCTCACAAACTGCGACAACTCCGGTTTCAAATACGTGTCGTCGAAATAAACTTTTTTCTAATTTGAACTTTTGTATTTAATGCAGTTGGTTCTTTGTCTTCCTCTGATACTGCAGTGTGATAGGATGCATTATCCATTACTAGGAATGACGGTCTATCCAGAATTGGTAGCAGCTCATTCGTCAGCCAGTGCCTGAAAATGTGTCCATTTATTTCGGTGTGGTAGTGTCTACCGTCTGCACTTTTTTTATTGGAAAATAAGTTCAGCGTCATGAAAAAGTCCCTTTTCACTGCTTCCGGCATACATTAGTATAATGCGCTGCCCTTTGCTGCTTGGAATTTGTCTTTTCTGTTCAAAGTCAACCGATCGCCATTCTTTACCATATGTATTGACCCAGGGTTTGTCCAAGTATATAATATCATAGGCTTGCCTATACAATATCATAGGCTTGCCCATACAATATCATAGGCTTGCCTATACAATATCATAGGCTTGCCTATACAATATCATAGGCTTGCCTATACTTCTTCTTCTTCTTCTGCGTACACAGTCAGACAGTAACCATTATTTTTTCGAAAAAAGCGGCGGTCATCCTGAGACTCTCGCCACTACCATAGAGCTTGTCTTGCAGTTCCACTGGCAATGGCCACATCTGCTCTCTCTGATCCCCGTATGTCGGGCAGTTCTGCAGCAGATGTTCAGTGGTCATTTTACCAGTACCGCACGGGCATTCGTCGGTACACCCTATCTTCAATTTGTTGAATAGGTGGTACCTCAGTCTATTGTGGCCAGTGCGAAGTCTGAAGACAACGACCTGCTCTCTTCGGTTCAACTGGTAATAGGCATCGTTTTTGGTGTAACCAGTATGTTCGGTTTCCCATTTGGTCATGTACCTGGCTTTGATAAGCCGTTTTGACTCTTCGTACGTCATACTGGTATCTGTTTGTGGTAGCCTTGCACCTTCTTTTGCCAGTCTGTCTGCCTCCTCGTTGCCTTGGATGTTGCAGTGTGACGGAACCCACTGTACCACTACCCTTTTTGGTGCGGACAGCTGGCACAGTTTGCAGAGTGCTGCTCTTAAGTCATTAAGCTCAGTGTTTTTCTGGCTTTTTAGCGCTGTGACTACGGCGAGAGCATCTGTCAGCAAGACTATGTGGCTCTCATTTTCACTGTGTGTTGCCATTTCTTCCACTGCCGCCCTCAGTGCCTCTGCCTCCGCTCTGAAATTGCTTGTGTACTTACCAGTAGCGAATGACAGTGTTATTTTTCTGCCATTTGGTAGGTTCAGGAATGCTCCTGCCCCTCCGTTCTGTGTAGTGTTTGTTACAGAACCGTCGGTGTATGCATGGGTCCAGTCCATGCTTGGGTAGCTTTTCGTTATGAAGCTTAGGGTAGTGTCTCTCCTTTCTTTTTCGGTCTGGCAGTTTTTGTTTGCAATACCTGGTATATTTTCTACCACCTCTGGAAATATATCCTGCCTCCAAGTAGGTTTTCGTACAGTAGTGATGGGTTTTGGTGTTGTTAGTGCGTTTATGGGATCTTCGTGCATCTTTGCTTTGGCTATTTCTGCAAAGTTTCTCCGCTTTAGTTTCCCAGTTCCCAAATTGTTTAGCCTCTGGTACATTGGATGGTCCGTCAGTCTTCGGAGTTTCTCTGACTGCAGCTGGGCTCTGCAGTCTCTTCTGTCGGTCATGGATTGCAGTTTTGTAATCTTTTCAAGTTCTACAATTGGCGTTGACTTCATGCCACCTGTTATAATTCTCATGGCTTCGTTTTGAAGTTTGTTAACTTTATCGAAGTTCGCCTTCGCTGCTGTTGTCCATGCCGCGATGCCATACTCGAGAACTGGTCTCACTCTTCCAGTGTACAGTTTCTTTAGTATGCCTTCGTCTGCTCCCCAGCTTGTGCCAGCAAGTTTCCTCATGATCGCCATTCTTTCTCTGGCTTTCATTCGGTTTCTGCTTGCCTATACAATATCATAGGCTTGCCTATACAATATCATAGGCTTGCCTACGTATCTGTCACAGGTATTTGCTACTGGCAGCAATCAAATGTGGCTTTTTTTCCTTTTTTGGGGTGTTGGGGCAAGGGGGGGGGGCGTCGTGGGCTAGTGGTTAAGTGACACGACTAACAACCCGAAGGTGATAGGTTTGATCTCCGTCACAGCACCGGCCTTCGACTCGGTTGATTGGTTGGCTTTATGGAAAGCCCTCCAGGGAATAGGCACCCCCTCCCCCTGTTGAACCTGACCAAGGAGCTTCACAAGGACACTGGCGCCAGAATTCGAATAGGTGGCGCTCTCTCTGACAGATTCCCCACGACTTCGGGTACCAGACAGAGATGTGTTCTTGCCTCCGAAATATTCTGCCGGGAAGTCGACTGGCTTTTGACCGCCTCAGCGCACATCAGGAGGGTATAGCTATTGATCAGTCAGTCTTCACTGCTCTCGTTTATGCGGACGACATTGTCCTGTTCGGCACAGACAGATCTGCACTGCAGCACTCTCTGGAAATGTTAAACAGTGAAATGCCCTCCCTAGGCATGTCTATATCCTGGGCCGAGACCAAAGTTCAGAACCTCATTTCCCGCACAGCATTCCAGGGTATTGCAGCTCAAGGTCACACTGCAGAGGGCACCAATGAATTCATCTATCTCGGTAGAATGATATCATCCGATGGGCGCAGCGGTCTCGATATGTCAAGGCGGATCTGACTAGCTGCGTCCGTTATTCACGACATTCGACGTGTGTGGAGTAATGGCAAGATCTCCCTTGGGACAAAAATACGCATCTACCAGTAATGCGCGGTCCCAGTCCTGCTTTTCGGCTCCGAAACCTGGACATTGCTGAAACATGACATGTCGAGACTGGAAGCCTTTCACGTGCGCAACCAGCGGCGTTTCCTGGGCATCCGATGGCAACACTACATCCGCAACGTGGAGGTCTCTGCTAAAACAGGCCTCCACCAAATCTCAGAAACAACTGATCGGCGCCGAGTTTCTTTGTTCGGTCATGTTGTACGGCTGGACCAAGAAACGCCTGCCCACAAAATACTACACAAGTCTTTCCTCGGCGCCAAAAGTCTTCCCCCGACCGGCTGGAGGCGCAGAAGAGGCCGTCCCCGAACACTTCGGAACAGTATTGCTCCAGCAAGTACAAACCTCCTCCTCCGCACTGGACGAGGCCTGGAACCACGCCATAGCAGTGGGTCGTGTATGTGGACGACCGACTAAACGGGCTTCAGACGCCTAAGCGAACATTATTATTATTATATCGACCATCATAGGTTTCTTGGCATTTTAGGAAACCACTTGTGTTTAATTTACGTATTTTGCCGCAGTGTGTACGAAGAACACCGTAAACCGGAATTTATGTTGATGAATTGATTCATTCGACAACTTGTATGGTTTTGTTGATGAATTGTTTAGATATACGATTTTATGCAAGACTAACAGATTCTGTGATTTTCTAAAATCTTGCGTCTGCTGTGGAATTCTAATACACACAAAAGGTAGTATTATTATTTGCAAACAACAGCTGGTAATGTAAAGCAGTTTTACTATAGTCTTTAGTTTAGTACGGTATTTGAACCACTCTCCACCTAACTGACTCATCAGACTCACTCACTCAGCAGAGAAGCAAGATTAAGTTTAACGATTAATCGAGACCTCTCTTCTGTTACCTATATTTTCTTTTCTACACCTATTTAGGATTTTGTTTAAAGTGGTTAAGACTATGAACATTGCACACGATTGTAATTTATTTCATGTAGGTTATATTTATATAATATTATATTAAATAGTCTACAATCAATGTTATCGCAAAGTCGGCAAAGAAGTTAAGAAAGAGACCTATTTTTGTAATTTCAGTATCTGATGATACTTATACTAATAGCTATTTTATACTATTTATAGCATTATTTTAGCAGAGAGTTTTTTAATCTTCAAAAGCAAAGCTGTTAATACTTTAATAGTGTTAATTCATAATTGTTACCTGAAACTGAGTCAGAGTGAGTAACTCGTGTGAGTTAAGACTCAGACTGCCTAAACGCTAAACTACTACTAAAAGTACTAAACTTAATAATAATAAGTAATATCTTTTGCTTACACAGTTAGTCAGTTGAATTTGTCTACAGTAGTACAGTTCACTGATTTAGTGATTCAGTTAATAAATCAATACTGACAATACTCATTAGATTTTGCAGTTGTGTCATCAAATCATATTCATAGCATACGATACGTAAACGTTGCAGACGTCTGCAGCAGACTATGTTAACTGTTGTTATAAATAGATCTAAGTTATAATTATAATGTTACATCTTTAAATATTTGGTGGTAAACTGTGTAAACCTATATTATTATAATAAACCGGGTCCTTTAGGTTATGCCACTCTCGAAAAAAAAGCATTTCATGTTGTACTCACAGTACTGGTCTTAGATTTGCTAATGTGATTAATAGCTGCTACTACTTTTTACCTTTAAAAGGTAAAGGTGGGTCCTATAGAATAATTGCTGTTGGGGATGAAGATAACTCTTCATAGGCAAAGTTGCAGCCTATGTGAGATGGAGTGGCCAGTTCCCTTCCTTGCTGTTTATACCTTCCCCAACTCATATGTCAGGTATGGTATCCTTTTACAGCTGGGTCGATTGGAGGAGCAGTTGTAACAGGAACGAACCACGTCCGGATTTTTAGCTTTAGTCCCTTTGAAAAAAAAGGGTTTCGAAAATTACTCGCCAATTATTTTTTAAGGTATTGCAGCAACATGAATAGTTCAACAGAGATAATAATTAATAGATATTATGAAATAATGTGGCAACGTTTTAGACAGAGGAAATACCATCAGTCTGGAAGCATCATTTATAAAGGAACAAAGTCATTGCCAGTGTCTGGAAAAAATATTGAGCAGGATCATGCTAGAGAAACTGAAGAGTCCATCATAGAGAAATAATTGAGAGAAGAACATGCAAGTTTTCAACAAAAAAGGTCCTGCACAGGCAAGATAAGTGCAGTGGGTTACAAAATAATATCGGCCTATCGCCATATTTCATATGCGCCAAATGGCGGCTCGGATCTTTTTTTTTTTTTTTTTACAGACATTATAGCTACACTAAGAATAATAGTTGAGGAATTGGTAAATGGAACTCACCACTTTATATCGGATTCGGGATCAAGATACTCAGCAGCGCATGAGCTGCAGCGACTCATAGCTGACTGCTAGCGTCAGGGCCTGTGAAACAGAGCTTCCAAGACCCTTCTACACCTCCACATGGTGATCCTGGATAACAGGCTGCAATAGAGCAGGCTGGGTAAGTAGAAGGGGTTGAAGAGAGAAAGCAACCCTCCGCTAAAAAATGTTTGCTAGTTACTCTAGTCTCTTTGGCTCACATTTTTTATGCTATCTTTGAGTTTAGATTGAGACATACCTGCACACAGAGCTCTTAGTCACACCTATAGCCAATTGCTTATTGTTGTCTGCAGTTATTGTAGATTGTTTTTAGTAGTCCTTTGGTTGGTATGGATGGATGTTGGGTTGTGGCTTGTTTGATCCTGTTTTTTCCAGTTTATCAGTATTTTCATGTTCTTGTGGCCTGGTATTCACTTTACATACAATGGTACTGATGTCATAGGACGCAATTACCGTTATAGATTTAATAATTTTTGTTAAGTTTTTCTAAAATGCTGGGATCCAGCTTTAATTGGCCTGAAGTGGGGATAGAGGATCTGTGAAGATGACTAGGTTTGTTGGGTGTATAGTCATGTTCTTGAATTTTGAAGAGATAGCAGACAGGTTTTTTTTAAAATTGCTTTGATCCCTATATCGGTTTGAGCAGAAAGATCCACACAGTGCAGATAGTTGGTTCCTTGTTTTATCTGGAAACATTTATCTAAAGGCCATATCCTGCATTTATGGTAGTCTTAAGTGCCGAGACATCTGTGTTTGAATGGGTCTAGTCCTTGTGAAATGACTGGATGGTTTTAAATACGCAGAATTTTAATATGTTGGTGTCTGCTGATGTGTTCGTTCACCGGATAGTTCATGAATGTGGTGTTTATTTGAGAAAAGAACATTTGTGCAACAGATGTCACTTAACACCATTTCTCATTCTTCTGTATATTGACTGGATTATGAAGACAACAACACCAGCCCTAAAAAATAAACACAACATCCTGGTAAGGCACAACATACTGGCCAGAATGTCATATCAGGATCAGGCACAATATACTGACCAAGACCACAATCTTTCTTCCATGTAGCGTTTCCTGGAAACAGACTGTTATCAAGGCAGTTTGACTGACGAGATGTGGATTGATGTGATCCCTGTAGTAGTGAGTGTCGCGCAGATTAAGCGAAGGATAGCACAGCTGCCTAGAGGACCGCAGTCCACCTTCATCAAAATGTTAGGAAACCTACTACAACCTGCCACTTAGCACTCTTTTCAGGGTGCACAAAAGAGTAAACTTACTCCTCTTGTCTTCTCAACATCTATGCAGATAACATGAGAAATGTAAAAAATTACTTAGAGTATAAAAAGTTTCACAATCAGCGGGTATGAAATATCAGAGCTAAGAAATGCAAACGATAAAGTTGCTTTTTTGATGAGCGATGCTGGGTTGGAACAGATGATCCTGTTAGCTAACTACAATACAAAATCTACTCCTAAACATTAGCAAATTCAATATAATGAGCACTGAAAAGGTAAAAATCAGACCTAAAGTTATCCTAGAGAAGCAGGAAATTTTGAATCTCTCTGCTCAGTAATAGACAACAATGGAGATTACAAGAAGAAGGGCCATGGCAATACAGACGATAAATAAAATGAAAAAGTTACGGTAGAATGCAAACAGATTGGCAAACAAATTCAGAGGAATTGCGTCTTCCCAGTGGCAAAGCAGGGTTGTGAGGCATGGTACCTAGAAATCGAGGCAGAGACAGATTGAGGAGAAGATGAACAAATGACATTAAAGAGACTCTGAGGATGGCTCTGAAGGTGACAGAGGCAGGAGAGCTGGCTAAAGATAAAAGGTCTTGTAGATCAGCTGTAATCAGAGCAACATTCTGCAAATGGTATGATGATTATTGATGATGTTCATGTTATCCTAAACATATATGATTGTATGGAGATATGGGGGGACTCATTGGGTTTGAGGTAAGGTGTTCGCTCATGTTTTGGAGGACGTGCTTTATAATCACGGTGAGACCATGTTTTTCACATGGATCTTCTGGTACAAATTTTCATGATCTCTCGGTAGTGAGATCGAACTCTCGTGTTCAGTGTTAAGCATGTTAAAAACTCATTGGCGGTTGGAAATTGAAAAGAGTAGGCATAACGGCCGCTGCCCAGATAAACAAAATTCAAGTTTAAAATCTACCAAAATTATTTGTACCTTACCCCAGGTGGTTTGTTAAGAGCAGCTATGCTATAGAGGACGTCTAACTGACTGCGAGTCTACTTAGCTCTAGTGTATGAATCTATTAAGATGTACTCGCACATCAGTTAAACCAAACTTCAAGACACTGTTTGTATACAGACTCTGTAGTCTTCTAAACCAGTACAAAGACGTTTAGTTAAGTATGGTTGTAGCTGCTACTGCTTCCACAGTTCTACCAAATAATGGCTCATCCAGGAGGTGATGTTTTACTGTTGCCTCTTATCTGTTTCAGTGCTTACGTATTCTCAAATAAATCAAAAGTGAACTTTTTTTTCAGAGTTCCAACAGAGATGGCAGCACAGGCACCTATGAAAGTGGGTGCAAGAGTGGAAGTTGTTGGAAAAGGTGTCGTTGGAACAGTTGCTTACATTGGAACCACAGTTTTCAGTTCAGGTAACACTATTGAAATATTCTACTAGAATTATATGCAAAAATGAAATTTTTTATTTTAATGTATCATGATATTGGTTTTATTTTAACAACAATAATTTGGAGTGAAAATGTAAGGGTTATAGTCATTATGGTAAAGGGAGGGTAATGGCGTGGGCTAGTGGTTAAGTGGCACGGCTCACAAACTGAAGGTGCTGGATTCGCTCCCAATCACAACACCGTCCATTACCCCGGGGAAGCAAACCCTTACAAAATGCAGGAGGAAGGAGACCCTTACATAAAATGCATGTCGAAGTCGGTTGGATGCACAGGGGCGACGTACGCAAAATAAAAACATAGTGCAACACACACCGCCTTGGGGAATAGAGAAATGAGGCGAATGCCAAAAAATAAAAAAAAATAATTGTAAAGGTAGTAACATAACAGACACTACTGTTGGAGATGTAGTGTTAGACACTTCATTGACTACAGCTGGTTTATTAGGTGGGATAGCAAGTTCCATTCCTCTTCCTCCCATAACAACAAGCCATGTACCGTATTTACAACTGAGTCAACTAAAGCATACTGGTAATAGGAGCTTACTCTACCTTTGCTGTGAAAAGCGAGTGCTCTACCACTATGTTAATCAGACGCTCTATAATCATTACAACCACTTAAGGGATAGGATAGTCCCATGGCAGAATATGTTGTTGTATGAAATTATTAGTTCTTGACAGGTGGTGAGATGATCATCTTCCTTCCCTGCTGCTTTGCTTTCCATAACTAATCCAGGTTTCAAATTATAGCTGGATATGCTGAAGTGTGCTGTGATTGAGGCACGAACCTTGCCCCTATGTTGTGAGACACAAGTGCTTTAAATACTCTGCTACTCAAACATTCACAGTTTGCCTGTGTTTTAAAAAAATAGGATTGTAATCAATTAAAATCCAGTTTATCAAATTTAAGCTCATGAACTTGATCTTAAAAATATTTTTGAAAATTAAAAAACAATTTAATATTTCTTTAGAGAATTCCTGTTTTTCAAAGCATTAAGTTTGAGGTCTGCTGGCAAGCCAAATTATTCAAGCTAGTGCATCAGTAATGCTGAGCATGATAAATAAATAATTTGTCATACATTATTCATTGTATGCAGAATTTGGCAGCCAAAATGGCCATAATTTGGTAATATTTTCTGTTAGCAAAATGTTCATCATATTTGGCTTTGTTTTTTTTAACTGGTTGAATGATCATCCCATCTCACAAAAGCTATGCAATGAAGTTTCTAGCACCATCCCTAGTTATTGTTATAAGAACTTCTTTTTCTTTTTTTTTTTTATTCTTTGCAGCAAGTTTGGTTTAATGTTTTTAAAAATTATAAGTTTAATTTAAAACTCTTGTGTCTTTTCTTAATCTGTCTCTAGCTTATCTCCCCTCAATTCTTACAAGTCCAACATCTATTTATATTTATTAGTGTCTTCAATTTTGTATAGAGAAGTGTAATGTATGACATTATCAACTAATGCATACCAATTTTGTGTATTACGTTTGTATGATATGATTTGTTATCTTTGTTAATTTACACCACATTGGCGCATACTTTCAAGGTAATAGTTAAAATATACAAGTTTGATTAATGAACACTGCAACTCAAAAGACATTTAAAATGTCAAAGGGGAATACATAGCTGCAGCTCATGTGCTGCTCTCCTAATATCTAATTTGAACCTTTCTTTAACTAATTTGTAGCTGTACCCCTTCTTGCAGGCAGTTGGATTTTGAAAAACTTCTTATAGTCTAATTTATCAGTGCAGTGTAAAAGTGACTTAACATATATATTTCAGGAAAATGGATAGGTGTGGTGCTAGATGACGCGAAAGGTAAAAACAATGGAACTGTTCAAGGAAAGACATATTTTACTTGTCCAGATGAGCATGGAATATTTGTGCGACAATCACAAGTAAGGCATTGCTGCTGATTTTTGTCAATTTAATAACATACTGCATATATTCTATGCCTTATTTTACCATTCAAAATTAGAGATATGAAATTAGTATTTAGGGCTTAAACATGCTCTAAATTGTTGTTAGATCTGCATTAAGCATGTTCCTTTATTTGTAGTATTTGTTACACCTTAACTTTAAACATAACCTCTCAAGGATGTAATAAACTTCTTAACCCTTTTCAGTCCAGCCAGCAGTTTAACCCTTTCCCACCAAGTTAGCAGTTTAACCCTTTCCAGTCCATCTAGCAGTTTAACCCTTTCCTGCCCAGCCAGCAGTTTAACAACCCTTTCCCACCCAGCCAGCAGTTTAACCCTTTCCCGCCCAGCCAGCAGTTTAACCCTTTTCAGTCCAGTCAGCAGTTTAACCCTTTCCTACCAAGTTAGCAGTTTAACCCTTTCCAGTCCATCTAGCAGTTTAACCCTTTCCCGCCCAGCCAGCAGTTTAACCCTTTCCAATCCAGCCAGCAGTTTAACAACCCTTTCTTGCACTGCTGGCTGAACTGGCAGAGCTTAATATATATTTCTGTGTTCAATTTTATCAATGCTGTGCTGCTCACTAAGTTGCTAAAGTAAAGTAAAGTGGAAATTCAGCAGAATTAACCGCTGGTTAGAAATGCTCGCTATGAACTGAGGTAACGCGCCCACTAAGTTGCTACACATTCTTATTCTTGTTTCTCTGCCGCTTTCTTAATATATTTTTTGTGTATATCTTCAGTCCCTTATTTTAGTGTTAACCTCTCCATTCACATGATCCTGCCATTTCCTCCTGCATATTGGACTCTTATGTCAGTGCCAGACGAAAGTTTTGCCATTATTTATGTCATTTTTCAGTGCCAATTATTGCTCTTAATGCTGATAATAAAACACATTAAAGATATGATGTTGCAATATCTTTCATACACTTTAAAGTAAAGAGGTATAACTGTATCAATTTCTCAGATTGCTTTACTAGAGGACCAGACACCTGTCGTGGAAGCTGACCCTGTAGCTGCCACACCTCGGCAGAATATAAAACAACTGCCACCAGCTTCAGCAACTCGCCCTGCCAACACTCAAGCTTCAGCAATCAAAAAATCGGGGCTGCGACCTCCAGGATCAATGACTAGAAGTAAATCATTTGTGTAACTGTTTGTGATTGTTGCGTTTCATAACTTTTGAAGTAACAAAGAGTTTGTAATGTCCTTTATCTAGGAGCTTGAAATACATGCTAAAGAATATTTTAAAAACTGCAAGTGCCTGCTTATACAGGGTGTGACAATAATCAGTACAATGAAGTCATAGACTTTAACGTGGCCTTAATTTAGCAAAATCTTTCTATGCAAACTTTATTATTTTTAAAGCAATGATGCTATACAACAATCACACCCTGTGAATGTGGGCACTCCATAAGAATTAATGTAAAATACAAACTCTCTTTTTTTTCTGCTTAGAAATGTATCATTTTTATCTAGGCACAGAAAGCCTTGGAGATGCTCCTACACCTGCGACATCATCTTCTGACACTAAATCCAAGCCACCTCCTGATCCAAGTGCTACACCTGTTTCCAAAATTTCAAGAATGCAGCGTACCAGTAAAGAACCAACTCCAGTGGATGACAGAAGTGGTTCTGCATCAGACACGAGAGCATTAATTGAGTCATCAATGAAATCATCCATGGAAAGTCTTGGCGCTGGCTTGTCCCAGTCACCACAGGTTATACCTTAGACAAAAAAACTCTTCAACATTGCATACACCTGTAGTTAAACATCAGTGAATTAATTTCTAATACCTGACACACACTTTTTTCTTTGGAAATAGTCGTTTAGTGAATTACAAAAACATTATGACAAGTTGATCTGCATATAAAGAAAGATCAAAGAAAAATAAGAGTTTGATTATTTTCACACTGTCTAAGTATTAGTGAATTCATTTAAAAGACATGACACTTTCTCTTTAATGATTCAGAAAAACATGGTGATGTGTTGAAATACACAGTAAGAAATACATAGAAAAATAATAAAATAAAGATAGAAATAAATAAAGCAATAATGTGTTTATCCTTATTCATTGCTCATTTCCTTTTCTGCGTACACTTTCATAAATCTCAAATGGTCATAGCAGAAGAACTAAAATGGCAGCATCATTTACCAAAAGAAAGATAAACTAGAAAAGGTATTCAACTGCTCACCAAATACAACATTCACACAGTCCAAAATAAACACCACACTCATGAAATAACCAATGACCCCAACATATTAAAACTTAAAACCATCCATTCCTTTTTCAACGATTAGATCCTTGATACAGCCGAAGATGGATGTGTCGGATCGAAAGGTGCAAATATCGCAAACTGTAAACTAGCGACACAACGCAAATCCGTTCTCCGGACTACATCCTGCTACTTGCAAAGCCCTGTTCAGGGCTTGGTAGCGGGAGATGAGAAGGAACGCAGAAGAAGAAGAAGACCTTTGATACACAGATTTCTCAGCTTTTAAGACTACCATAAACACAGAATTTGGCTCCTTTATAATGTTACTTTACAAACAATGAACCAACTATCTGCACCTTGTGAATCATTCTGTTCAAACCTTAGTCCAGAGTTTCAAGCAATTTCAGAAACCCTGTCTGCTATCATTTCAAAATACAAGAACATGACAATACACCCACAAAATTTAGCCATTTTCACATACATTTTTTTCAGGCCTGTGAAGCTTGATCCCAGTATTTGAGAAAACGGGGGTCACAAATATTCTGAAATCTATAAGTTGCATTCTATGACATCAGTACCACCCGATAGTGAGTACCAGGTAACACAGACATTCAAGGCAATGAAAGTGCTGAAAAACTGGCAAAACCAGAAACAAACAATCATAACCCAACATCCCCACCAATCAAAGAATTTATCATTTTCTCTTTTAGTCTTGTCAGACGATAGTAATTGTGCTTTTAGCACAAAGCCCGGACAGAAATATAGAGACCATGTGTTGCCCATGCAGTATGGTCTCTACCTCGGTCTGCCTTGTTTGCTCCAAGGGAAAGGTGATACCAATACATTTGGAACAAGGCAAGCTGCTGGATCAGCAGAGCAATGCTCTATCGTTCCACCTGTCAGGGCTTCACTCCTATACCAGTTGCCAACCAAGGCTAAGGGCCTGGTCTGCCCTGTCACAACACTCAGCTGAGGTTGCCTTTCCTTACTCTAGAATAAGGCATTGTATCCTCTTGTGTGTGCTCCTTCGCACATCGTCGGTTGTCAGGTTTGGTAGATGCTGACCAACTTTCAGAGTTATCAGAAAACAGATTGCACAGACTTATCTGACAAAACCCAACAAGATACCAGTATCTTATCTGCAAGGCTTCAGATGGTTTGAAATCAAAGAACTACTAAGAACATAGTCTACAACAACTGCAGACAGCAATGGATGCACCGGTTGGCTACAGATGTGACTGCAAGACATCTGTATGCATACATGTCTCAACCAAATCTCAAAGATCACATCAACAATTTGAGCTGAAGTGACCATAGTACAGTTTTTAGGTTGTGAACAAGACATGTGCTGTATCATTGAATAAACACCTACACAAAGTGACCACTTACCATATTGCAAGCACTGCAACAGGCAAGAAAAAAAAATAAAACACTATCTTCTTGACTGCCCATTATTGTCAGAATTGTGAAAGCAACTACCAACTCCCTCCGACACCCTGTATGGAGATACAGAACAATTCAGATGTCAATTTGAATATATATAAAAACAAAGAAAACGGTCATTCTAACAGACTCCAGAAGTGTGCTCTAAGCCATCTCAAGCCCCAAACAAGATAGATTCTTACACAAAATAAAATACAACTTAGGATTGCTGTCTTCTTCTTTTTCGTTCATTCTCAATCTCCCACTACCAAACCCTGAAAAGGCTTCAGTAGCGGAATGTAGTCCAGAGAACGGAATGCGTTGTGTCGTAGTTTACAGCTTGGCTGCGATATTTGCACCTTTCGGTCTAACACATCCGACTTCAGCAAGCATTTTTTGAGTACCGGGTTAGCATTCCCTCTTCGATCCCTTCTCCTTAGCCAGTCTGCCCTGCTGCAGCCTGTTATCCAGGATCACCGCGTGGAGGTGTAGAAGGGTCTTGGCAGCTATGGTTCGCTGGCCCTGACGCTAGCAGTCAGCTATGAGTCGCTGATCACTGCAGCTCATGCGCTGCTCAGCATCTTGATCCCGGATTGCTGTCTAAAAGAACAGACCTTGTCCTACAGTGGATCCCGGCTCACTGTGGGATCCTTGGAAATGAGAAAGCAGATGAGCTCGCAAAAGCCGGAAGTGGTGGCATGCAGCCTCGCCATCCACAGAGCTGTAAAGCAGCAAAGACACTCATCAAACGATCCATGAGGACGTAATGGAAAGACCAGCACAAAGAATACAAGCCAGGAAATGACAGCATAGACAAACTTGGTAGACATGGGTAGACAAAGATCTTCAGACTCAAAACGGGACATTGCAGACTCAGGCACATCTCCATAAAATGGGTCTCAGAGACACTGTCATATGCAATTGTGAAGTACCCAAGTAAACACCAGAACATATCCTGCAAGACTGCCCTACTTATACAGACAAAAGAGAGGCAGTCTGGCCCAGGGGAGTAACCATGCTTGACAAGCTATGGTGAACCGGCGAAGACCTGAAACACATCTCCTTCATGAACATTACCGGACTAGAAGCATAGCGTCAGTTGATTGAAGAAGAAGAATATATGTAAATAAAGTAATGATCAGACTGCTTACTTTTTATTCTTGACATCCTCATCAAGCAAAATTATGCCGCACTTTTTCATTAGGTAAATAATTGAATATCATCATCATGTAACATGTCCTTTGCAGAACATCACTCCCATCACAGCCCATCTGAAAGAAACTTAATCTCTTGCCAAATCCCCAGCCTTTACTAGAGTCATGTCCAATCTTTCCTTGACATCTTGGTCCCATTGTCTTCTTGATCTGCCTAAGCCTCTATTGCCCAGCAGAGACAGAAACAAGAAAAAGTATCCAACTGCTCACCAAATACAACATTCACACAGTCCCTCTGCTACCTTTCTCTGAAATGTAGTGTCTTTTGATGTGGCCAAAGTATTTTAATTTTTTAATCATGATGTAATTTATTCATTATCGTAAATTATTATATTTGTCATATGCCGAAATAAACTAAAAAGAGATAATATAATATGATCAGGTCAAAGTTGAACCCAAAATCCTACTAACTGGGCTATTTTGTGTCAATGCAGATGAACCTCAGCCAACTCAGCTTAATGTCAGGCTCCCAGTCATCTATTGATGAACGCTTGACCAATGTCCAGCAGCAGCAGGAGATTGAGGGGCTTAGAGTTGAGGTGAAGGACCTCAACGAGAAGCTGGAAACACTGAAGATAAAGAGGGCTGAGGACAAAGTGAAATTAAAGGAGTTTGAGAAGACTAAAATTCAATTACAGCAAGTAAGTTGTTTGTTTGTGTGGTTAGTCATACAGTAGCTATGTGAATATGTTACTTGGTTTCACAGAAATTATCTTCACTTAGTTATATCCTATCCCTGGTTTATTTTAATGCATGTTTGACAGAACCTAAGATAATGGTTACTTAACCTGTAGCACTCCAATGGCCTGTCTCTTTGAACCAGCTCGGCCTGCAAAAACGGTGTGCGGAAAAATTTTTTTTTTTTTGAACGGAGTCACTCCTGACAGCCATTTTTTACTGCTGACTACGCCCTCCATATATACACGATATTTTGCCGGTTAAAGTATCGTATGTGCGATTACAAATGGCTTTTGAACAGTTTTAATTTTGTATACGCCGTTTGGAGCAAGCCAACTTTTTGCGAAAGGGGAAGTAGGTTGTTGAGAAAGATTTTTATCGCGTAGATCTGTTTATTTTGTTTGTTTAAATGAAAGAACTACGTTTGAATTGGAAACTAACAGTTGTGTAGATATTGTAAACACAGTATCGATACGTTGTTGTGGTTTCCATGGTTTTCTATCGGAGCGACTAGGCCTAGTGGTCGAGTCCAAATTTTTCCCGAGATTTTCATAAATTTTCAACTTCATCTTTTTAAATCTCAAAAACTAACAAACATACAACAAAAACAATAACACCCACATGTTCGTTATGCTATTGTGTATCTACACACCAGAAAAACATATTTATTGACAAACAAACATAAAAGTTACAAATTTTGAAAGACGACTACCACAGCGACTAATTAAGAAAATTAATTAGGTCAAATTTAGTCACTAATTATGTAGCGTGCCTAAGGTTAAACTAGTAATTACTTTGTTTCAAGTATTTTGTTGCAGGTGGGACTTTTTTCAACACCAAAAAATAATGTACGAAGCGTGGTCAAATGAAACCAGACCAACTGCACAAAGTGAACATGCGTATGATGCGCATGATGACGTCACTTCAGGTGTAAACAGCACACACCAACTGCCAAGTTTACAAAATTTCAATATCCTCCGACTCATAGTTTCCTCAGTAGACCGTTGAAATCATGGCGGGTGTGATACGGAATCCATCCAGAGTTGATCAGTTCGGTTTCTAACAGCTGAAGGATGTCGACCAGTTGACATTCATCGCAGAATGCAGGCAGTGTATGGTGACCAAAGTGTGTCGCAGACAGAACTGGACAACGATGTTTAAAGGAGGACATGAGTTAACGAAAGATCTTCCGAGATCAGGTCAGGTCATATTGTTGAGTCAGAAGATGCCATCGTCAAAATTGATGCAGCAATTCAGATGGACCGTCGCAGCTCACGCGCTGCTCTGCATCTTGGTTTCATTTGAACACGTCTCGTATTTAGGTTTTCTTGCTTGCTTTTAAATGCTCATTTATCCAGAAAAATGTGACTAATTTTAATGTCTAGTTGTAGAGTAATATTAGTTGGTTTTAATGTTTAGTCTGTATACTTAAATGTATAAGGTATCTGCTTGGTTGTGCAAGGAGGTGACTTATCAGTGACATGTTTCAGTGCTCGTTCTAGTACATAGTAATTGACATTTTAATTCCTAATCCTATTTACTCTAATAGTTGTCCATCACAAGTGATGAAGACCACTCTCTTTGTTCAGCCGTGTGGACAGTCGTATCTCTTGCTGTGTCCGCTGAAATGGGTGACTTGCACGGAGATTTGGATTAAAGTGAGGAAGAAACTGCGCCTTTTGTCAACCTCACTCACAGAGCCTAAGCTACCTTTAGCCAGTGGCAAGACATTTATCGAGATGACTGGAGATAGCATAGGATGCAGATTTTGCCTCAGGGTTACCACCGAAGCCTTCCGTAAACATGTAACCCGCAGGGTAGAAAGGTGGGAAGGCATCTAACGCAGTTTGTCGTGCCTTTTCGATAACCACAAGAGGTCGTATGGACAACACTCAGCGTGTGAGTGAGTCTGGCATCTCTCCCCAGCTGTATTCAGTTCATCATAGTAGCATCTAAAATTCCCACACGCCATATTCGTGAAGGTGAACCGGCAGAACTAACCCGTGAGATACGACACAGGTATAAGCGTAGCGCCATTCAGCCGGCGTCCAGACCAGAATAAACGGACGGAAGAAATCACAAAATAAAGAACGAAATAACAAGTCCAGACGGAAAACAACTCCACGTATCCGAGAACACAAGTGTAAGTCGTCGACTAGTGTGAATTCCAGGCAAATCCGTGGTCTGGCGGCATCCATAATGATCCAAAACAGTAGAGAAATGTAGATTCGCAGCCAGTTACGGCGCCATCTTTGCCAGATTTTACTCTAATAAAATTAGTAATAAGAGACAAGGGTAAGTGCCATTTATAAATCAAGAAATGACTTTTACAAAAAATTGCTTTTATTAAAATTTGCTGAAATCTGGAGTTTGTTTATAAAAAGATAAATTCTTCAAACTATTATCTGTCCAGCTGCAAGAATACAAGTCCAGGATGCAAGAAACTCATGTCGACCTACAGAGACAATTACAGGCATCAAAGAAGGTAGTCAGAATCATTAGTGTAACCTTGTTCAATTCATTTATAAAGAGTAACAAAACTACAGCATTGTTTTTAGTAAATAGAATTGTAGATGTACGTCTTACAGGTAAATCATAATTGTATTAGTAGCTTATGATGGAAGCTCTACACTTTCTTCTTCATTGGAAGGCTTGAATTATTAATAGTTACAGTAATACTTATTATGTTTTTAAATGTGTCAAAAATTAATAAATAAGAATTGTAAATACAAAAGTACAAATAAACAAATTAATTGTACTCATTTGAATCACCTCAATAATTAACATCTTACCGGAAGACGGATGTGAAAAGAATGAAAAATAAAGATAAACTTTTAAGGATAGCTGTATGAAAATAAGATGCCATATTAATAAGGTGACCTCGAAATGATTTTTACAGATATGAAGGTCCCTGCGATGTGCTATGGTATAGAGACATGTAAGCTCACAAAAATAACTGGAGGACAAATTGAGAGTGACCAAGGTCTCTCTTGAGAGACAGTTGAAATTACTCTCCGCAACAAGCGTATGCAAAATCTCCACAATTCTAACATACGATTATCCTCAATGAATAATGTGGTAATCTATGCAGACAAGGCAAAACATAGATGTGCAGGTCAAATGTTGCGATGAAACGATGGTCAAAGGAGCATGACGACAGCAATCTGGTTCCCCCGAGGCAAAAAAGAGACCATAGGGAAGACCTCCGATGTGTTGGTCAGACTCCCTTGCTGTCCACAAGATGCCACAGAGAGCATGTTATAAGAGGCGACTTACTGTGTGAAATGGCATAACGCTGGCCATGGTTAGGTGGTTTGTTAAAATCAGCATAGATAGCATAGCGCCTAACAGGCTGCAGGTCTACTTTGCTCAAGTGTTTTTAAAATATGGACTCGTACATTGGTTAACCACCCTCAGCGGCACTTGTTCCAACCAATGCAGTGGAGTAATAAGCTGCACAAGCCTAGCCCGCTAAGCAGGAAATTCTTCTTCTGGCTACATCCGGCTCGCTTCATAGCTGGGACCTGCACAGGAACATCTGCCGCTGTAGAAGTGCAGATCAACTAAGACTAAGGTTTTCCCAATATTTTGGGACATGTTAATCTGTAAATTGACTACTTCAGTTGTAGATTTGAATAATCTTTACACATTTCTTGCCTTGAAGTCATTAGCAACACTGCTATATTACTTCCATTTCCTTTCTCGATTACATACTTCCATAGGGACATAAGACTGTATTTACCATTCTTTATCTGTTCCTATTGTGGACCATCTTTTCAAGCTCAGACCCATGTGTGAAGTTTCAGTTGTCTTGACATCTCCTACCCCAGTTCTTCACCAATTCTGACCTGCTTAAAATACTTCTCTCCCCTGGTGGGTTCAGATTCAACACACATATCCTATATGATCAAGTGGGGACGGCGTGGCCTAGTGGTTAAGTGGCACGGCTCACAAACAGAAGGTGCTGGGTTCGATCCCCATCACAGCACCGGCCGTTACCCCGGGGAAGCAAACCCTTAGAAAATGCAGGAGGAAGCAGACCCTTACATAAAATGCATGCTGAAGTCGGATGCACTCGGCCGACAGGCGCAAAATAAAAACCACAGTGTAACGCACACACGCCTTGGGGAATAGATAAATAAGGCGAACGCAAAAAAAACAAAAAAAAAAAAAAAAAAATATGATCAAGTGTTCATCATGTCATGATAGAATCTATTTAAAATCATATTCTTCTTCTTTCTTCAGTTTAACCTGTAGCACTCCAATGTCCTGTCTCTTTGAACCAGCTCGGCCTGCAAAAACGGTGTGCGGAAAAAAAATTTTTTTTGTTGAACGGAGTCACTCCTGACAGCCATTTTTTACTGCTGACTACGCCCTCCATATATACACGATATTTTGCCGGTTAAAGTATCGTATGTGCGATTACAAATGGCTTTTGAACAGTTTTAATTTTGTATACGCCGTTTGGAGCAAGCCAACTTTTTGCGAAAGGGGAAGTAGGTTGTTGAGAAAGATTTTTATCGCGTAGATCTGTTTATTTTGTTTGTTTAAATGAAAGAACTACGTTTGAATTGGAAACTAACAGTTGTGTAGATATTGTAAACACAGTATCGATACGTTGTTGTGGTTTCCATGGTTTTCTATCGAAGCGACTAGGCCTAGTGGTCGAGTCCAAATTTTTCCCGAGATTTTCATAAATTTTCAACTTCATCTTTTTAAATCTCAAAAACTAACAAACATACAACAAAAACAATAACACCCACATGTTCGTTATGCTATTGTGTATCTACACACCAGAAAAACATATTTATTGACAAACAAACATAAAAGTTACAAATTTTGAAAGACGACTACCACAGCAGCGACTAATTAAGAAAATTAATTAGGTCAAATTTAGTCACTAATTATGTAGCGTGCCTAAGGTTAAAAATATATCTTTATTTGAGAGTAAACCCTGAGGAAAAATCTGGAGCTTGTGTCTCTAAAACTGTCTTAGTTCATTGTTGTTTTGGCAACTATGGCCACGTCGCTGAGTCGACTAATGTCGCTCCCGTGGATCAATTAGCTACATGGAGAAAGGGATAGGTATAGAAAGAGCCTATGTTTGCCACATGGAGAGACCTCTTGAGGGATGCATCATCATATAGTCAGTTGTGACTGAAAGGGACCACTATACTAAACTATTTGTTTATAAATCCAATCAATTTCTTTGTTTAGTTTATGTTTGTTTAATTGTTCAGGAACTGTCAGAACTTCAACAAGAATTTGAGCAGTACAGGGAGGAGATGGCAGATGTGACAGAAACAGTTGAGATGGCCACACTTGACAAGGAAATGGCAGAGGAAAAAGTAAGATGATTAGTTTTCCTGCTATTCAACCAAAGCATTCAGTCTGTCTCTTTCTCGTCCTTCCTCTGTCTCTTTATCTCTCTCTTTCTCACTCATCCCTCCCTCCCCGTTTGCAAACACTGTTGTTCTCACACACCCACTGTTTCTCATTCTTACACATACTATCTCGTTCGCTCCTCTATACTATCTCTCACTCAATCTCTATTTAGTCTAGTATATATATATATACTATTTCTCTGTGTCCAGATGACAAAATGTTGGAGTATTTTATACTAATGATTTTGTTTATTGCTTTATTTGAGCTGTGGATAAGAACTTAAAATCTAAAATGATTGTCAACCACAATTCTAGTAATACTTATATGCATACTCAGAGAGTGGTACCTGGTTTCTTCTTCTTCTTCGTACGCAGTCAGACAGTAACCATTATTTTTTCGAGAAAAGCGGCGGTCATCCTGAGGCTGTCGCCACTGCCATAGAGCTTGTCTTGCAGTTCCACTGGTGATGGCCACATCTGCTCTCTCTGATCCTCGTATGTCGGGCAGTTCTGCAGCAGATGTTCAGCGGTCATTTTACCAGTACCGCACGGGCATTTGTCGGTACACCCTATCTTCAATTTGTTGAATAGGTGGTACCTCAGTCTATTGTGGCCAGTGCGAAGTCTGAAGACAACGACCTGCTCTCTTCGGTTCAACTGGTAATAGGCATCGTTTTTGGTGTAACCAGTATGTTCGGTTTCCCATTTGGTCATGTATCTGGCTTTGATAAGCCGTTTTGACTCTTCGTACGTCATACTAGTATCTGTTTGTGGTAGTCTTGCACCTTCTTTTGCCAGTCTGTCTGACTCCTCGTTGCCTTGGATGTTGCAGTGTGATGGGACCCACTGTACCACTACCCTTTTTGGTGCGGACTGCTGGCACAGTTTGCAGAGTGCTGCTCTTAAGTCATTAAGCTCAGTATTTTTCTGGCTTATTAGCGCTGTGACTACGGCGAGAGCATCTGTAAGCAGGACTATATGGCTTTCATTTTCACTGTGTGTCACCATTTCTTCCACTGCCGCCCTCAGTGCCTCTGCTCTGAAATTGCTTGTGTACTTACCAGTAGCGAATCACAGTGTTATTTTTCTGCCATTTGGTAGGTTCAGGAATGCTCCTGCCCCTCCGTTCTGTGTTGTGTTTGTTACAGAACCGTCGGTGTATGCATGGGTCTAGTCCATGCTTGGGTAGCTTTTTGTTATGAAGCTTAGGGTAGTATCTCGCCTTTCTTTTTCAGTCTGGCAGTTTTTGTTTGCAATACCTGGTATATTTTCTACCACCTCTGGAAATATATCCTGCCTCCAGGTAGGTTTTCGTACAGTAGTGATGGGTTTTGGTGTTGTTAGTGCGTTTATGGGATCTTCGTGCATCTTTGCTTTGGCTATTTCTGCAAAGTTTCTCCGCTTTAGTTTCCCATTTCCCAAATTGTTTAGTCTCTGGTGCATTGGATGGTCGGTCAGTCTTCGGAGTTTCTCTGACTGCAGCTGGGCTCTGCAGTCTCTTCTATCGGTCATGGATTGCAGTTTTGTAATCTTTTCAAGTTCTACAATTGGCGTTGACTTCATGCCACCTGTTATAATTCTCATGGCTTGGCTTTGAAGTTTGCTAACTTTATTGAAGTTCGCCTTCGCTGCTGTTGTCCATGCTGCAATGCCATACTCGAGAACTGGTCTCACTCTTCCAGTGTACAGTTTCTTTAGTATGCCTTCGTCTGCTCCCCAGCTTGTGCCAGCAAGTTTCCTCATGATTGCCATTCTTTCTCTGGCTTTCATTCGGTTTCTCTCAATCTGACTTGTCCATGTCATGCGCCGATCAAATGTGACTCCCAGATAGGTTAGGTTGTCGTTTGGCTGCAGGAATTTGCCATTTAGACTTAGTACCTGGTTTGATAAGAGTAGGACCAATGTAGCCAATCAACTATGTCATAAAATATAACTAAAGAGGGTTTGCATGGGGCTAGTAACCTCATCATGTAATACCATTGCTAGGAAACAACGACTGCTTATACTCAGATACAGACTTCCTGTATTGGGTGCTTCACTTGGACCAAAGATACCAATCAATGAATTATATTAATTTCTGTGGAGAACTGAGATGCTAGTCTAGTCAGGCACAAAATACTGACCAGAACGTCACGTCAGGGTCAATGCTCTGACCAAGACCACAATCTCTCTTCCATGTAGCATTTCCTAGAAACGGGCTGTTTTCAAGGTAGCCTGGTTGATGAGATGTGGATCGGTGTGATCCCCATAGTAGTGAGCGCTACACGGATGCAGCCAAGCATAGCACAACTGCCTGGGGGACCGGGGTCCCCCTTCATCAGCATGCTCGGGATGTGAGGAAAGCTACTACAACCCGCCACTTAACCTCCTTTTCAGGGTGCACAAAAGAGTAAACTTACTCATTGTGAGCATTAAACAACATATTTTAATTTCTAAGTTTGGATACGTTTAATTTGTATCTAACAACTATCATTAAGATGTTTATCTATATTGCTGAGATCCACTGAAAGAATTGATAGGGTTGAGGAATAAAGACTGAATACCCATGAAGTCGCCACAAATTATACAGGCTAGGTTTTTTATCTTATATCCAATAGAAAAAAAATATATATACCGTACCAAGGTTTTGAATGCAATTCCTCAAGATCAGAGGACTCTGTTACTACGTCCGTCCTGAAAAATATGCTGTGTTGTAGTTTACAGCGTATCTATAATATTTGTGCCTTTCAGCCTGATACATCTGATTTCAGCAGGCTTTTTTGGGTACTGGGTTTGCCTTTCCATTGAGTTCCCTATTTTCATAGCCAGACTACACTTGTGCAGCCTGTTTCCAGGGCCACTGTCTGAAAGTGGAATAGGGTCTTGGTCAGCTCTGGTTCACTGTCCCTGATGCATGCAGTCAAATATGAGTCACTGACTGCTGTCTGCTGATTCACTGCTGCATCTTCAACTCTGGTCAGAAGACTGACATCCAAACTGCTCAGCCAGCTGCTTTTTATCAATCAACATAAATGTGCTGCGAATGTTGCTGGAATTTGGTGTATCCATGAGCCAGTTATGGATGAAAATACCTGCAATTTAAAGACCTTTAGGGATGGAGTTGGGCGCTGAACCTTGTTCATTACATATTATCAGAAGGCATTAATTGTATTTGTTAGGCTGAAAGTTTGCAAGCTGAATTGGATAGTATGAAAGAAAAAGTCGAAGAACTTACCTTAGACCTGGAACTGCTGCGAAATGAAATCTCTACTAAAGGTAAATATTGTATTGCTTACTGTAAATGATTCAAATCATGTGCATTTTCTCCTAATCTCTGGTGTAGACTTGACATACAAGGTTATATGCATACTGATTTAATTTTTGTTGAAACAAGTCGTCATTAAGAAAAAAAGTGAAATAAAACAAAAGAAAACAAATATACTTTTCTTGTGGTTAACTCATTCTTGAAGTGCAAATCTGAGCATCAATGAGTGTACAAGACAAGAGACCATCATGTTTTATATGCAAGAAAATAGAATCTCATGAACACATTTGATTAATAAACAAATAAATGTTTAAATAAATTACTGTAAGATAAGGTTAAAGAATGAAAGAATAAGTGACCTACATAAATATGGAAACATAATAAGATAATGATTTGAGACCAGCCTTATTAGAATGTAAGAAGAGATGAGGAAAACAGAAAGACGATAGAGGTGTGCAGAATTAAACTAAAAAGTGTATTCTGAAAGGGTCCAAAATGAGAGAGTTGGAGAAACTTGTTCTTAATTTTTAGATCTTAGAAGGCACTGTGCTTTGATGATTATAGTGTTTGTCCTGTTTTAGTAAACTTTGTTTGCATATATTACAATTCTTATACATTGAGTGGACAAAATACATTTAATCACACATATATTTTGTTCAGCTAATCTAAAAGACCCTGTCTCTATTCCTAGTCCTTTAGAATAATCCTGTAGACTTAAATCTTTCCATCCTTTTCTACCTTTAATACAGTTATTTGCTTAGCTTAGATTTTTCAGTTCAATCATGGGCATTCTTTTACACTAGAAAGGTTAGACACCTCTTATTAAATACTCTCAATGGTCCTTCTGCTACACACAGGAAACCACTTTGACGAAAGTAAACAGATAAAGTGGCATCACAACATTTCTGTTTTCAAATTTAAAAAGAGGCTAATTGCTCATTTTCATCAATGACCTCACCATGATATGCCACAAGGTGAGAGTTGCTCTATACGCAGATTTAAAAAAACTCCTCGTGCTGCGGAAAATAGCTGGATCAAATTGGGGAGTGAACGAAGCGATACTTAAGGAAGTCTATACTGGAGTAATAATATGGATCAGCATCATGGTCCACAGCAGCCAAATCACACCTACAAAGTTTAGATAAGGTACAATACCAAGCTCTTCTAGTGATCATGGGCACCATCAAGACCACTCCAATAAATGATATGGAAAAAAATCACAGGCATCACACATTTATCATATAGGCGGGACACCAAGATCATGATATAAACAAAAATCTGCAAGAACATGACAGCACATCTAATGAAGTCCAGATCCAGAGATCTAACCAGTGGAAGACGGAAGAGATGGGACATTTTACGTCGGTCCAAAAAATTAATCAGAATTATATAAGGGTGAATAACCAGACAGCACTAAGGAGTTAAATCCAATATCTTTCCCAACCCAATGGGAATAACACCAAAATCTCAGCATTAAAACATTAATAACTACCACCTACCCCATAGGAGAGCAAAATGCTCTCAGAATGAAAACAGCAGCATGTGACATGATCAAAGAATTATACCTCAGGGAAGCATGGATGCTTAATCCAGGATTTTGCTGATAGAACAGCAACCTACTAAAGATTTGAGATGCAGGAGTCTATGTTGTCTACCAGATTGAAAAAACTAAACCACTTGTTCATCCACTGGAAATCATGCTCAAACTACTCGACTGAAGTACAAGAACTAACTATTTCTGTAGAAATAATAAACTACACAGTAAGCAGGTTGTATTCCTTAAACATACATCATCAGCTCTGTAAGCTCTCAAAAATGATCAACTACAAATAGCTTTACAAATAGCTTAAAAGGCCTTAGGTAAACTAAAAGCCAAGAGAAGGGAAGTGCTACAGTGGATACCGTCACACTGACATACCAGGAAACGAGAGACCAGACAGTTCAGCCAAATAGGGAGCAACACAAGATCAAAAATAACAATCACATTCCAGGAGATAAAGACCATTGACCAAGCCATAAGAAAAGCTGGTCAAATGAGAGATAACTATCACTGCCTTGATTGAGCAGAGCAAGTGATCCTGTTCTGTGTGAGAACATGACATATCAGATTGAATAGCCATGTACACAGACTAAAATTGACTCCATCACCGATGTGTATGTCATGGCAAGGAGCACAGACAGCCAAACATTTCGTGCAAGACATAAATGCTTAGGCAATTGTGTACTGAGCACTGATCCACAAAGACAGACCTCTATACAAAGCTGTTTGGGAGCCTTAAACAGCTCACCGCCACAGCAACTTCTATCCAGAGAACTGCCCTTCACGTGTAGACATAATAAAAAACATAATGAACGAGAAGAAGAGGCGAAAGATTGCCACAAAAAATACTATTGTGGAGAAGAGTAGTGAATAAACTTTGTGCACACAGTACAAATATTTATTGTTTCATTTTCTTTCTATGTGACTACTATACATTGTTGAAATCTGCATTGATTTCAGTTTCTATGTAACTACTATACATTGTTGAAATCTGCATTGATTTCAGTTTCTATGTAACTACTATACATTGTTGAAATCTGCATTGATTTCAGGGTCAGATGGGGTAGCAGCAACATTTGAATTGAAACAGATGGAACAACAGAATGAGAGAATGAAAGATGCTTTAGTCAAGTATGTAGAAATCATTGTGACCTCAAGGGTTAGGGCTAGTGTGAACACTTTGTGGCTGGAAGGGCTTGGATTAGTGTGAACACTTTGTGACTGGAATGGCTTGGGTTAGTGTGAATACTTTGTGACTGGAAGGGTTTGGGCTAGTGTGAATACTTTGTGTGGCTGGAAGGGCTTCGGTTAGTGTAATTACTTTGTGGTTGGAAGGGCTTGGGTTAGTGTGAACATTTTGTTGCTAATAGGGCTTGGGGTTAGTGTGATTACTTTGTGGTTGGAAGGGTGTGGGTTAGTGTGATTACTTTGTGGCTGTAAGGGCTTGGGTTAGTGTGAACACTTTGTGACTGTAAGAGCTAGGGTTAGTGTGAACACTTTTGTGGCTGGAAGGATGTGGGCTAATGTGAACACTTTGTGGCTGGAAGGGCTTGGGTTAGTGTGAACACTTTGTGACTGGAAGAGCTATGGTTAGTGTGAACACTTTGTGCCTGGAAGAGCTAGGGCTAGTGTGAACATTTTGTGGCTAATAGGGCTAGAATTAGTGTGAACAATGTCACTGGAAGAGCTGGGGTTAGTGTGAACACTTTGTGACTGGAAGAGCTAAGGTCAGTGTGAACACTTTGTGCCTGGAAGAGCTAGGGTTAGTGTGAACAATGTCACTATAAGAGCTAAGGTTAGTGTGAACAATGTCACTGGAAGAGCTAAGGTTTGTGTGAACACTTTGTGTCTGGAAGAGCTAGGGTTAACGTGAACACTTTGTGCCTGGAAGAAGTAAGGTTAGTGTGAATACTTTGTGCCTGGAAGAGCTAGGGTTAGTGTGAACACTTTGTGCCTGGAAGAGCTAAGGTCAGTGTGAACACTTTGTGCCTGGAAGAGCTAGGGTTAGTGTGAACAATGTCACTATAAGAGCTAAGGTTAGTGTGAACAATGTCACTGGAAGAGCTAAGGTTAGTGTGAACACTTTGTGCCTGGAAGAGCTAGGGTTAACGTGAACACTTTGTGCCTGGAAGAAGTAAGGTTAGTGTGAATACTTTGTGCCTGGAAGAGCTAAGGTTAGTGTGAACACTTTGTGCCTGGAAGAGCTAGGGTTAGTGTGAACAATGTCACTGGAAGGGCTGGGGTTAGTGTGAACACTTTGTGACTGGAAGAGCTAGGGTTAGTGTGAACACTTTGTGCCTGGAAGAGCTAAGGTCAGTGTGAACACTTTGTGCCTGGAAGAGAATATGTTACAAAATTGAGATGATACAGATGCTTGTGTTCATTAACAAGAGACTTGTTCTCATAAGCCAGAACATCATAGATAGGCTTATCATCATCATGTGTTCTCATAGACCCAATAAGAAACTTCAGGACACAACAAATACAGCTAGGTTATACAGAAGTTTGTGTCAAATCATTTATCTGCTCTTGTAGCTTTGTTTTATATGATGTTATAGTCATGAGGAAATACTCAGAAAAACCGGCCTTCAGTGTCTAGAAAAGATAATTAAAGGAAATGATAAATTAGACTATAACTCCTGTCGAAGACGGATGTATTGAACCAAAAGGTGCAAATATCACAGTCAAGCTGTAAACTAACAACACAACGCATTCCATTCTCCGGACTAATCATGCAACTTGCAAAGCAATGTTCAGGGCTTGGTAGTGGGAGATTGAGAAAGAAGAAGAGAAGAAAACTAACTAGTTTTTCAAAGTACATCTGCCGACAAAAACTAGAGGGCACAGCTACAAATTAATTAAAGAAAGGTCCAGATTAGTTACTAGGAAATATTTTTTTTAGTTAAAGAGTGGTGAATGCTTGGAATGCATTGCCAAAGGAAATAATGGAGGCAGGGTCAATTAATGCATTCAAGAATAGATTGAATGCACATAGTTTTTAGATCAAGTGAAGCAAAAGAAACTGGTTGTATACAGACCCTGCAGATTCTTCTAAAGCAGTATAAAGGCGTAAAGTTATGGTTGTTAGCCCTGCCTCACAATGTTTTACATGATCAGGTTGTTAGCCCCCTGACACTATGTTTTACATGATCAGGTTGACAGCCCCCTTGTATAACTCTATGCATTCACTTTTCAACATGAATAGTAGGGTTCAGTAGAGAATAAGTGACAGAAAGATGATATGATTGATGCAGGCTTCTGTGTTACAAGCACTGAGACTTGATATCCATAACATCTTCTTTTCTCTTCAGGCTCCGTGACATGCTGAATTCTGAGAAACAAGACCGAGCTCGCAGTGATAAACAAGTGGAAAAACTGGAAGGCGAGCTGGGATTGTTGAAAAAAGATAGAGAGAGACTGCAAGGTCTGGTATCCCAGTATGAGAAGGAAATGATTGATCTGAAGGAGCAGGTAGATGCTGCTTTAGGAGCTGAAGAGATGGTAGAACAGTTGACAGAGCGAAACCTCAAAATTGAAGATGAGATGAGAGAGATTATTGAGGAAAAGAATGACCTAGTAAGTTTATCAAAGAATTGTTCTTACTTCGTGGCATATTTCTTTTCTAATAACTTTTGATAACAATTATTGATTAGAGAGAATCTTTGATAGAAAAAGTCAGATGGCCGCGCCTTAAGTGGCTGCGCTCTCGACTCTCTGCGGTGTTTGTGTCGAGTTTTTCCGATGTTTGGTGGTTCTTGTTCGGATTATATTTCACAGCTCCTTTACCAGGTGGTATCAAGGACTTTATTCTGTGGATTTGATGTGCTTTCGGTTGGCTATTCTGTTTGTTGTGCTGCATTTCATGCCTGGCTCAATCCGTGGGAAACCAGTCCATAACAACAGAGTTCAATGTTCCGCTTAACTGCACACCAGAATTCAGTCCAGATTATCACTACTCAAGGACATTTCTGCTCGGACTGAAGCCAACTTCCATCGGAGTTTACACGATACCTCTCCCAACCACGTATTCTCAGCACAGCAAGGGTCACGCTGACCAACAGGTGGACACAGTCAGAAGCTTCGGCGGCAGGGCACGTGGAAACAGAGAGTTTGACATGGACAGACACAGAAAGCGTGGCACAAACATTGATCCAACACACTCCTCGCTCCCTCATTTTAAGGCTGCGGAGTGCACGGCTCCACATGGGGAGATTGTAGGGATTTTGGTCGACACGCTACGCATGGACATAGCCTCAGCAGTTGGACATGGTAGTGGTCAATCGACGCAACAGGCCTTTGACGCCTACACGAACATTATTATTATTAATCTTTACAAAGACATGGAAAGAAAGAAGAGTACTAGATAATTGGCCACAAGCTGGAATAAAAAAAAGCTGTCAAAGATACTGTGTTTGATAAATCGCTAATGAATCAGGCTGGAAAAAAACAAAAATACTTGACCAAAGAATAAATCCAATTGTTTTAACTCCAGTCGAGCAAAACTCAGGTTGGACCCCAAAAGGGAATCAAGTGTGCTGATGCCTTATTAACCTTACATAAAATTTGAAGCAAAAGAAAATATAACACGACAAGCATTTAAACATATCATTTATATATCAGGAGAACACTTTTTTGATAGAGTTGATATGAATAAACTCTGGACAACATTACAGGGGTATGAAATACACGGACAACTATTAGATAATGTTAGAGCATTGCGCCCTATGAATATAAATGTAATAAGAACAACTGATGGAATCACAGAAATCTCATAAATAACTACAGGAGTATGAAGGAAATGTGTACTTTCAACATCTATACAGAAAAATAACAGCAAAAACAAGCCAAATTACATCACTAAAAGTGGAATTGAATATGGGAAGAGACGAACCCAACTCTATATATGAACTTCTCCTTATAGAAGACCTAATATATCAGGACAAAGATATATTAGCATATCGAAGCTGCAAACTATGAAGATTAGCAGAACACAATGTCCATTAAACATACATGTTAACAATGTCAAACTTAAACAGGCCCAAGAGTTTAAATGCCTGAAAAGGATATGTTTATCACTTTGTGCTACCAATGTCAAACTTGGTCTTATCCAAGACACAGGAGAAGAAAATTAGAATGTGGGAAATGAAATGTCTAAGAAAAGCAATTGGTGCCACTGGGAAAGTTAAAATCACAAATTATGACATTAGGAATATGAGAGAACTACTCTTAGTGCTAAATACATATCAAAACAGAATACGATGTTTCGGTCATCTTATGAGAATGCATCTTGATCAACTACCACTGCATGCTAACAACACATGAAGATCTAACTACAAGGCACTAGGAAGACCATGTGGTTAATGGATAGATGATAAAGAGAAATCTCACAACAACGTGGGCTTGCAATAACCAGTGCAACATACTTGGCTTAAGAAAGGCACCTTAAATTCTTGATGATGCTTAATGGCACAAGTTGATGGAAAAGTCATTAAGTGTAGTATGTTCCGGAATGCAGTAAAAAGAGGGTTGTGCTTGAGGGCGGCAAACTCTGCATGTAAACATTATAATCAATCACTGGAGAAGCTTAGGTACATGCTTCCTGTAAAGGGACAAACTGCAGTTAAAATATATGCTTTATATTGGAGTGAATAGGTGAATGATTGAAAATGTTTGGAAATGGTATCCTTTGAAAGAGGCCAGCTGCAGTGGTGGTCTGAACTTCACATATGAACTAAAAATGGTGAATGTTTGGAAAAAGGTTTCCTTTAAAAGGGGCCAGTACAGTGGTGGTCCTAGATTCACATAGGAACGAAAAATGAGAATTATTGTGATTGTTTAGAAATGGCTTCCTTTAAAAGGGGACAGCTGCAGTCAGTGCTGAGTAAAAATGTGAAGGAATGAATGAAGTACCAGAATGTTTGGATCTATACTGCCTGTTTGTTACAATCATGTCTTCTTGGTGTGGCACTCTGCCTTATGTATATATTTTCCTTGGTAATGTTGTTTTCATTTATTATCCTTTGGCATAGCTGTCGGTTCAAATCAATATTTGCTAGTTGTAGATTTTATATTCATTTGACAAAGTATATAATTAATAAAGTCTGCACAAGCAGAATGTAATAAGTGTAAACCATGCCATTGTTAGTCATGTGCCAATTGTACTTTGTCACAAGGAAAAAAACAGGCAGGGACCAAAGATAAGCCAAATGAGAATATCTAAGTAATCTAAACAAATAAGATGGTAACAGATAGAGGATGTAGCTTATCTGAACACTAGTTTTGTATGGGTGAGTACAGTAATGTAGGAATAACATGTAGCTTATCTAAACACTAGTTTTGTATGGGTGAGTACAGTAATGTAGGAACAACATGTAGCTTATCTAAACACTAGTTTTGTATGGGTGAGTACAGTAATGTAGGAACAACATGTAGCTTCTCTGAACACTAGTTTTGTATGGGTGAGTACAGTAATGTAGGAATAACATGTAGCTTATCTAAACACTAGTTTTGTATGGGTGAGTACAGTAATGTAGGAACAACATGTAGCTTCTCTGAACACTAGTTTTGTATGGGTGAGTACAGTAATGTAGGAACAACATGTAGCTTATCTGAACACTAGTTTTGTATGGGTGAGTACAGTAATGTAGGAACAACATGTAGCTTATCTGAACACTAGTTTTGTATGGGTGAGTACAGTAATGTAGGAATAACATGTAGCTTATCTGAACACTAGTTTTGTATGGGTGAGTACAGTAATGTAGGAACAACATGTAGCTTATCTGAACACTAGTTTTGTATGGGTGAGTACAGTAATGTAGGAACAACATGTAGCTTCTCTGAACACTAGTTTTGTATGGGTGAGTACAGTAATGTAGGAACAACATGTAGCTTCTCTGAACACTAGTTTTGTATGGGTGAGTACAGTAATGTAGGAACAACATGTAGCTTCTCTGAACACTAGTTTTGTATGGGTGAGTACAGTAATGTAGGAACAACATGTAGCTTATCTGAACACTAGTTTTGTATGGGTGAGTACAGTAATGTAGGAACAACATGTAGCTTCTCTGAACACTAGTTTTGTATGGGTGAGTACAGTAATGTAGGAACAACATGTAGCTTATCTGAACACTAGTTTTGTATGGGTGAGTACAGTAATGTAGGAACAACATGTAGCTTCTCTGAACACTAGTTTTGTATGGGTGAGTACAGTAATGTAGGAACAACATGTAGCTTCTCTGAACACTAGTTTTGTATGGGTGAGTACAGTAATGTAGGAACAACATGTAGCTTCTCTGAACACTAGTTTTGTATGGGTGAGTACAGTAATGTTGGAACAACTGCAGGAAGTAGAGAATTTGACGTAAACACAGGACAGGAAAGGAGTCAAAATGTTCCATTTGATATATCATCGATGGTTTTTGTGTGTCCTTGCACCTCTGTAGGACTGAACATACTTATCTCTGTCGTGGCTTACATTTGACATTTAATTTTTTTTTAAATATTTAAACATAATTGAGTTTTAATTGCAGTAGTAAAAACTTTATTTTCATGGGTTTGTTGCATTACTTCTTCATATTACTACCAAACCTGCAGCTGCAAGTTTTCTTCCATGCATGCACATAGACAACTGTTTTATTTTAGTAACCATATTGGTTCTTGTTAATTCAAACAATGACAAGGTTTAACTCACCGATACATCACCTTTGCAACACTTATCAGCATCTTCAATTGGTTAAACAATTTATTTGCATGGATGTTGCATTCCTGCTTCATTTTTCAACCAAACTTCATAATTTCTTCCAATGAATGCACATATATTTTCGTAGTCTGGTTCTTGTTGTATAGTGTTTCATGAGTTACTCCAAACAATGACAAAAGTTAATCTCTGTGACGCATCACCTTAACAGCACTAATCTTATTTGCTCCCCAGGAAGCTCTGAATGATATGAATGAAGAGCTGCAAGAAAATGCCAAAGCCACCGAGTTGGAATTAAGAGAAGAGCTAGACATGAAAAGTATCAAACTACTGGAGGCAAGGACATTTTGCTTTTACTTCAACATTTTATTGTAAAAAATGTAAAGGGAAAGGTGAGTTATGTCCATCAGGGATGAAGATAACTCTTCATGGACTAAGCCACAGCCTATGTGAGGTGGGTGGCCAGTTCCCTTCCTTGCTGTTTTTACTTTCCCCAACTCATACATCAGGTACCTATTTACAGTTGGGTCAACTGGAGGAACGGTCGTACGAGGCATGAACTACAGCATGCCTGAATTTAGTTTCTGTCTGTCCGTGAATTAGAACTCTTGTGCGCTGTAATCCCAGTCTAGCACGCAAGCTCACTGTCAGCTAATCAACACGCTCCACAAATGTAAAGGTAGTCTTATAATGACAGGAAATGCTGTCAAAGATAAAGTGTTAGAAACTTTATTTTACTAGGTCTCAACTCCTTTTCTGTTCAGGTGGAGTGACCAGTACCCTTCTTCACTGCCTTCTTTCTCTAACTATAAGTTAGCTGCCCATTTGCAGTTGAGACACAACCACTCTAAGCACTCTTCTACTCACATGTTGTTGTGCTTGCTTAATGGAAACGTCAACTTGAGTGATGCTGTGTTTATATCTGTCATAATTGTCAAATCTGTCTGCCTTATATCATAACCTTATGTTGTGGGCAAGTGCAATCTTTTTTCGTGGACCATCTGTATAACCAATCTAATTTTCAACCAAAGCTTCGATAATGTTTCTTTTACACAATAATTCTACCTTTTTCTTGGTCTTTCATTTGTTCGTTCTGTAGCCTTTCTGTCTGGTGTTATAGGTTCTTATGACTCTTATGAGGAAAGTAACTGGCAACCCATTTTCATAAGCTGAGGCCTAATATAATAATTTTTACACTCCATCCCAGGCAGTAGTGTCTGCTACGGGAGTAACTATCTTTTTTTTACTGCAGTGATATATGTTTATCACATAAACGTGTCTTGTTGAAGTGTCATATGTGCTTTATTATGTGTTGCTTCATAAATGTTTTGTGAAGACAGATCTGCCACAACTTTGACAAGACTTATGATTTACAAGGCAAACCCTGATGTCGGTTTGCACTTGTGAGACATAACATCAAATAAACCACATTTGTCACTGTAAATTATAAACAATCAAGACTCCTTGAATTTTTAAAATAAAAAAACCTTTATTTTCAAACAGTTTCAGAGAAAACTGGATGGCACACAGGAAACATTTGCTGAGTATGACAAAACTCTGAACAAGTTTAGAGAACTTGTGGCTAATCTGCAGGTAAAGTTTTATTAAATTCTATGATCTTATTTGTGTTAAATAAGAGGGAGGTGGCAATAAAACTGACTGATAATAAATCAATCAAAGCCACAAGCTCCTTGATGCATAGACCATTGATCACATCTCATCAGCATTTATGATCCTGGGCTACTTTGTTGGTCTTTCTTCAGGTGTAACCATTTAATTGTAGTTCCCTCTCACATTCTATTCTCTATGTATTTTTATGTACACCTCTCTCCCCCTGTAAATTTCCTTTGAGAGCCTGCCCAACTGTTGGACACTGCCTTCCTAATCATACATACTAACCAGCCCCTTTTTCTTCTCTTAATTTGTTGTTCCAGTGGCTGTTGTTGGCTCCTTTTCTGCAGGTCTTTATGCCTCGCCATTGTCTACCATTTAATGTCCATTACCCTTCATAGGCATCTGTTAACGAAAGACTTGTATTGCCTTAGTTGTTCTCCATGTTTCAGCTCCATACAACAGCATCAATTTTGCACTGGTTTTGAATTTTTTAACTTTGGTTAATTTTAAGAATACATATAAAGATCAATGCTACATTGTAACAAACAATACCAAAATTGTGCTCTGAAAGCATGCATTTTAAAAATTATTCATTGGTGAGCTAAGCTTAATTCTGCTAATGAGACTTCTATTCTATTCACCTTATCACATCAAGTGCTTCACTTGCTGGAAGCCTGTATTCAACCACTAGCATTGGTCATTTCAACAACAATGGTTTTATATTGAGACTTCATTTTCTTTTTAACCTGGACACCACTCTGGTACAGCGAGACTTGGAATCTTCTTCTTTTGCGTTAGTCCTATGGCGTGTTATAGTTTACAGTGAGGCTGCAATATCTGCGTCTTTCAGCCAGACAACCAATTTAAGCACATCATTTTTGGAACGAGGTTTGCTTTCCCTCTTTGATCCCTAATCATTTAGCCAGGCTGTATGGTTGCAGTCTGTTTCCAGGGCCACCACTAGGAGGTGGAAAAGGGTCTTGGTCAGTTATGGATCACTAACCCTGATGCAAACAGCATGCTATCAGCTCATTCACTGCTGCAACTTAGTCCCCAGACTTGAAGTATATATATAATTATTATTGAAGATATTGCTGAAATTCACAATTTTTGCAACAATCTATGAGCTTAAAAGCAGATTGCTTTTTGAAATGTCAGTGATTCCTTAAGCAGCTCTATTATATTCTTTATCAACCATCCTATATTGCTGTAGTATGAGCATAGAATCACCTGTCTTTGACCTACTTGCAGGAAGCCTGCGTGAAAGTATTTTTATGCTCCATGCTGTACTGATTTCTGAAGCACTTTAATCTTTCAATTTTGTTTTCAGTCCTATGCACAACCCTCCTTAGTTGTTTTGAAAGCTATGCATAGAAGTGATCAGTGATCATTATTTCCTCCCAAGTATGGGTTCCTAGGATGAAACATTTGGGTCAGTGTTTTTGCCTCATATTATGACATCTACTGTAATTGATTGTTGCCAGGAACAACTGCGTAGCAAGCAGCAGGAGAGTGAAACTAAAGTGGAGACACCTACAGTTGAGCTCATGGACTTCAAGACCAAATTTGCTGAGACTAAAGCATATGCCAAGGTATACTTCTAAATATTCATGACCAATTTGACTAACTGAACCTTTTATTTGTTGCATTATGTTTTGATCCTTTTGAGTTCATAAAAACCTCTAGGGTAGGTTCTCCTCCTACTCAAGGCAAGATCATCACCAGGTAAGTCAGTCCGGTGTTGAAGTCATCTGATTATGTCACGCAAAATACACTTCACTATTCACACAGGCCAGAAAGCTGATGAGTGTAAGGTAGCTTTAACCTGTAGCACTCCAATGTCCTGTCTCTTCTAACCAGCTCGGCCTGCAAAAACGGTGTGCGGAAAAAAAATTTTTTTTTTTGAACGGAGTCACTCCTGACAGCCATTTTTTACTGCTGGCTACGCCCTCCATATATACACGATATTTTGCCGGTTAAAGTATCGTATGTGCGATTACAAATGGCTTTTGAACAGTTTTAATTTTGTATACGCCGTTTGGAGCAAGCCGACTTTTTGCGAAAGGGGAAGTAGGTTGTTGAGAAAGATTTTTATCGCGTAGATCTGTTTATTTTGTTTGTTTAAATGAAAGAACTACGTTTGAATTGGAAACTAACAGTTGTGTAGATATTGTAAACACAGTATCGATACGTTGTTGTGGTTTCCATGGTTTTCTATCGAAGCGACTAGGCCTAGTGGTCGAGTCCAAATTTTTCCCGAGATTTTCATAAATTTTCAACTTTATCTTTTTAAATCTCAAAAACTAACAAACATACAACAAAAACAATAACACCCACATGTTCGTTATGCTATTGTGTATCTACACACGAGAAAAACATATTTATTGACAAACAAACATAAAAGTTACAAATTTTGAAAGACGACTACCACAGCGACTAATTAAGAAAATTAATTAGGTCAAATTTTGTCACTAATTATGTAGCGTGCCTAAGGTTAAGTACTCTCAATGTTGAGTAACTGAATGAAAAGTAAACTTTCCTTAACCTTTAGCACGCTTCCAAAATTTTGTGAAAATGTTTTGCTCATTTTTCAATTTTGCAACTTTCAAAAATTATAACTGTTCTGTTTGTTGGTCAATAAATATGATTTTCTTGTGTTTAGAGACATAAATTAATAAAGAAGTTGTTGATGTTATTGTTGTTGTTGTGTGTTTGTTAGTTTCTGAGATACAAGAAGATGAATGTGAAATTTTTTGAAAAAATTTAAATATTTGGACTTTCCCGGCTAGGCCTAGTCGCTCCGATAGAAAACCATGGAAACCATAACAAAGAATCATACTGTGTTTACAATATCGACACAACTGTTAGTTTCCAATTCAAGCGTAGTTCTTTCATCTAAACAAATAAAATAAACAGATTTACAAGATTAAGATCTTTCCCAACAACCTACTTCACCTTTCCCCAAAAAGTCGGCCTGGTCCAATCGGTGAAAAAAAAAAAAGATCGTTCAAAAGCCATTTGTAATCTAACATTCGATACTTTTACCGGCAAAAAGCGTGTGTAGATGGACGTGACGAATCCAGCAGTATAAAAATGGCTATTAGTAGGGTCTCCGTACTTAGAGAAAAAAAATTTCAAAATTTTATTTTTTTACAGCGTGGCGAGTTTGGCTGTCTCAGATGGCCTGCAGCGTAGTAAAGGTAATAAAAACTGACTTGATAAAGTAAGCGTCAAGGAACACATTGGACAACCATTATGTTTTTTTATCTTATTAAGGTTAAACTCATCAAGAGTAGAATAGAAGAGTCCAACTAAAGGCATGGCACAGATTAACAAATGTTTGGAATTTTTACACATTACAAAAACTTTTGGTCTTCTTCTTCGTACGCTGTCAGACGTCAACCTGTATTTTTTTGAAAAAAGCAGCGGTCATCCTGAGGCTGGCTTTGATCTAATAATATAGATAAGGAAAGGGACCTAGGGGTTATAATAGATGATACAGGAAAGGTGAGTGAGCAAGTTAAGGTAGCAGTGAAAAAGGCAAATGCAATGTTAGGTATGATAAAAAGAAATATTAAACATAGGAGCAAGGAAGTGATCGTGAAACTGTATAAAGCATTAGTTAGACCTAGAATGGAGTACTGTGTACAGGTGTGGAGTCCTTATCATAGAGGAGATATAAACATGCTAGAAAGAATACAAAAAAGAGCGACAAAGCTGATAGTGGGATTCCAGAATTGCAGTTATGAGGAAAGACTCTGAAAAACCGGCCTACAGTGTCTAGAAGAGAGAAGAATTCATGGTGACTTAATACAGGTTTATAAGATGATCAGAGGAATGGATAAATTAGACTATTACAAGTTTTTTAAAATACAGCCACCCACAATAACAAGAGGGCATAACAATAACAATAACAAGCTGGCTAAAGAGAGGTCCAGATTAGATATGAGGAAATATTTTGTTAGTCAGAGAGTGATGACTGCTTGGAATGCATTGCCAGGGGAGGTAGTGGAGGCAGGGACAGTTAATGCATTTAAGAATAAATTGGATGCACATAGCTTTTAGAGCAAGGTGATGTAAATGTAACTGGTTGTATACAGACTCTGCAGGGTCTTCTAAACCAGTATAAAGACGTTAAGTTAATTATTTCTGCTACTTTTATTATCAGTCTGTGTAGGACCCACTTCAAAATATGGAAGCACAAATGTATTTGATACTGAAACAAGAAATAAAGCAGTTTTTAATATGGTGTATTTAAACTAACCCTAGATATTACAATATTTGATAAGCATATCAGTTACTTTGCAGATATTTGAAACAGGGCATGTAGAAAATTGAAACTATTCACAGCTGCTTTTCCCTCATGTCTCTATCTTGCTGTGGGGCTTGTGTGTCCCTATAACCCAACCTGCCAATAAGGTCTTCTTAGATAGACAGGTCAAAGGGTGTAACACAAACCTACTGAGTTGCAGACAGGCCTGGGATGGTCCAGAGCTAAGAAACACACTCATGACAGAAAAGCTAATTTAAACTGGATGCGCTTTGCTAGAGGCCTGATGAAACTGCAGCAATATTAAGATATTCACATTTATAACAGACAGTTGTATAATTTATTTGTATGTTATTGTAACTTTCAATAATGTGTGTGTCATGATTCTAGACAATTGATATGGAACTGAGAAAGCTTGATGTCCAGCAGGCCAATGCCCACGTAAAGATGCTCCTGTCTTTCATGCCAGAAGCTTTTATGGGAAGAGGAGGTAAATATACTTTCTATATACTGTTAACCCTTGACACAATTTCTAAAAACAGGAAAAGCATCCACCTATTCATAAGCACAGGTAGGTCTCTTTTTCTGCACACATATAACATTTTAAAATTAAATATATTAATACATTTTTAAAAACATAACAAATTGGAGTATTTTTTTTTATGGATACACATTTAGAAAAATGGTACGTTATTGTTAGTTGTGATAAACAATGGACATTTCCAAATCTGAAACCCAGAAATTTGGTTTTTCAGAAAATATTTACAGTATTTTTCTTTTTACCTCATTCCCCCACAAATATCAGGCTTGACGACTTTTCCGCAACTTTTACAAGCCTGTATGAAAAGCCCCAATGACAGTGTCCCTTGCACAAATAACCAGAACACATTGACAATCCATAAACAGTTTCTACGGAATGTCTACTGGAGGTTTTCACATTCTTTTCTAGAACACTGAAAACAATCTTTATTTCTGACTGGGATGTGAACCAGTCTTTGGTTTTCTTAAATGCATTCCAGTTTACCAGCATCATTTGGAAATTCTCCATTTGATGTTTTTCTGGACTCATGTAAAAGACTCTTCAGTAAGGACAGGTGAAAAAACAGATGGTTAGAAGCAGTGGAACACCTACTGCACCTGGGTGAGACGCCCTCATTAGCAAAAATGCATTGATGGCGGAAATTTGAAGCAGAAACCAAACATCATACTTGCATTACTTTTTTGTCCTGTTCTGTCAATATTGTAGGTAGAACAATATTGGTATGCAAGATCAACTCTTCCTACGTATATGTTGTAACTACGTAATGACCTGAAAACTGATGTATTTTGGACACGTCAAATCACACAACGGACTGGAGAGAGTAGTTATGGAAGGCATGTTCACTGGGAAGAGAGGCAGGGGCCGACTGAGAAGACGATGGATCTAGGACATCAAGGAGATGCTGGATTTGACCTTAGAGCAGACCAGAAGACTGGCGAAAGATAGTTTCCTACAGACAGGCTGTCATTAGAGCGACTTTCTGCAAAGGACATGCCACAGGATGATGATGAATGTTCCTTTGGCTTTATCTGAGAATGATCATCCTTTCTGAGTTGACCTAGTGGTTGCACAGCGGTAGCTTTTGCACTGGAGCACAACCTAAGTTTTATAGAAGAAAATTAGTTATCAAAATAAATGCAGTAATATGTATCAAGGTAATCAGCTGCAGGTGGATAGATAACATTAGAGTGATTGTGCAGAGCCATGGACTCACATTGGTCAGTGCAACGCACTTGGTGCAGGATAGATGACATAATTTCCCCCACTATGCTCAACGGCACAAGGGGAAAGAAAGCTTACTATCAGCTGCATTATAGCCAATGACATGCTGCAATGGTTCATTTGCGTTTTTTCCAGTTTAGAACCTAAAATTCAGTACAGTCTGTCTTGGCTTTCACAGCACACCAGACTTTGATTCCTCTTAATATTAGCTTGCCATGAATATATTGCATGAAATTAACTTTGAAATTGAAGCTTATCTTGGCTTCAACACTTATGTGTTTCTCAGACTTGAAAACAAGAGAAAGTAGATTCTAGGCTTATACCATATAAAATGCCGTTTCTGTGAAACTTTCAATATTGATTTCTGTCAATCCATCACTTCAGGCTCATTAGTAACTTCATCATTCACATGAGAATTTCCTGTCAACATTTTCATTCACAATAACATGGATGTCTGATTCATGATCACTATTTTCATCCCTACTAGGATTTCTGTCATTATTAAGCACATATTTCATATCTTGTAGCCATCCACTAGATGGCAATAGTCATGATTATACAAAAATATACATTTTTGAAAACTTGTTACTTTATCTACAGAACGTTTTGGTTCCAAATGGAACATGAAAGTTTTGTTTCATGCACAATTTGTGCTCACTGTATTGAAGCTAAGTACTCAGGGGATGGCTAGTGCTTTACAGTATGTCTGAGTACAAGAACACAAAGTTTTTGTGGACACTTTTGGTCACATTAGGATGTTAATGTTTGTTCTATTGAACTATGCCTTTATTAGCTTCCCTTGTTGTTGTTATCCCATAGCTACTGAGCAAGCCTGCTCTTGGCAGCCCCATGCCATTCTTATATAAGTACAGGTCTTCTTCAGTTGTTTCACTGCTCCATACAGTGTGCTGTCAATTGTTAGCAGTGCTTGTAAGAATATTTTCCTCATGTCTGCAAGCGCCTTGCACTCAATGAGTAGATGTCGAACAGTTTCATCAGGGTGAGAGCACAGGTGCTGGAGATTGAGGCGGTTTAAGTGGCTATTGACTCTGACATGTCCTGTTCGGAACTGAAAGATGAGACTTTGATCTCTTCTATATAGTTTATTTATGTCATCATTACTTTTTGGCTGTGACATTTAGCTAAATAAACTGCGACATGTTGTTCCCATCGCCCACCTGTTCATCCAGATTTCTTGAGTATTATTCTTAATAATTCGTTTTACTGTGTGGTTACTGCAGGGTCTATCCAATTTTTGCTTCAAGGCTCCTGTTTTTGCCAATCTGTCGGTCATCTCGTTCCCTAGAAGCTCACTGTGTCCAGGGATCCATTGCAAGGTGACATTTATCCTGTGGGTAGTGATGATGTTGTTGATCGTCCTCCCCACCAAGAATATCTTCTTTTTTTGTATGTGGTGTTATTCAGTGCCTCCAGAAGCGACTTGGAGTCACTAAAAATTACCTAATCCATCAGCAACAATTCGCCCAAGTCAAGCTGTTGGTGCAAAACCTCAACTGCTGTTATTATAACCTCGGTCTCCACTTCATCATTTGAACGGTTTTCGTCGCATGAATCACAGAACTCGTATATGGACTCATCCGGGTATTTCATATGTATACCATACCCTGCAAAAGAGGTAGATTTGAATGCTGATCCATCTGTATAGACCAGAACTGTAGATTTTCTGTAGTTAGAGACTGTCTCCAAGGCATATGTCTCCAGGATGTTAGGTGTAGTCTCCTTGGTGGCTGCCTTTTCTGTCAGGTGTATTTTTATGACTGGCACGCAAAGATTTTCAAGGTTGCTCAGTAATCTCCACGCCTTGTTCCCTTCTCTTTTTAGATCCAGCCTGCTACAATGTTTTCTGAAATCTCCCGCTTGCTTTGTTTAGTGATATATCTTACTTTTGCTGTTCATTTATTGTACTCTGTTTTATTTAGGGTATTTGGAGATTTTTCCACCTTCTTCCTGGCCTCTCCTCTCTTTGACGGCTGCCTCCAGCTCTGGGTTCATGTACGGTTTATATTTCCTATACGTGCCCTGTGGGATGCATTTCCTTGCAGCTGTTGAGATGGTGGCGCATTGGAGTATTGGGTGTTTTGCTGCAGACTTCTACCTCCCAAAGAGCACATTGAGTGTGCCTTTCTCCATTGGTGATAGATGTATTAGGCTTTGTCAATTCATTCCTTGCTCCTTTGAAGGTTCGCTGCGTTGTTGAGGGTGGGGTGGTGTGCCAGGTGGGGTTCACAGAGGGCATTCCCTGCTAGCCACAGCTGCTCTCATTGCAGATCACACTTCTCTAATCTGTATTTAGGCCTTTTCCCGTGGCTGAGTCACGTCCTGCCCACTATGCCTTCACAATCTCCCCCACCCCCTCCTACGCCACAACAGCTATGATTTCCAATGAAATCCAATGGCTCCGTTCCGCCTCTCCACCCTGAGAGTCAGAGCGTAGTCCGACGGTAGTGCAATGTCAGATTGCCCAATGCTCTCACTGCAGCTGGGATGGGCTAGGCCCTGATCCTCTCATTATTGGATCCTTGGTAGAGGTCTCGTAGGTTGGACAAAGAAACGTTGTGTAGAAAGGCAGATGACAGATGAAAGGAGCATTTAACCCATGGGTTGGGTTTGGGTTGGTAACAGCCAGAGCATATTCCACTCATCGGTGGGTACTGCACTGTCACCTTAAGGGGCCCCATACTGCTCCCCGCCTAGTTATACCACCAGATACTCGGTCGCCTCCATAGCAAACTCAGTAAACAACAGGTTCACCCATGAGAAGGTGTTACTATGGACATGTTTGTGCAGGAGAGGCCCTATGCCAGAGGCTTGCTGTCAGCCAGACAGCAGCTTCCCTGGCGATCAGTACACCTTGGATGTGAGAGGCTGTAGAATCGCGTCAGCATCCATTTGATATAGGCGGGACATTGTGCCCAGAATCTATATCGACCCCATTAGCTTCCCTTAGGGAGTTGGTGTTTTAATAATTTTGAGTATTTTTATTGCATTTATTATAACAAATGTTGTTTTAACATGTTCCCTTTCAGACACTTTGTCATTTTATGCTGCCAGAGGATATTTAGTATGCACAAATGACATGCTCCTAGGATACCAGAAAACTGTTAGATTTTTAGAGAATACTAAAAATCAACTGTCTCAAGAATCAGGGACCCGTTGAATGCTAGAGCAATGATTCAAATAATTTTGTGGGTTAAGACTCTCCCTTAACACACATGCTATGCTTGTGTGGCTCAGTAGTTTTACATTTTGTATTTTGGAAATATATTATAGATATCTGAGCCAATTTATTGCGCAGCATAATAAAGTGTACTTTTAATAGTATAGCTATCTTATATACAGGATCGGCAGTATTAAAAAAAGATATATAGTTTTATTTTTAACATTTATTACACTAATACTTCGGTACATTGCTGAAGTCCTAGGCTCTTGTGAAACTCTTGAGTGCTACAACCTTTGAAAGTATTGGACCAGAAATCAGCCACTATGGAAGTTCTTTCATTCGATGCCATGAGATCCACCAAAGTACATGATTCTTGCATTCTTGGGCAGTTATACAGATGTTCAGTGTCTTGGATGGCACTGCATTTGCAAACGTCGTCATCCACTAATCCCCATTTTTTTCAAGTTTGATCTACACCTGGACATTCCCATTCTTAATCTATTTAGAGCTCTCCACACAGAGTATGGCATGTTATGCACTGTCGCAAGTTTTTCTTTGATCACCATCCATTCCTCACCATTTCTTTGATGTCATTTTTCTGTGCGGTTTTTCTCAGGTTTCTGGTCTGTTAACTGTACAGTTTGTAGGAAACTTTTCCTTGATTTCAGTCGTCCCTCTTCTGGAGAATATCCAAAAAGGGGGTTTTCTGAAAACAGGAGTGCTTTTTCATTTCGACTTCTGTTTTGATGCAACACATCTCTTGATTTCTGGTGGTGTGACGACAAGAATTGCATACACTTTTCGCTTTTATATTGGCTTACGGCACCCTGTTACAATGTGGCATACCTGATTTGCTGCCACATCAGTACATCTTGTGTGTGTGGACACATTCCAAACTGGCATAGCGTATTCAGTAAGTAAGGAAAACCTACAACTATTTTGTTTACTATGCTTTAAATTAACAAAAGTTACAGTCTGTCTGATACTTGGATCAGTAATAAAAACTAATTTAAAAGCACGTTTGTTAATGTTACCTGTAATACTTATGTGTACAGGTGATCATGATGCCTTGAGTATCTCGCTGATGATTCCTCGTATCATTAACAAGTCTGAACTGCTTGCATCACAGGTGAAAGACAAGGTAAGATTGAGCTCTCTCCTTGTAGATGAGTAATCATATAGTAGGTTTTCTACAAATAAGATTTGAGAGTAATGGATAAATAGATGCATTTGGGGTGAAATGCAAAATATAGAATTCTATCTAGAATTAAAAGGCTAAGTACTTTTAAATAAATCAGAGGGCTTACAGCAAAACTAAATATAAAATTAAACACGAGGTAGGTGTCTGTTGTCCATTTTGCTTTATGTATGTCCAGAATACTACTTTATACTATCTGGGACAAAGGAAAATACAAGTGAGAATATCTAACAAACATAGCAAATCATTTTTTGCTTTCAACTCTCTTTGCCCAATGTGGAACTAGGCAGTATTCTCTACGGAGAATAAGTCCGTTGGAGAAGATACCTAGAGGGAAATGGAAGAAAAACACGGAGAAGCTTGTAAGAATTTGAGAAAATAGCACAGGACAGGTCTGCTTTATGAGGGTTGGTTGATACCTGTGCACACCACGGTGATACTGGCGAAGAAGAAGAATGAGATTTGCTGTCTAACACGAATGTAAAAATGGTCCTTCTATATGGCTCAGAGACATGGCATGTGTAAGGGTATCACACCCAAACTGCAGACTTTTATTAACAAGTGATGGCTCAGAGATAGGGCATGCATAAGGGTATCACATCTAGACTGCAGACTTTTGTTAACAAGTGATGGCTCAGAGATAGGGCATGCGTAAGGGTATCACATCTAGACTGCAGACTTTTGTTAACAAGTGATGGCTCAGAGATAGGGCATGCGTAAGGGTATCACATCTAGACTGCAGACTTTTGTTATCAAGTGATGGCTCAGAGATAGGGCATGCGTAAGGGTATCACATCCAGACTGCAGACTTTTGCTAACAAGTGATGGCTCAGAGAGGGGGCATGTGACTATGAGTATTGCACCCAAACCGCAGACTTTCGTTAACAAGTACCTTCATTGCATGCTTCATGTTAGATTACGAGGCTTATATGGCAAACAAAGATCTGTGGGAAAGAACATAGAAATAATCAATATAGCAGAAGAAAATTTGGGGAGAGAAAGTAAAGATGGATAGGCTACACTCTCAGAAAGAAGCTATACAGTATAAACTAGACATACTTAACTTAACATATTTATACTGGTTTAGAAGACTCTATAGTCTGTATACAACCAGTTTCTTGGAAGGTGGTTTAACTACAGTTATGCACTATCTATAGCTGCTCTTAATAAACCACCTGGGGAACGGTACAAATAACTTGGGTAGATTTAAAACTTGAATTTTGTCAGGCAGCGGCTGTTAAGCCTACTCTTTTTTATTTCCAACTGCCAAGGAATTTTTAACATGCTTGCCACTGAACACGGGAGTCTGATCTCACTACCTAGAGATCAGAGGAATTTTTACCAGAAGATTCACATGAACAAAATCCCAGTCTTCACCGTGATTCGAACCTCCGGCACCAGAGACGGACACCTTACCTCAAGTCCACCCCATGTGCTGGATTGAAACCAACAAGGAATGAGATAAATGGGAAGACCAAGAAACACCTGGCGAATAATGATAGATGAAGCCAGTTCAGTCAGGGTCTTGTTGGCGAGACTCAAGAAGGTGTCACAAAATACAAACAGATGTGGAAATTCTCTTGTGGCTATATGTTCCAAGGGGAATCAGATGGATTAATGATGATGGCAAAGATAGCAAACCTCGAGAAATATTATTTATATATTCTCATTTGTTTTGTCCTTAGTTCCTGATGAAGACGTTTTGGTCATATTGTAAATGATTGTTTTTGCCCTTAAAGTAAAGTAACCCATAGCATTACTGTTTTGTCCTTAGTTCCTGATGAAGACATTTTGGTCATATTGTAAATGATTGTTTTTGCTCTTAAAGTAAAGTAACCCATAGCATTACTGCCGTAGGGATGTGAGGTGTTAGTGATCTCACATTTCAAAGGCTCGGCTATATGAAGGCAGTAGCCATCTCCTCTCCCTCGCGCTTTTACTTCCCGGACTGAACCGGTACCCATTTAAGGCTGGGTCGACCCGGGAGCCATTGCTGTTTGAAAAAACATTACCACCTCAACTGGGGAATGAACCCAGGACCACTCAGATACGAAGCCAGCGCGCTAACCACTGCGCTACACGGCTCCACATTTTGTCATTATGCCCATATAAAACTGACACATACCATCTCCATCATCAAACACACTATGCTGACACATTTCAGTTTGACATCACTGATAAAATTGAGCGAGACCATGTTCTGAAGAGCCACAAGGCTGAGCAGTGCAGCTTTGGCAATCACTTAATTCTGCTGCTGAATGTGCTTCAAGGAGTCATGAAGCAGTATGAGAGGTAAGCCTTCACATTTAGTTACATCTGTTATTTTCTTAGTCCTCTTTGTTTATGAATGTTTGTATGTTATGCACAAATATTTTCATACAATTTTTATATAGATATATTTTAATATTTAACTCTTAAAGGCCATAAGAGCGCTGTCTGCGTTCTTCCTGGCATCCGCTTGATGTCAGAAAAATGCTCATATCGTTAACAGCACATTGAATAAAATTTGTTTGGTTTTTTTTCAGTGTTTCTAGATTTTGACATTACATGGTAAGGGAAGTAACTATTATATATACATTTCATTTTGAAAAGCAATGACGTGCGTTGTGTGGAAATTCAAAGTTGGAAAACATTAATCATCTTCAAGTCAGTCAAATTTTGTGTGTGATTATCACAGAAATGTGTGGCGAACCTAGCACTTGAAGATTGTCTAATAGTAGTGTAATAGTTGTGTACGCTAGATGAATTTAGTGACAAGGATTCACATTTTTCTGATTTTGAATCGGAGTCAGACATAGAATATAATATTATTCAACCTACTCAGCCTGCTGAATTTGATGCACAGCCAGGACCTATTGCTGCTAAAAGGCAAAAACAGAAAAACGAAGATGCAATATTTCTAAAGCAAATTCGGGAGAACATGATGGCGAATGGGTTTCAGTACCAAATTCCATCACCACTGACTGACTGAGACCCAGAACTCATTCAAATTGCTGCCAAAATGTGGTCGACCATGTGAAGTGAATGAAGACCTTCAACTTGGTGATACATCAACTCCATTTGGCTGCTATAGAAAATATTTTTTTGTAGATATTATTCATACGTGAATTACTGTTATTCTGAAGAACACTAGACCAATCTGAATTACATTTCAGTGGTTATTCATGGATTGGTGATATTTTTGTGTATAAAAATGGTTTTTATTACAAACAAAATGACAATATAACTATTAATAATTATTTGTAATATTTTATGAAATTCTACAAGACCTTCGTATTATTATTTCACATTAATTTTCCTTTCTTCTTCTTCTTTGCGTTCAGGATCTTTTGATCATGCTATATCTGCAGGCGGGTCGCCATGATGGTCTGTAGTCTTCACCAGGTCGGGGCGGCTGTCCCACAGCTTTTGTCTCAGCTCCGCACCCTCTGGCCAGGTCTGGTATCTCATTTCCCTATAGATTGGACATTCCTGGGGATCAAGATGCTGAAGTGGTCAGCGACCCATAGCTGACTGCTAGCATCAGGGCCAGCGAACCATAGCTGCCAAGACCCTTCTACACCTCCATGTGGTGATCCTGGATAACAGGCTGCAGCAGGGCAGACTGGCTAAGGAGAAGGGATCAAAGAGGGAATGCTAACCCTGTACTCAAAAAATGCTTGCTGATGTCGGATGTGTTGGACCGAAAGGTGCAAATATTGCAGCTGAGCTGTAAACTACGATACAACACATTCCGTTCTCTGGACTACATTCTGCTACTTAAGCTCTTTCAGGGTTTGGTAGTGGGAGATTGAGAAAAAACGAAGAAGAAGAAGGACATTCCTGCAGAATGTGTTCACGGTTCTGGCCTCATGTTCCACATGGGCACTCATCGGTGTGTGAGATCTTCAGTCAGTATAAATGTTCTAGTAGTTTGCAGTGTCCAATTCTCAGATGAAATAAGGTAGTTTGTTGATTTCATTTGAGTTGGTGAATTGGGTCTGGTGTACTGCTTATGTTTCTATCTTCTCTCCATTGGTGAATATACTGATTTCTGATGATGTTCTTGATCTCTCTGTATGGTACTCGATGATTAAATTGTGCCTTTTTGCTGCCATCTTCTGCTAGAGCATCAGCTCTCGTTTCCTGTGGTCCACAATGGGAGGGTAGCCACTGAAGCGCAATTGTTGAGGATCTCTGGAGTTTTCCTAGTTCTGCTCTGATCTCTGATAACAGTTGTTCGTTGTTTGTTCTTTGTATTATCTCTAATAGTACTCTGCAGTCTGTGAATACAGCTATTTTTGTTGGTGGTTGCCTTTCTCTTTGAATCATTTTCCTTTAATTTGATATATAACATGTTTGTCTTCCTTGTGAAATAATTTTAAAAAGTCTAATGAAGAGACTGCTTTTATATAAAAAATTATTCTGGGAAAGCTAGGTACAAAATTATGGCCTTTAAGAGTTAATATATATAACATTATTTTGTAACTATTTACATAAATATGTTACTAGATTAACCTTCTGCATTCCAGTTTACAAAATTACGTCTATTTCCTGAATCTGCATAATTTTTCAGCACGTCATGCTGGTACGTGGTTGTTAATTTTGAAAATCTTTAATTTAAAAATTTTTAAAAATATTGTGTGTCTCTAGAGACATATATTAATAAAGAACTTGTTTGTGTTATTGTGTGTATGTTAGTTTCTGAGATACAAGAAGAGGAACGTGATAGTGGTTAAAAATAGCACAAAAATATGGACCCGTTAGCTTGGTTATGAGAAGGAAAAAAAAATTAGCAGAAAAATGTACAAATACTACTATTGATGTTTACCATAATGGCTATGTCTGTCACTTCGCCTATTAACGTAATTATTGTATCTACCTGAACAAACTAAATAGATCTACCTCAGAAAAATACGTTGCAGAAACTTAACTTCCCCATTCTTAATAATTGTATCTTCTAATCCAAGTGAAAAACAGAAGAAATCCTTTCCAAAATCTAAACCAAATTTATAAATCGCCATTGTTTTCGTCTAGCCATGCATGGCGGAAGTTGGAACTCTCTACAATCAAAAGAGCAGTATGTTCAGTCGTATCTATGACATTAACCTGGTAGTTTATATACGATAAGGCTATGACCCTAGAGCGTGCAATGCCAGTGCAAAGGAGCCAAATTGTCGTAATCTCATGCCGCTGGACAGGAACAAGTTAATAACTTTTTTGCATATTTGTAATGACTCTTACTTTTGTCCAATTTATAAGTACATTAATATTGTTATATTTATAGTTACATCATACCATTTGGTAGCCGCGTAGCGCAGTGGTTAGCGCACTGGCTTTGCATCTGAGTGGTCCTGGGTTCATTCCCCAGTTGAGGCGGTAATGTTTTTTTCAGACCACAATGGCTCCCGGGTCGACCCAGCCTTAAATGGGCACCTATTCAGTCCGGGAAGTAAATTTTTTTTGTTTTGAAAATTCTTTATTGCACATAATAAATTATTACAATTTTCAAATTTGAACAACAAATTTCAAATAAAATTTGTACATGATATGAGGTGAAATGAAATGATAATTTCCCATGAGATGAAACATGAGATGGTGGGAGTTACATTTTGTGAAGTGAGTGGTGACAATTTTAAATGATTTAAATTTTCAAGAAGTTAATGATGTACATTTTTGTGTGTTTTCTTTGAGATATTGGCAAAGGCAATATGCTTACACATGTATCCATACATACATATTCACTTATACCCGCATACCTATTTGTTTATACACACATATGCATATTCATTTATACACACTTACAGATGTTTCTTTATACACACATATTCATTTATACACACAAGCATATATTCATGTATTCACATACGTAGAAAAGAAAAAAAAACAAAAGCACATGCATGTACATATAAAAATGTCACACCCATGTATATAAGTACACACCCAGTACATATACACATACCTGCATACATACTGCATGATAATACAGGTTTTAAATGCAAAAGTCTAAAGTCAGGAGAAATATGGAAGATGGTGGTTAAATATAAGAGGGGAACCAGGAGATATCAATTGATATTATAAACTTGAAAAGGTGGATTTACCCTTCTATTAGAGCTTAAACTTGGTCAAATATTTGATCAAGGTCAGATGCTAAAAAATTGGCTTACAGGTGGTCCATTTTCTTCCCTAGGGATCTCTCACCTTGACTTCTGGTATTTATTTGCCAGACCACTGCCATAAAAATCCACCCTGTTTTCTGTTTATTGTTCTATTTGTGGCAGTCTTCTCAAATGGACTGACCATGAAAACAGAAGTCAATAGAAGGGAGATAATAAATTGACCACTGGGGGACAGGAAGAGTGGTGGGTCTTGGTCTATGGGCAAGTTTGTCCAACTGGGAACAAAAGACCTCAGTTAATGGGGCAAGTAATTGATACTTTTCCACTTGCTCTGGGTACCATTTAACAGGTTTTAGGTTCAGGGACAAACTTTTATGGCCCAGGTGTTCCTATTGTGTTGTAATCTTCTTTACAATCACAACCTTGATGGACTAAGACTGAGTTAACTTTTAGAAATATGGTGCTTTAAAGGACTAGGCATTTTCCTGGTGGCCCAACTTTTTGAACTTTGCCTTTATAACCTAACAAATCTTTGAAATACATTTACTTGTGTGCTTACACCCATATATATATATATATCTACATATACATGCACACACATACACATACCTATATATATATATATACATATATATATACACACATACATACATATACGCACATATACATATATATACATACACACACACATATACACACATACGCACATATACATATACACCCATACACACACACACATATACATACATATACACACACACATACATATACATACATATACATACATATACATACATATATATACATACATACATATATATATATATATATATATACACACATATACACATACCCACATATACATATATACACATACATACTCATATACACACATACATACACATATATACCCATATACACATATATGCACACACATACATATATATACCCACATACATATACACACATACACAATATGTGTGCATACGTACATACCTGATATCTATACATACGTATATACCCCAGCTGACATGCATATATATATATATATATATATACATATCTATTCACACCCACATGTTCTTATACATATTATAAAATATACACCCATGCGAGCATACATATGCCTATACCCATTCATTGTAAGTAGCATGTGTAAGTATACATGTGTGAGCACATGCCGTGTCTTGGTACATATACCTGCACACACATCTTTATGTACACCTACACATCCATACATACATACATATTTATAAATTTTTACATTTTGACCTAATTATGAGCACTGGACAACGCCTTCTGCTGAAAAATGTGTGAAATAGTGTTTGAGTTAAAGGTTCTATGGTGGAATAGTGCTGCGTTTCTGCATGTCCATATTATGTATCTGTATTCGGACAATAAGATGAGCATTTGTTTTCTAATGACTGGTGATGTTTTGGGTATAATGTTGAGCATAACTGCTTTGTACATGTCTACTTTTTGTCTGGTTTGTATCTGAATGGTTTCGTGTAGAATTTGCTTTGTTGTTTTGACTGTTTTGCATGTGTAAAAAATGTGATCTTCTGTTTCTCGTACATTTGTTTTGCATAGGTGGCATTTGGGTTTGTGGCCTCCTAGTGTCCTTATTGGGGTCAGGTTAAAAATGAGTCTATACGTTATTTCTCTTGCCTTTGGAACCATGTGGGGGTCATGTAGGTTTGTGAAAGTGTCTGTATAGTCTGTTATGAAATAGTTGTATCCTCTCTTGATTCTGAGGTTTAGTGGAGGAGCCTGTAGTTTGACTAGTTGTTTGTATATTTTGTTTGTTTCTTGGTGTATTAAGTTGTGGTGTCCACGTATGGCCTGTATACATGACTTATAAAAGGAGGGTAAGCTGCCAAAGTGGTGTGGTGTTGTGTTATCTAAAGGTCTCAGCATGGATATTCTGAGGCCGATGTAGTAGTGTGCCAGTGAATGTTGTTTTGGATGACTGACGATCTGTCCCACATGACCTATTCTGAGTGCTTTTATTTTTGTGTGTATGTCTTGAAGTGCAATGCCTCCCTGTTTTTTTCCTTGTATCAGTGTTTTGTGTTGTATGCTGTTGTAGGTGTTCCCAAATATGAAACGCCTAATCTGTATGTTTATGTCTTTTATTGTGCGCCCAGGGGGGTTAAAGACTGTAGCTATATATATTATTTTAGGAATGATATACGTGTTGACTATTACACTCCTGCCAAAAATTGTTGTTGTTTTAAACTTATATATGTGTAACATGTTTGTAATCTGTGTGATTAGTTTCTGCCATGTGGCATTGTGTGTGTGATTTGGATGAGATGGGAAAGTGATGCCATATAGTTTCATGTTATTTGTTGTTGCTAAATCAAATGGGAAGTCTGCTTTGTTTTTCCATTTGCCTATGCCCATTATTGTTGATTTTTGAATGTTTATTTTTGCACCACTGCCTCTTCCGAAATCTGTGAATGTATCTAGGATATTTTCTATTGACTTGTGGTTTGGTGGGAAGAAGACGGTGTCATCTGCGTATGCAAGTAATTTCCGTTCGCCTTTCCCTGGGATGAAAGTGCCTTTTATGGAGCTATCTAATCTAATTTTCTCCAAAAGGGGTTCTATGGCTAGGGTGTAGAGTAGAGGTGAGAGAGAGCATCCCTGTCTCACAGACCTAGTTAGCTGGAAAGTTTCCGTGAGAGCATGGTAAGGAAGTAAAAGTGGCGAGGGAGAGAAGATGACTACCGCCTTCATATAGCCGAGCCTTTGAAATGTGAGATCGCTAACACCTCACACCCCTACAGCAGTAATGCTATGGTTTACTTTACTTTACATACCATTTGTCATTGAAATAGAATCATTTGACCAGAAAGTTAGCTTTTACAACAATGCCCCTGGCTTATGACAATTTCATGTTTATATTTCACAGATTTATGGGGGAAAGCTTTAGGTTAGAATATACATTATGGCAGCTAAAGTGGTACATGTTTACCAAAACTGAACATTGTTCTCATGGAGAACTAAAGGGAGATAATTCTCAATAAATCTATTAGAATTCATGGAGGAGGATACCAAAATGATAAATGGAGGGGAGCCAGTGGATGTTATTTATCTAGAGTTTGCAAAGGTTTTTGATATGGTACCTCATCAAAGATTGTTTAGGAAGTTAAAGTCACATGGAATAGGTGGCGAAGTTTCCAAATGCAATGTCCAGGTAGCAGTGAAAAAACAAATGCAATGTTAGGTATTATAAAAATAAATATTAAACATAAGAGCAAGGAAGTGATAATCGAACTGTATAAAGCATTAGTTAGACCTATATTGGAGTACTGTGTTCAGGTGTGGAGTCCTTATCATAGATAGGATATAAACATTCTGTCAAGGATACAAAGACGAGTTACAGACTTGATAGTGGGATTCTGGAAATGAGGAAAGCATAAGAAAAACCAGCATACAGTTTCTAGAAATGAAGAAATCGAGTTGATTTAAAACAGGTTTATAATATAACTAAGGGAAAGGATAAATTAGACTATAACTAGTTTTTCAAATTACAGCCAGCTACAAGACCAAGAAGGCACGGCACAACTACAAATTCATTAAAAAAAAGTCCAGATTAGATGTTAGGAAATATTTTTGTAGTCAGAAAGTGGTAAATGCTTAGAATGTATTTTCTACAGGAAATAGTGATGGCAGAGTCAGTTAATGCATTCAAGAATAGATTGTATGCACATAATTATTCTTTGATCAAGGGGATTAGAAGAAACTGGTTGTATACTGACTCAGCAGAGTCTTCTAAACCAGAATGAGAAGTTAAGTTAAGAATAAGTGAACCATTTCTCACAATTGTTTGTTTGTGCATATTTTGTCAGTGCTTTGAACAGCTGTAGTACGGATTTGTTCCTGAAAATCGGGACACTGCTTCCTGAAATGACCGCTCATGAAAAATCTGTTGATTACTTCATTGATCTTCTTCGAAAGGACCAAGTAAGTTCTTGTCTATACAGAGGATTATAGAAAATCATTCTACTTGGAATTTCTAGACAATGCTTTTATTTCTTGGCTGAACATAACACAAAAACAGCTGTGGAGTTTCTAGCAGATACTGGTCTGTTTTGTGTAAATATTTGTAAACTAGATTTTCCTTTCCTGGTGTGGGTCTTGCAGTAAATTATTTTTTATGAAGAGTCAAGCTACTTAAACTGTATTGTCTGTGTCATAAAAGGTGGTGAAGGAGGGTTGTAAATGGAACTGACTACTTCATCACATCAAACAAAGTGCTACGGAAACTACTACTACTATTGCACATTACTGCTTTGGCGTAGACATCATATTTTTTTAAATATAAATAAAATTAATATTAAACTAATTAAGCTAAAATTATTATTAATAGATCTAAAGACTCTCTCATGTAGCATGTCCTTTGTAGAACGTCGCTCCCATCACAGTCTGTCTGAAAGAAACTCGCTCCCTTGCCAAAACTCCAGCTCCAAAACGCCACTGTCATACTCAGGCACTCCTGGATATCTTGGTGCCATTGTCTTCTTGGTCTACCCCTTCCTCTTTTGCCTGGCACCATACCTTCCATCACCGTCCTCTCAAGACCGTTGTGTCTCTTGATGTGACCAAAGTATTTGCATTTTCTAGCCAAAATGGAATTGATAAACCAGTTCTCCTCTATGCTCAACTCTTGCCGAATGTCTACATTTGTTCTTTTCTCTGTCCAGGGTATTCTGAGGATCTTTCTGTAACATTTTGACTTGAAGGATTCGATTCTTTGTCTAGAAGTTTTGGTAATCGTCCATGCTTCACAGCCATAAGCTGCCACAGGAAAAACACAGGCTCTCAAGACTTTTACTTTTATCGTTTTGTTGGTGCCCTGCCATAATTTCTTCAGGCTGTTCAGTCTCTGCATTGCCATAGCTAGTCTTCTTCTGATTTCTTTCGAGCAGTCACCATTTTTGTCGATTCTGGAGCCCAGATATTCAAAATGTGTAACCTGATCTATTTCCTCACCACCCACCTTTAAATTTATGCTGACATTGTGTTTTATCGGTGGTCATTATCTTTGTTTTGTTTATGTTTATGAACAGATTTTGATCTTTACTATGTCCATTAACGGCTGAAAGTAGCTGCTCTAGCCCTTCCGCACTTCTTGATAGTATCACTGTGTCATCTGCATATCGTAACTCTGGAATCTCGTACCCCCCAATCGTAAATGGGTCGAAACTTTCAATGTTCTCATCTTCTCGCACATTTCTCATTATACATTCCGCATATATGTTGTACAGATAAAGCGAGAGTATACATCCCTGTCAGACTCCCTTTTGTACTGCAAACCAATCAATCTGATGTTTGGCCAGATACTCGGACAGCGGCTTGTTGATCTTGGTATAATGTTTCAATGAGATGGACTATATGCAAAGGAAACCCCATTTCCTTCATGATTCTCCACAGATTTTGATGTTTTACTGTGTCGAAGGCCTTTGTGTAATCAATGAAACATGTGTACAGGTCTACATTAAACTCTCTACATTTTTCATAGATATTCTTTAAATTGAATATGTGGTCCCGGGTCCCTCTGTCTTTCCTAAAACCTGCCTGGACTACGTGAATTTCAGATTCAAACCTTTTCTCTATCCTTCTTAATAGGATTCGCAAGAGCATCTTGCTAGCATGGCTGATCAGTGCGATAGTTCGGTAGTTCGTGCACAGCTTCAGGTTGCCTTTTTTGGGGAGGGGAATATAAATTGATTTCTTCTATGCTTCTGGCCACTCTGCACTGTGCCATATCTAAAGACACATAATTGTATTATCTATCACATAAAGTAATCTTTAAAAAATATACATCAATGTAATGCATATTAAAGTAGAGGGGGAAATTATGTTTTTTTTGTATTCATTCATCTCAAGTAAGTTCAAATTGTTGTGCTATCCTGTCAATAGCATTACTTCTTTTGCTTATGTCTGTTTTACTGTTAGTCGAAATGGGACTTGTATTCAATACGCATGTCTAATTCAGATGCATGATCTTTGATCTGATCAAATAATAAGTCATCTCTCTGCTCTTGAAGTTAAAATTTCATAACTTCGAAAGCCACAACTATGAAAGTTCACAGAAAGTGTAAATACTGCTGTATACTTGAGAACTCTTCACTAAATCAAAGTTGCACATGCACCAGAAGTCTCTACATAATTAAGGTTGTTGTTATGCAACAACATACAACATAAGGCACTTCCGCAAGTTTATGACTAAATGATGTTTTGTGCATGGAGGATTCTTGACGATTTAAACTGTAAAGGGTTAAGGTGTTTCTGGTCTCTTGGTTATCTTTATTATTTCAACCTCTTCATTTTGTTTTGTCTCTTTTGTTTTACATAGCTCATTATTGATATACTTTGTGTCAGATGACTAGATGTAATAACATAGCAACAGCCAATACAGCTGGATTTGTAGTAGAGAAGCTGGAAATGGACTTTTGTGGAAGAACAATGGGAAAGTAGACCAGAGCAGTTGCAATCTCAGGGACAGAGCTTAAGAAAATTACACAAAGCAGAACACAGCGGAGAGCATCCATCACAGTCCTGCCTGTCAAGGGCAACAAGAAAAAAAAGTTAATTAAGTTTAGATTCTCAGATGTTATGTTAGTTTGTTGTTTTATTCATTGTGTTTCAAATTATTATTCCAATTTCATATTTTATCTATCTGTCCAGTTGGATGAGACTGTATCACTTGACCTTCTGGAGAAGTCAATCAACTTTTTCCAGGTAAAATGATATAATGCTAATAATATAGCAGTCTCAGTTTAAAAAAAATATAAATCACCTGCCTTGATACCTGTATACTTGTTCATGCTAGTCTGAACTAAAACAGTAAAATAGTTCACAAGACAAGTTTAGAATAACACTGTGAGATGTTATTACCACAAATCCAACCAATAATAAACTATCAATGTAGGGGACGGCGTGGCCTAGTGGTTAAGTGACACGGCTCACAACCAGAAGGTGCTGGGTTCGATCCCTATCACAGCACCAGCCGTTACCCCGGGAAAGCAAACCCTTAGAAAATGCAGGAGGAAGCAGACCCTTACATAAAATGCATGCTGAAGTCGGATGCCCTGGGCCGACAGATGCAAAATAAAAACGCAGTGCAACGCACACCGCCTTGGAGATTAGAGAAATAAGGCGAACGCAAAAAAAACAAAACTATCAATATATGTTAACTGTTAGCAAATTATTGGTTAGTTTAAGAAATAACTTATATTGAATAATTTTGTTCATTTAACGTTATATTGTTCGTGTCTGAAAATTATGTATGCATATTTCAGCCAGAGGCTAGTTGCAGCTTAATTAATTATTTTATTTCATTATCAAAATCCTTCAGATCCATGTAGAACACATGTCATCATCAGATACATGGAACCTATATTTGGTTTTTGTGGCTTAAAGTTTCTACAAATTAAGGTAGCTGGTCTCATGTTCAATCCTCCTTAGTCACCTCTCATAACGTGCCTGACAAGTTACAGTGTTACTGTTCTTTGTGCCCCCTTCAGGCCCTGTCACACACACTAGTTTGCTTACTTATGCTGAAATCCATTTAAGAGCAAATGTTGTATTGAGCTGTAGTTATTACTAGCTTTATTTGAAGAATCTGGGAAATAGTGCATGAAAAACAATAAAATGGGGGATCATGTTTTTTGCCAGCACCTTTTGCCTTATCTCTCCATTTCTGTTATTATCTTCCATCAGTTCACTTGCCCCCATAAGTTGACTTGTCCCCATAAGTTGACTTGTCCCCATAAGTTGACTTGTCCCCATAAGTTGACTTGTCCCCATAAATTCACTTGTCCCCATCAGTTCACTTGTCATCATAAGCTAACTTGTCCCCATGAGTTGACTTATTTAACTTGTCCCCATGAGTTGACTTGTTTAACTTGTCCCCATCAGTTGACTTGTCCCTATAAGTTCACTTGTCTCCCTCAGTTCACTTGTCTCCATCAGTTCACTTGTCTCCATCAGTTCACTTGTCCCCATCAGTTCACTTGTCTCCATCAGTTCACTTGTCCCCATCAGTTGATTTGTCCCAATTCCTGATACAACTTTACATAAAATCAGGCTTTTCTAAGCTTGTTAAATTTTAGCATTAAAATTGAGCTTAAAATACATTAAATAGCCAAATGATTCTCTATTGCATACAGTTGTATGTGACAAGAGTGGTTTCCAAGACTACCACACTGAGAGTAGTCATAAAAGATGACTAGCTTTGCAGTCTAACCATCATAAGGTAGAATACTCCCTAACTTATTGCATTGCACATATCACCATTCCTACAAGCCGAAAGCCTGTCAAGTGTGAAGTAGCCTTCTGGATAGAAAAGTAAGTTCTAGGCATAACAGCCCATATATGATCAAGGACAAGAGTGAATATAACACATTTTTCTAGGGGTTGGAAGAAGGATAAGATGCCTTGTAACTTCAGCAAACAGTTGGTGGCAGTTTGAATTTGGACATTCTCTATTGGCAGGCTGATGTCATCTGACTGTTCATATTTCACCCGTATATACAGATGGCTCAGCTAACAAAGCCACATCCAATGCAGGTGGAGAGGTCTAGTATAGATTAAGGAGCAATAGAGAAAAAAAACGCTAGTACTATCAAGGAACTTATGTGTGGAAGTAGAGGCACTAAAGACTGCTAGTGAGCTTGTAATTCAAGATGAAGATATCCACCAAGAAAACATAGTAATCCTGACTGATGTTTGGTCAGTGTTAGCAGCACTAAAACAACATAAAAATGGAGACCTCGAGCAATGTATATGCTCGCTGACAAAGCTCTCAGCAGAACACCCAAGGTTGGTCATTTAGTGGATCACCTCCCACTGCACTATAAAAGGCAGAAGCTGCAGATAGATTAGCAAACCGTGGAGTAACTTCCCCACAAACAGACCTGAGCATCACGTATAATGAAACTAAGACCATAATTAAAGCCAACTTCAGGAGAAAAGGGCTGAACAACTTCCAAAAAGATAACTATTGTGATTCAACTAAAGAAGAGCTAGACATCATTCTTCAGACTGAGAACTGAGCATAACAGACTAAATGCCATCTTTACAGCAAAATGAAGATTGGGGCTGCTTACAGGTGTCTATGTGGAGAGCATACAATGACTGGAATATATCCTACAAAGCTGCATTATTATACAGGAAGATAGAGAACAATACTGTCCTTATGAGACAGGTGTGAGATAAAAGCTGTACAAAGATAAAACTGCCTTAATGAACCCTGGGCGGGGAGCACTGGTTAGGTTTATGTAGTAGTAGACCTGGAGTATCACTTGCAATTTGTTTTCAGAATACAGTTGTGGTCATTATGTTTTTCTAATTATTTGCAGCAACTATACACAGTTCATTTGTCTCACGAGCGTGTAGACTGTACACACATGATGTCAAATGGTGTGTCTGTTGTACTTACTGCCTGCGATGCCATCTCCACAGAGATTGCTAGACTGAAAATTCTGTTACTGGTAAGTTCTGGGAAGCATGTGTTACATAGTTGTCTTCTTCTTCTTCTGTGTTCGTTCTCAACCTCCCGCTACCAAGCTCTGAACAGAGCTTTGCAAGTAGCAGGATGTAGTCCAAAGAACAGAATGCGTTGTGTCGCTAGTTTACAGCTTGACTGCGATATTTGCACCTTTCGGTCCGACACATCAGTCTTCGGCAGGACATAGTTGTCATACTTGTATCTACTATCATCATTATCAAGTGCCTGCCCAATGGTGTTGGGGATCCTGGACCTTCTTTTCCTCTCATCACCTGTGTGGTTTATCAGTTTATTACAAATCCCATTTAACACCATTTATGAGTAACTTTAGGCTTTGATGGACCATGATGAAATTATAGATATTCAATGCAATGGCGGTTTCCTGTTGCCTTTCTTTGGCTTGTAGCCTTTGGTAATTCAATACCTCATACCTCATCTGTAAGACAGCATGCAGTTTTAAAGTCAGAGGTTCACTTCTCCTAGATAGCTACGATCCTAGGCTTTAGAGCCCCAGCTACCCATATAATGTGACTCACATGGTAACACCAAATATAATTTAAACATGCATATTAAATACATGCAAACAATGACAAAATAGCTTAACCTTTAGCGTGCTACGGTCTAGACTGATTCGACCAGCTCAACCTACAAAACCGTAATTCAAAAAAATTTGTTCCTACATTTATGGTGAGGCTGCTTTCTTGCCCTCTGCTTCCAGCGACATTAGCATCTTGCGTCACGTTGGTGGGTATCTCTGTGATGAATGCGATATGGTCAGCAAATCTTGGGCGGTTGAATAATCTCCTATTTATGTTGATGCCGTACTCACTCCAGTCGCAATGTCTCATAGTTACTCCAGGCATGCAGAAAAAAGGTTGAGGCTGCCCTGTCGCACACCTTTGTTTGTGGCGATAATTATCAGTCGTGTGAATGGATGAATAGTGCATCCATCATAGCAGCGTCTCAACATGTCTGTGTAGTAAGCTTCAACACCCTGCGGCTTTCCACACATATTCTGGTTCAACCTTTTTGTAGTCATAAATGTCAAGACTAGCGGTGTGTCATGCTCTCTTGCTGCCTCAATCAAATGGCAACATATGGTTATGTGGTCCAGCGTGCTATAGGTGCCTCTAACCCAGCCCACTCTATGGTTTGTACTTCGTCGAGGGTGTTGCGGATCCTCGCCAGGTGGCATCTGGTGAACACTTTGTACGGTACTGGGAGGAGAGTGATAGGGGGGTAGTTAGCCAGGTTTCTTGTATAGTAAGACAGTCTTTGGCTCTCGCTAGCCCGATGGGATTTCCTTCTCTTCTTGAAAACGGATAAATCCATTGACAAGAGCCTAATAGAGTGGGTGGCCACATCCTTTTAGTGTCTATATCGTGATTCCGTCCTTGCCTGCGGACTTGCCAGAGGGCATGCCTTAAATAGCACTTCAGATCTCTAAGCTCAGGAAGGGTGGGAATAGTGAGGAAAGTGTCTATTATTTGGAAGCTATGACTTGAATAAGTTTGTGTAGAAGCAGCAGATAATTATTTTGATCTGCACAAGACACAAGTTTTCATTAAAGGTACTAACAACTGAGTAACTGAATTTAACAGTCAAATGTTGCATGTATTTTACTTGCTCCACCCAATCTGGGCCTGTGGTCAAATACAACTCCTGGATTACAAATTATATTTATATTTCCACAACAGACACCGCAGGCCGTGATGAAATGACAGAGACTTATTTAAACTAGGTTATCAACTTTTGATACATGAGATGCATTCCACATCTGTAGCTGTTAGGTCCTATATTCATTTACAACTGTCTTGCATTTCATTGTACAATGAGGAATTGTAAATAAATACATTAGGTGTCTCTCATAATAATGACCAGTGTTATCCACCACAGGCAGTGCCATAACATTTTGCAGTTATCGGCATACTTTCATACTGCATATTTGCATGGCATCCTGGTTCCTGTGGTGCACCTCTTGGCTAGCTGCCTCCATCTTCAACACTTAACTTGCTAGAGCAGACTGTGGTCTTGCTAAGGGGTGCTTTGTTTAGCCAAGGATGCTCCCTGAGCGAGGTCTCAATGAATATTAGGACATGTCCATGCATTGGTAGGCGCAGCATCAACCAGATTTAATGGAGAACCTGCTCTACCAGAGGTTTTTTGTAGAGCTATTCTCTCCCATAGTCTAAGAGTCTACCCACTTAGACTTGGGGGAGGGGGAGAACTGGTCTGTTGGCACCAGCTGCTTGCCATTTGCCAGAGAGCTGCGTTAGTGGAAACAAGGAATACCATGTGAAGGTGCAGTTAAGCTTAGTTGCTGGTATTTATCATTATTAAGATGAAACCGACAGCAGCCCTTAATTCCTCCCCACGCTATAAGAATATAATGTGTGCAGTCCTGTCCTGTCCTTTCTTCTTGTCCTTCACATATGTTTGATTTTCGTTTCATAGTCTTTCTTTCTCCTATCAGATTCAAGGTGCTATCTGTGAGTCATTCCTTATGCTGTCTACTTCTTGTTCCAAGAAAATCTTCATATTTCCAAATTGTTTCCTCAAGCTTGTACTAGGGGCTTTGGTGTTACCAATGATTTCAAATTCATCTACATCATCAGATGTAGTTTGAATTTAGCCTTGGTGTCTTTATTAAGTAGGTTTTGTGTGTTGTATTTATAATAATAATGTTCGCTTAGGCGTTTGAGGCCCGTTGTGTTGGTCAACCACATCCATGACCCACTGCTGCGGCGTGGTTCCAGGCCTCGTCCAGAGCGGAGGTGAAGATTGTTATCTGCTGGAGCCATACTGTGTGAGAACGGCATCTTCTATGCCTCCAGCTGGTCGGAGGAAGACTTTTGGTGCTGAGGAACGACTTGTGTAGCATCTTGTGGGCCGGAATTTCCTAACCCAGCCGTTCAACTTGACTGAACAAAGAAACTCAGTGGCAGTCAAGTGTTTCTGAAATTGTATTTATGACTTGTATTATATTTGAAAGTGCTCTGTATTATTGCCATAGTTGCTAAGAGCAGGTGATGGCCTGATCCTCCGTCTGCTTCTGTCTTTACCCTCACCTTCTGTAAGCAGCATCTCTATTTCAAATCTATTGTGAAATGGTCAGTTTGGTTTTCGGTGAGCCCGTCTGATGAGCACCAAGTGACCTCATGTACTCTTCTGTATGGGAAGATAGTGCCCACCAGGTGATCTCATGTACTCTTCTGCGTGGGAAGATGGTGCCCACCAGGTGACATAACGTACTCTTCTGTGTGGGAAGATGGTGCCAACCAGGTGATCTTATGTACTCTTCTGTGTGGGAAGACGGTGCCCACCAGGTGACATAACGTACTCTTCTTTGTAGGAAGATGGTGCCTACCAGGTGACATAACGTACTCTTCTGTGTGGGAAGATGGTGCCCACCAGGTGATCTTATGTACTGTTCTGTGTAGGAAGATGGTGCCCACCAGGTGACATAACGTACTCTTCTGTGTGGGAAGATGGTACCCACCAGGTGATATCATGTACTCTTCTGTGTGGGAAGATGGTTCCCACCAGGTCATCTCATGTACCCTTCTGTGTCGGAAGATAGTATCTCCTGTAACCAGGTTACTGAAGTCTCAAAAGTTGATGAAGCTTTCCCCATTTTCATCCATAATTGCTGTTGTCTGTTTCAACTTTTGCATTTAGAGCCACTGATATTCTTCCTCTAAGCCTTGTGCAGAGTTCATTGTAGCATATCAAAGAATTCTTATTTGCCATTTTCAACAGCATTGTTTGTTGGCACATAGCAAAATATGGTAGTTGCGTTTCTCCTTTCTGAGTGAAATCTAACTTATTATATATTGCGTAACTTAAATATTTATTATTGTTTTATTTCAGCCTGGGCAGGAGCAGAGTAATTTCTCTATTTTGTTGAAAGACTTGGAGACGTGTAACAATGACACTCGAACCTGTACCAGAAAGGTATAACTCTTTTCCATTAGCCTTGTTTGAAATCAGACACTTTTGAGGAGTATAACAGTTTTTATAAATGGAAGATGAGGATTTACAAAGTTGTTCTTTAAAATATTTGACATCCCTGTGTATATATAATAAAAAAATTAAGGATTTTTAATTTTTTTTTAAAATTGTTACGACTTGTTTTTATATTTGATGTAATTGTGATACTTCAAAGTGATATGTTATGTCAAATTACGGAATACGGATATGAGAATTTGACATGGTCATATACAAAAACAAAAACCTACAAAATGTCTTTGTCTGAGACTAATCATAACAAATGGGAATTATTGTTGTCTTCACCTAGCATTAGCTCGTGTTCAAATAAGTAATATGTCTCTATCCATTACAATCTTAGGCATTTGTATTAGTTAGATATTCTCATTTGTTGTCCTATACAGAGACCTTTAAGTTGTTACATAGTGTGCTGTTTTTGCATAGTGTCTATGTAACACTGCCAAGTACATACTTCTGTTATTATTGGCATAAAAATTCATTTTTGTGTAAAAGCAGTCTTGATTCCTCCACCCCATAACCCTCAAGACGGACCCCAACAATGGGAGTAAGCTATGTAATTATATATATTTGAGTTAGATATTCAGTTTTACTGCAGCCCAGTGGTTTTTACTTGACTAACTAATCTACTTGATTCAGATGGTAACGGATAAAGAAATGGTACTTATAAAATGGTGGTGTTTGTTTGGTACAGAATAAATCATTATATGTTTGTATAATTATGTTTGCTTTGTTTAGATCAAAAGACGACTTCCCCAGGAAGGATCTGCAGCTGCTACTCCACTGAAGTTTGGAAAAGAAGTGAGTACCTGAAAACGACAACATTTTTATTGTAAGACATCACTCAACATAGTTTAACAAGGTTTTTGTGATGATTCTTATTAACAGATTTTTATGTCAAAGTACTTTTAAAGTTACCTATGTAAATGCCTTTCATAATTTAATAAATACCTATCCACTTTGGACCTTCATAAGCTTGGACTTGTAGTCATTCTGATAACTACTCTGATTAAAATGATCTCAGACATTCCCAAATATTTTCCAAGAAGGGGGAGTTCTTGATTGAAACTAAATGCTCTCAAATAATGGACAACACATGGCCTCTGGCTGCAGAAGTTTAACTCTTGACCTTCTCATGACGGGACTGTTATTAACTTAACTTAACTTAACGTTTTTATACTGGTTTAGAAGACTCTGCAGAGTGTATACAACCAGTTTCATTTACATATCCTTGCTCTAAAAACTATGCGCATCCAATCTATTCTTAAATGCATTAATTGTCCCTGCCTCCACTACTTCATGTGGCAATGCATTCACCACTCTCTGACTAAAAAAATATTTCCTAATATCTAATCTGGACCTTTCTTTAGTTAATTTGCCCTCTTGTTCTTGTAGGTGGTTGAATTTTGAAAAAAACTTCTTATAGTCTAATTTATCCATTCCTTTAATTATCGTATAAAACTTTATTGTCACCTCAAATTCTTCTCTTTTCTAGACACTGTATACCAGCTTTTGCTTTCAGAAGAAATGGCGAGACATAAGTTTCTGGCTGCCTAACCAAAATGCTCTGGGTAGATGAAGCCTATAAACCACAAGTGATAATTCATATAGAAGAAAGGGGGATGACGTGGCCTAGTGGTTAAGTGGCACGGCTCACAATCCGAAGGCGCTGGGTTTGATCCCCATCACAGCACCGGCTTTTACCCCGGGGAAGCAAACCCTTAAAAAATGCAGGAGGAAGCAGACCCTTACATAAAATGCATGCTGAAGTCGGATGCACTGGGCCGACAGGCACAAAAATAAGAACACAGTGCAAAGCACACCGTCTTGGGGATTAGAAAAATAAGGCAAATGCAAAAACCAAAAAAAAAAATATAGAAGAAAGAAAACTCTTGCCTTCAATCCACATGTTGTCTTCCCAGTAGTCTTGTGACAGCGTCAGGCTAGTGAGAATTAACCCAGAAAGTGGACTTGCCTTAAGTGGATAGGACATGCCAGAAGACTCAGATATTACAGTCCAGCTGCTGCAGAAGATGGATGTGTCTGGCCGAAAGGTGAAAATATCGCAGTCAAGCTGTAAACTAGCAATACAACGCATTCCGTTCTCCACACTACATCCTGCTGCTTACAAAGCCCTGTCTAGACGCTTGGTGGTGGGAGATTGAGAACAAATACAGAAGAAGAAGAGGAAGACAGTCCAGCTGTAAAATACAGTACAGTGTATCTAACTCTTGGAAGAAAAGCAAACATAGAACAAGGATCTCTTCTTCTTCCTCTTCGTTTTCTTCTTTGTTCACTCTCAAATAATCGCATCTATTTCTCTCATAAACTTGGTTGTCTGTCTTAGACTTATCTCATTGCCACGCAATTGATCCCACAATTAGGTTGGGGAAGGTCTTATTGTCACTCTGCTTCTCTCATGGAGCTGGCAGACCTGTAGAACATTACATTTGTTTGTTCTCCCCAAATGTGTACAATTCTGTGTGTCCAATTTTAAAATTTGCTGAACGGATGATTTTTCAGTCTACAGCGGTCTGTTTGCAGTCTGAATATTGTGACTTGATCACTTCTTGATAAGGCGCAGTATGCTTCTGCTATATCAGATTCTGTGTTTTCTCTGCGCTATTTATCTTTGAAGATTATGTGTATCATTGTCTCTATCTCTTCATATGTAGTTCTGTCTTTGTGTATGATTTCCATTAGTTTCTTTTTACTTTTGAGTTTTTTAACATTTCATTTGTAATTTCATCCTTTTTTGAAGATTTCTTATTTTTTAGTTACTTTAGACCATCTTCTAATTCTTGCTGGGTAAATTGTTCCATTATGTTCTCCTTTGTTGATATTATTGTCTTTATCATATCTCTTTTCCCTTATGTTGTTACACTTGTTTTGTTAACCTTGCTGCATTTTTCAATTAATATATTATTTGTTGCACGCTTTCAATTTTCCATTTTTATAGTTTTATTCTTCAGTGACTTCGCAAGTTTCAATAGTTTTTTACCATATTTATCTAGGTTGAGACTCTCATTTTTTTTTTCTTACAGTTTCTTGGTGCCTCATTCATAGACTTTCTGTACTTTGCTGTTAGTTTCTTTAGTTGGATATTACTTCCCAGGTTTAGACTATTTCTGCTAATTCTGTGACAGCCAACAGTTCTTCTTGAAGTTTATTCAAATCTTCTGACTAGGCGTATGTAGTGCTTTCTAGCTCTTCGAGGATTGATTCCTTTGCTGCTTTCTGGTTTGTTCTAGTCAAATTTAAAAACAATTCTTCCACTTTTTTATGTCATGTATTGATATCATTGTAGTACTTCTGAGATAGTTCTGTAAATTTTTCCAAGTTTGCCTTTCTATAGTTCTTCTTCTTCTTCTGGTTCTTCTTCCCCTTGTTCTTCTTTAGCATTTGTTCTGAAAAGGATAAATTTCATCCAATTTCAGCACATCATTTTTGGGACCAGGTTTGCCTTCCCTCCCTAATATCTAAGCCAGGCTGCATGGTTGCAGTCTGTTTCCAGGGCCACCGAGGAGGAATAGGCTCTTGGTTAGTTATGAGCTTCTTATCTTCTGTGGTAAAGGCTAGGTCTTGAGTAGATCTTGTTTTCTTGAATAAAAGGTTGGTTATCTTCTATCTGGTTGATTAGCTGCTAGTTGTTATCTATCTCCGAGTCCTCAACTTCTTCTCCTCTCGTATCTGTCTCTTTGTGCCTCCACTTTTCTGAATGACTGTCAAAGTCTCCAACTATAATACAGCGGCTCTCTGCTACTTCAAGTCTTTCTAATTCCATGGATCTTCCGGGTGGGCAGTATGCTTTGAGGGCTTACTGTCCTACCATTATGTCTGTCCCAGCTATCTCTGTATATCCTCTCGTGTTTGGAGTTGTATTTAATTACCTTGTAGCAGGTTGTTTTTTTGGGGGGATCAAGGCTCCTCCTTTTGCCCTTCAATATCCACCCTTGTGGTCTGGTATCCTCTCATTTGGAATCTGTGCTGTTTGTTCAGGTATGTCTCTTGGGTGCAATCTATTTCATAATCTCAGCATGGGGTCTTGCTGTAAGGGTTTGCTTCTTATTCATTATGCCTACATTCTACTGAAGGATGTTTAACAATTTTCTTTGATGAGGTTTTTTGGTCTGTAGTATTTAGTCTTGTGTTTTCATCTCCTGACTGCCTCGGACGGAGCATTGGGACCACCAGTAGTCCTGACTGGGCCCCTTCAAGGCTTGGAGCAAATTGTTTAAACTCTCCCTAGACTAACTGTCCCCAATCTACCTGGTTTGGAGGGAGTCAGAGTCTTCCATCTCTTGGTAGAGCTATTTTCCAAGCTAATCAATCTCATCTACCCAGGTTGTTGTCGGTGTTAGCCCGTAGCCTTTCATATGCCATTATCTCATCTGCATTCAGCAGAAAGTTTTGAAATCAGAGTTTGCTTTCTCCTAGATGAGTTGATTACCCAGGCTGATGGGTGTCATCTACCGGAATCTGATTTTAGAACATCAGACGCGTGCCCATCACCTCTGCTCCTGTTAGTATAAACGGGGTGCTGTGTGAAGGTCAGGAGTTCTATATTTCTGTCGAAGGCTATCTAAGATGCATTTTGTGGATAGCACTTGATAGAAGTTAAAGAGCTCGTCCTCCACTCCACTCCTGGCTATGACAGTAATTACAACCGAGAAGAATCTCTGATAACCATGTCAGGATTACAGTAAATGCCTTCAAAAAAATGTTGAAAAGAGGTAATGATATCATGTTTAGAAACTGCTAGATCCAATGACATTCAAGCATGAACCATTCAATAACTTTCCACCAATAGTCACCATAAGTCAAGAAATAAAATCTTATAATTTTGTTTGACAGATTCAGGACCTGTTGACAGATGCTTGCAAACAAATCGGCATAGTAGCTCGTCTTCTCAAGATTGTTTCAGTTGGTGCAGTGCAGCAAGCAGCAGTCATGACAGGTGACAATTTCTCTCTCGCTCGCTCTCGCCACTCTGTTACTCAGCAGACAACTCTTACTCTCCCATCATTCTCCCTTGCTATTTTCATTTTATTTTCTCTCTTTCTGTCTTTGTATGCTTTAATCTGTGAAAGATGGATAATAATCTATTGGTATTTTTTTTAGTGGTTAGATCGCAGACATAGATTGAAGAACTTTTGCTCATTGAGCACTGGAATAGTAACCATGCCTCAAACACTTGTTAATAATAGTTTACTTTGTTATCTTATATGTCAAAACTTGCATACTTGAGTAGTTTGTTGCTGGTAAATTTGAAACATCAAGCTTAGCTTTATCACATAAAATGACTCATCTGAAGTTAATGCATTGAATTTGCTGACATTGATTGAACTGTTGAGTGACTGAGCTGAAACTAGAAGTTTACAGATGCACAATAGGGAAACTTTGAGGATAGCTAGTTGATAAACAAATCAGAGACAGCGATCATAAAGATAATTATGTTTCAAGCACTCGAGGGGAAAACATACACACCAACAACAGAAAAAAAGTGAAGTTTCTCAAGTGTTTGAAATATTCTTGTCTTTGTGATCATTGTCTCTAATTTGATTATCGAATGCATAATAACGTTCTATTTTACCTTTGTATAATGATTTCAGCTCCAACTGATGCTCAGTGGACAGAAAACTAGCTTTGTGTTGTATTTGGCATGTAACAAATAGGTTTATATGATAAGTTATTACCATGTTCTAGTTGATAATGACAGATTGTAAGGTTATTACACCTTCAAATGACAAAAAAATTGAAAGATTTTAAATGACACAAGAACAAAAATGTCATTTATAAAGGATTATTAGATATCATGTTGATATCTAAAGGTATTATTTTTAGTAATTAGATCTCTGACATTTGTGATGAAACATTGAAGAATTATTGGCCAGACAACTAAGAACAATGGATTAGTACATATTTGTAAATCAAATTTTGCTCAGATTTGTGTCAAAACTTTCATACATCAGGTGTAGCATTTATGCAGTTAAATGTCAGATGTCAGACCTTCAGAGTTCAGATTGATGTATGGATCTTTTTCAACTAGTAACTTTGTATACATTCACTAAACTATAATGTTCATTGTTGTACAATAAAATAGTACCAAAGTAGCCTCACCTTGTGCTGCCAAATGACTTAAAGAGTTCACCTGTTCTATGTCTAGAACCATCTCCTCTAACCAAACAACTAATACTCTCAATTGTATGTAGCTGTAAGAGAGGTCAACTTTTATTTAATATATTGACTTGATAAGTCTCCAGAAGCATAACAATCAACCATTATGTTTATATCCTATTAGAGTTAAACTCCTATATGGTAAAAGATTCTCCAATTTAAAACAAGGCACACATCAACCAGTCATACAGTGCGGAGTAGCTGTCTGAGTTTCAAGGAAGCCATAGAAAAAAATGCACCAAATATTACAAAAGGAATAACAGATTCCTGGTCTGGAAAAATTAGGATAAGTTTTTGTCTGACTGCTGGTCCTAAATGCTTAATCATGTCATTTGAAATGGCATCCTTTCTTTGGACTATCTTGTATTTAAATTTGCTTATAGAGGCATTTAGTTCTGTCATGGTGAGTAATGACTTCATGCAGGGGACTGGGTTTTAGTGTTTTAGTTTTTCTTTTATTTCTGTATGGACTGCTTGGTTGCATGAGTCAGGGAGTGTCATGGTTATCTCTTGCTGCCATCTTTCTTGATTGGTGTTTCCCATTTTTGTTGATAACAGTGATGCAGTAGTCTGTTTTGTTTCTTCATTGAGGTTTTGTTTCTTCATTGAGAGCTTGCATCAATTTCCACAGCTGTCTTGTGTCCCTTTCCATGTTCAAGTTACTGGTCTTTTCATGCCAGCTCCTTCGAGTTTCTACCTTCGTCTGTTCATTAAATGCCTTTTTTGTGTTGTGGTGCCTCTGACTGATATCTTTATGGTTGTTGCTCCATGGTTTTTGTGTGTTTCATTCAAAGCAGTGTGGAGTACCAATTGCACCACTTCAGTAAGGTTTGCTGCTTCATCTCTTACCACGAGGAATTGATGTCTTTGCAGTTTTGTTGAAAGTGTCGCTGACCATGGAAACATTTGTATTTATATTATTTAATTTTGTAATGTTCTGACAAAGCTAATCAACTACTTTTTAAAAAAAGCTATAACTAGGAGTCATGTTATATGATTCCATATTCCCTATTCGAGAGATTTGTAGAGTGATTGGCACATTGTCATATCCTCCAAGTTGATTTTTCACTGTTCTTCCGGCAGAAATACCTTGACTGTTAGATATTCAAGATCATCCTCTCCAGATCTATCCGTTTCCACAGCTGTAGTCGAGGTATTTACCAGTGTTAGGATTCCCTCTTTAGTTCTTTTTGTTCTATCTTGGTGAAAGGATTCATAGCCGTGGATGAAGAATCTGGGGGTGCCACTTAGGTGGGTTTCTTGTATGCACATTAAGTTGTTATTCTTTCCAAAGAATTTATTCAACTCTGGCTTTTTTCATCCTTACTCTTCTGAATTCCACTGAGCCACATTAATGCAGTTGGTTAGTTGGTCATTTGTTCTACTCTGTCTTCCTCTGACCATTCGGTTAGTAAAGGTGCCGGTCTATTCCTTCCTGATTGTAGTGAGTAGGAACTACACCATGACGAGTGCACAGATTGTTGCTTGATCATAACTTGTTGTGCTTGTGTGTTGAATGTTTTCTTGGTATCTGTGCTGCAGCCATTACACCCTGTATTTGTCAGGCCGGACTGTGTTTTTTGTCTGGGTTTATCAGTAATCTATCCCAAAAGGGAGCGTAAGGCAGCAGTTGGTTTGTTTACCAAGGTTTCCTTCCTCGGACTTAGGTGGGTCTAACTGGTTACTAGCAGTAAAATCACACTGAGGCAAATTTGCCAACTTGGCATCGCCGGTCACATTGTGAGCAGCATGAACAACATTCGCTGTTGCACTGACATCGGCAACAATGAGGAAAAGGACACAACCAGTTCATCACATTTTTAACTGCACACGCTATGATGAATTTCTCATAATATATTGTTGATTGTGGATCTAGTCGAAGGGAGTATAGATTTTTTGTTTTGTTTTTGCGTTCGCCTTATTTATCTATTCCCCAAGGCGTGTGTGCGTTACACTGTGGTTTTTATTTTGCGCCTGTCGGCCCAGTGCATCCGACTTCAGCATGCATTTTATGTAAGGGTCTGCTTCCTCCTGCATTTTTCTAAGGGTTTGCTTCCCCGGGGTAACGGCCGGTGCTGTGATGGGGATCGAACCCAGCACCTTCTGGTTGTGAGCCGTGCCACTTAACCACTAGGCCACGCCGTCCCCCGGAGTATAGATTAACTTCATAGAGTCCTATTTACACCACTGTTTCAAAGATATATCTTTGAAAAAGCACTATGAATGACTAGCAAAACCCTAGACGCAGCCATTGGTGAACTGGAAGTCCAGGTCTCATCTATTTCTTTATTACTTGGAACCCTGGACAGTAGATTCACATCAACCACTGAAGGTTTAAGGTCTAGCATTTTATCAATGTGAAGAAACAGAATTGTACTATAGAATTATATCAATGTGAGGTAGCATACTTCTACAGTAATATTATATCAATGTGAAGAAACAGAATTCTAGAATATCATTATATCAATGTGAAGAAACAGAATTGTACTATAGAATTATATCAATGTGAGGTAGCATACTTCTACAGTAATATTATATCAATGTGAAAAAACAGAATTCTAGAATATCATTATATCAATGTGATGAAACAGAATTCTAGAATATCATTATATCAATGTGAAGAAACAGAATTCTAGAATATCATTATATCAATGTGAAGAAACAGAATTGTACAATATCATTATATCAATGTGAAGAAACAGAATTGTACAATAGAATTATATCAATATTATATCAATGTGAGGTAGTATAAATCTACAGTAGTATTATATCAATGTGAAGCAGCATAATTCTACAATAGCATTATATCAATGTGAAGTAACATAATTCTACAATAGCATTATATCTTTGTGAGCTAACATAATGTTAAGTACCAAAATCCAACAAATATGTTATATCCACATAAAGTAACAATTAAGTTATTTCACTATATGAATACCAGAATCCAACTAACTACCAGAATCCTACATTAGCATTTTATATTGCAACAGATGTAGGGAACATGATCATCCTTGTACATTTATGTAAAGCCCACAATAGTAGACATTTTCAGCAGTGGGTTTCCTCAATTTCTGAACAATGTGTATTGATATGAAGTGACAGAATGCTCAGATATGAAACCAGCCATCAAGCACATCACAGAATTCTGGGATATTGTAGCCATATCTAATCGTTTTACTTTGGTTTTGCTGTCAAGGTGGGAAGCTGCATGAGCTGGAGAAGCTGATGGGTAAATTATGTGTTTCAAAGCCTGCATATATGGAGACAGTATTCAATATTGGACCTGTCAAATAACCTAACATGCTCAACTCATAATCTTACTGAAGCATGTTTAAGGAATGCAGAAGCTTGACAACTGATTTGCTAGTGAATGTTTTTTCTCTAGATTGCCTCCTCTGTTTACTAGCCAAACAGGAGCAATATTTACCAAGTAGTGGTTTTATGAGCATTAATTAATACTGTACTGTGTGTAGAGACAGTATGTATATTTGATTCTTTCATAACCTCAGTGGTTATTGCTTAAAAGCATGATACTGCGAAAGTAGTTATAATATTGCAAATATTTTCAGTGCACTGATGTACGCATTCTTATAGTATTATCTTTAGAATGTGTGGAATGCAGTATTTTAGAATTCTCCTTGTATGCAGGGACACTTGTTTATGAACTGTTTTAATACTTTTATACTTATTTCTGTATAGTGTTGTTTCTTATTATAATCTTTCCATTTTCTGAAGTGTTTTTATGTTTTACACTTATTTATATATAGCAATTTGTTCCCATTCTAATCTTTCCATTTTATGAAATGTTTTCATATATTTTAAACATATTATTTGGGATGATGAGGCTAACGTCTGGTCAGGGAAAACACACTGATCAGACAATGTTAGCTAGGGTCAGGAGAAATATACTGGCCAAGAGCCTCACCTGACCGCCACGTTGGTCGTACTGGAAACAGGCTGTTGTCGAGGACAATAGTCTAGCTAACAAAGTAAGGTTAGACGTGATCCCTGTAGTAGTGAGTGACACGCAGATGAAGCCAATCATTGCACAACCGCATGGAGGACCCAGGTCCACTTCATCAGCATGCTTGGGATGTCAGGAAAGCTACTGCAGTCTGCCACAAATTGCATCCTTTTCAGGGTGCACAAAAGGGTTACCAACCCATTGTGGGCATTAGAAACCAACCACACATATTATTTATAGTGATGTTTTTCTATTGTATTTCCATTTCAGTAAATGTTTTCATATGTGTTTTTAACGTATTTTATGAATAACATTTTTTTCTAATCTTTCAATTTTCTTAAGTGCACTAGGTTGGACTGCAATTTTTGAAATGTCGATGCTGCTTTTTTTTAGTCCTTTCTGTTGTAATGAGAATGAATGTTAAATGTAGATCAGTGTTTTGTGTTTGTTCTAAACTGTGTTTTAACCCCATTTTCAGAGTCTGCTAAGGCATCAGGTAGTCCTACCTTTACTCATCCAGTTTTTACATTCAGTTTTATCTGTGTTTACTCTCGTAGTTTATATATTGCTTACTTTCTTAGCTAACTTATATAGGGTCATTCACAAAGAACTGCACATTTTAAAATTGTAACACTTAGTAATAAGATTGTATATATGAACATGTTAATCCCTCTAGAGTAGGAAAATCTCCAACACCGAAATTTACACACCTCGTCACTCACACAGGTAAAAATCCTGCTGAATGTGGAGTATGTTGAGTTTAAATAAAAGCTATAAACAAAAATATATTTAGATACATGGATAAGAGAATGAGTAACTTGGATGAAGAAGGAGAATAAGAATAGATGAAGTTTGAACATGTTGTAAAACCATTCTGTAAAGGAGCTATCGGCTATTTTTATAACCCAACATATTCTCAATATCATGTCATACAACACATGCCAATCATGTAATATAATTCATTGTAGAACAAAACTCTGAGTGGTGTGAAGTAAAAGGTGGAGTGCCACAGAGCTTGGTTTTGGGACTAATTTTTTTCTTGATATATATATATATGAACGATTTGGACAATGATATCGGATCTATGATTGCAAAATTTGTGGATGACACAAAACTATGCAGTAATGTCTCATCTAAAAGCAGAAGTGGATATATTGAGGTCGGATTTAGATCAAATTTGGGAATAGTCTGAGAGCTGACAAATTGAGTTTAATGTACAGTCATCCACATTGGTAGATCCAATAGGGAACATAATTACAAAATGGGAGTGAACAATATTAGAAAGATAGAAAAGGAAAGGGACCTAAGGGTTATAATAGATCATACAGGTATGGTGAGTGAGCAAATAAAGTCCAGGTAGCAGTGAAAAAGGCAAAATTTAATTTTAGGTATGATAAAAGGAAATATTAAACATAAGAGGAAGGAAGTGATAGTCAAACTGTATAAAGCATTAGTTAGACCTAGATTGGAGTACTGTGACAGGTGTTGAGTCCTTATCATAGAGGAGATATAAACATGCTGGAAAGGATACAAAGAAGAGTAATAAAACTGATAGTGGAATTCCAGAATTACAGTTATAAGGAAAGACACAGAAAAACTGATCAAAACTGTCTAGAAAAGAGAAGAATTCGAAGTGACTTAAAGCAGTTTAAAAGATAATCAAAGGAAAGGATAGATTAGACACTAACAAGTTTTTCAAAATCAACCACCTACAAGAACAAGAGGGCACAGCTACAAATTAATTAAAGAAAGGTCCAGATTAGATATCAGAAAATATTTTTTTAGTCAGAGAGTGGTGAATGCTTGGAATGCATTACCACATGAAATAGTGGAGGCAGGGTCAATTAATGCACACAAGAATAGATTGGATGCACATAATTTTTAGATCAAGGAAATGTAAAAGAAACTGGTTGTATACAGACTCTGCAGAGTCTTCTAAACCATTATAAAGACATTAAGTTTAAGTTTTAAGTTTGATTTTAGTATTTCACTGTCAAAGGTGAGACAGCGGGTATGATTTATTCATTCATTTCTTTAAGACCATGAGGTATTGACTAAGAAGGAAGCAAAATAGTTAGGAAAGCACAATTCTAATATAAAACTGCTTTCTAATATTTCTTGTACCTTTGTTGATTAGTTATAACTGGCATTCAACATTGATACAATCTCTCACATACAAGATTATAAGGAAGAAATGATACAAGCTGGAGATTCTTAATGTATCGTTGCAAAAGAAATTACATGTTCTGATATCTGAGGGATACTACTAGGTGGTCGACATCCTTCCACAAGATGTGATATCTGGGTGGTACTACTAGGTTGTTCACATACTCCCACAAGATGTGATATCTGGGTGGTATAAACACAAAGTTGTCGACATACTTCCACAAGATGTGATATCTGGGTGGTACTACTGGGTTGTCCACATACTCCCACAAGATGTAATATCTGGGTAGTATAAACAAAAGTTGTCGACATATTCCCACAAGATGTGATATCTGGGTGGTATAAACACAAAGTTGTCGACATACTTCCACAAGATGTGATATCTGAGTGGTACTACTGGGTTGTCCACATACTCCCACAAGATGTAATATCTGGGTGGTATAAACAAAAGTTGTCGACATACTCCCACAAGATGTGAAATCTGGGTGGTATAAACACAAAGTTGTCGACATACTCCCACAAGATGTGATATCTGGGTGGTATAAACACAAAGTTGTCGACATACTCTCACAAGGTATGATATCTGGGTGGTATAAACACAAAGTTGTTGACATCCTTCCACAAGATGTGATATCTGGGTGGTACTACTAGGTTGTTCACATACTCCCACAAGATGTGATATCTGGGTGGTATAAACACAAAGTTGTCGACATACTTCCACAAGATGTGATATCTGGGTGGTATAAACACAAAGTTGTCGTACTTCCACAAGATGTGATATCTGGGTGGTACTACTGGGTTGTCCACATACTCCCACAAGATGTAATATCTGGGTGGTATAAACAAAAGTTGTCGACATACTCCCACAAGATGTGATATCTTGGTGGTATAAACACAAAGTTGTCGACATACTTCCACAAGATGTGATATCTGGGTGGTACTACTGGGTTGTCCACATACTCCCACAAGATGTAATATCTGGGTGGTATAAACAAAAGTTGTCGACATACTCCCACAAGATGTGATATCTGGGTGGTATAAACACAAAGTTGTCGACATACTTCCACAAGATGTGATATCTGGGTGGTACTACTGGGTTGTCCACATACTCCCACAAGATGTAATATCTGGGTGGTATAAACAAAAGTTGTCGATATACTCCCACAAGATGTGAAATCTGGGTGGTATAAACACAAAGTTGTCGACATACTCCCACAAGATGTGATATCTGGGTGGTATAAACAAAAGTTGTCGACATACTCCCACAAGGTGTGATATCTGGGTGGTATAAACACAAAGTTGTTGACATCCTTCTACAAGATGTGATATCTGGGTGGTACTACTAGGTTGTTCACATACTCCCACAAGATGTGATATCTGGGTGGTATAAACACAAAGTTGTCGACATACTTCCACAAGATGTGATATCTGGGTGGTATAAACACAAAGTTGTCCACATACTTCCACAAGATATGATATCTGGGTGGTACTACTGGGTTGTCCACATACTCCCACAAGATGTAATATCTGGGTGGTATAAACAAAAGTTGTTGACATACTTCCACAAGATGTGATATCTAGGTGGTATTACTAGGTTGTCGACATACTTCCACAAGATGTGATATCTAGGTGGTATTACTAGGTTGTCGACATACTCCCACAAGATGTGATATCTTGGTGGTATAAACACAAAGTTGTCCACATACTTCCACAAGATGTGATATCTGGGTGGTACTACTAGGTTGTCGACATACTTCCACAAGATGTGATATCTGAGTGGTACTACTAGGTTGTTGACATACTTCCACAAGATGTGATATCTGGGTGGTATAAACACAAAGTTGTCCACATACTCCCACAAGATGTGACATCTGGGTGGTACAAACACAAAGTTATCGACATGCTCCCACAAGAACTCACGTGGTGTGATATCTGGGTGGTAAAAATACCAGTTTTTCAGCATATCCCCACACAAGAGAAATTTATATAGCACTGTACATGGGTTTCCACTGTTTCAGAGACGAATCAATGTTTAGAAGAGAATGCCCAGCCCACTACAATAGATGTTCATTATGAAACCTCCGAAGTGAGCAATGGATGTGAGACAGAGTCCCATCCTGCCTGCTGGAAAATTCCTGTATCCATAGGAAAAAACTCCTTGCCAACATCTTCAGATTAACAATCCTTGTCTATTTGTTCTCCAGCAAGAGTAGACAGAAGACTTGTTTAGTTTAAAAAAAAATTCTCCACATGTTCAGTTGCAAATGTGTTATAGACATAGTTTACTTACCAGTGTAGAATTTTGTCGGACAGTGGCTAACAGCCTACACTTACAGATTTTCTACTAGGAAGAGTTCTGTTACGTCCATAGCATGTATATGGGATCTCCTTGTTTTTGTCAATCTCCAATATGACTAGACGCTGGTCTCACATACCATGAGACCAAGGGGTGCTTGAAACTTGTGGGATTCGAAACTCCCACCGTTTAACGCTTTTTGTTTCCTGAGAGGCAAACCCCTTTACCAGTCAGCGATAGTAACTCGCCACCCCCACTTCCTCCTCCCATAAACATATTCACTTAAATCTGTATGAAAATTGAGAAAGGTTAGCTTTTCGTGGCTAATTACATTCTCATATATAACCTAGATCCTGAATGAAAACAGTTTTTGAAAGTGGGTAATTATTTTTGAATGGCCCTGTGAGTTCAATTGTATCTTTACTCTAGATTATATATTCTTTACTTCCATTATACAGTTTACATATTCTGTTTTTCTTTTGTAATTAGCTAGTTGGTATCCTGTTTGTCTGTTTTTCTTTGCTTTTCTAGTTTGTAGCAATCTTTTTTTTTCTTCTTTTTAGCTCCCTTACATATACAGTTGTATCTTTCTTTACTCTATTTAATATATTGTTGACTCCTTTAGTTGACATACTCTGTTCTCTTTTGTGTTCATCTAGTTTGTACATGTTTGTTATTCTTGCAGCAGCTAGTTTATATCTTTTGTTTGTCTTTATTCCCTTTATTATATATTCAGCAGTGAACAAATTATAGAGGGATAATACTATTATCAGTACCTGGATAAGTATTAAACAATATCATAATAGAAAGATTAAAGCTGAGAGAAAAACAAGCAAACTTCTGACAAATTACGTCCTGTACGCATCAGATAGCTACAGTGAGAATAATAATTGGATAAAGTGTGGAATGGAAATCACTTTATATTGTATTCATAGCCTATGAAAAAAGCATTCAAAAGCTTGGACAGAGAATATATGCTGAGACACTATGAAGTGCCCTTGAAGTTAACTAACATAATAGAGAAAACATGAGTGAAACTATGAAATATAGAGTTCTACATAAAGTTCAGCTTTGTTGAGATACCAACTAGTGTTCAGCAGGGTTGTTTCTTATCACCATTTCTCTTCCTGCTGGCTATTAACTGGGTTATGAAGACAACAATATCTGCCAGCCAGAATGGAAGGCAATGGAATTTGGCAAAATGACTTCATGATCTGGACTGGGCTCTTCTGTCCCATAAATGCTAGATGATGCGAAATAAAAGGGGTGTACTTGATGAGAGATCACATAAATTGAGACGGCGAATAAACAGAGAAAACACAAATTATGAGAATAAATGCAAATACCGACAATCAGATTGTGTTGGGAAATGTGCTTCTAAAAGATGGGGAATCATTCATTTATCTTCATAGTGATATGGACAAAGTAGGAAGTACAGATAAAGATATCACAATACTGCAAAAAGCGAGAAGAGATTTCATTGCATTGGGGGAACTGACGGAAATAAAATAATATTAAGTCAAATACAAAAATAAGCTTCTTCATCTTCAACGTAAAGCACATTCTTTTGTGTGGTTCTGAAACATGGAGAATAACAAAAACAATGGAAAAAATCTCAAGACTTTCCTGAATGAATGCCTGAACAGAATAGACGGATTGACATGGTAGATAAGATGATTAATATTGGAAAGACTGGGATGGAGCTGAAATGGTTGATCCAAGAACGGAGGTGCTTGGTGTGTATTTGTTGAAGACCTATACTCCACAGGGAGCTGAAAGGGTTTTAATTGATTAAGCTGATGTTCACATATTTTTATTTTTTTATAATTAGTGACCAGTAATTTTATAGTCCAACTAGGTTTGTTTTTACCCAGCTGGTTTGCGTATTCTGCTTAAACTGTGCTGTGGAGTAGCATGCTTTCATGTTTTTATTAATCATTGTTACAGTAGAAAATAGATTTAGATGTAGTTCTTGAGCTGCTGTGAGTGACTGATACGTTGTTTTAATATTCCATCTCTTTTTTCCCTTGCCTTCTTTCTCTGTAACACATTCACTCAGATAGCCAATTGACTTAATAACAGTTCACTAGTGAGCATCCATATTGATACATAGATTATACAGGATGATTTAAAAGTATCCATTATGTTTCCTTTTTTTCTGTTTTTGAGAAGCATCTTCATTATCTTTGTCTAAAGAGGAGCATAAATTAAAAAATTCTCATGGACAGGGTAGGTTGAAATGGAATTTTAGAAGGGTACAGAAAAGTAAGGAAAAATATACATTTTTTCGTGAGTCTGTAGATATTAGAACCATCTAGTGTATCCATTCAATAGATCAATCATATACATGTTTAGCTAAGTTTTGTTATTGTGAATGATCTCAGGCATTAATGTCATGAAATTAATGAGCAAATGTTTTACTGTGGCTGCTAATGTCCTTGGTCTTATGGTGTAGATTACACATAACAAAAATTATTTATACAAACTAAATGAATAGATTTTCTATGTGCATACACATGTGCCAATAGTAATGTCCATCACAAGCAAAGATGGCAACAACTGCAAACTTATGTTGTGATATGTGATTGCATTTGGACTATCCTGACACAATAGGCCAGACCTCATGTTAGACACATGTAGTTGGGATGTTGCACATTCTGTGCTTTCAGGCAGTGTGTTTTATCTGGGCTTCAGTGATTGAATTCCATTCACCAATTGGAATAAGAAGAAGATTGAGGGGATTGATTTAGAGACTATTACTCATTTTTGTTTTGTTGTCTATAACTCACCTAGAAAATGTATTGCTTTTTAGTCCTTTGAAGTCATTCATTTTGTCAAGGAATGTCTCTTCTTTCTTTCAAAACTCTTATTAATTGTAACTTTTCCTCCATTTCCATCAAGAGCTATTTAATCTTCTTTCCATTTGGCCATAGCATATTTGTTTCTGGCTTTATCATTACCTTGATCCTTTAACTGACTTATTGGAGACACTATTATACACCCATCCTTGATGAAAATGTATACTTCCTTTATCTTATACTGGCATATTTTAGACATTCTTAAAATATTTGCTGAAGACTAACAAAAAGTTTTGAATAATAATATGGAGAATTAGTATATATTACAAAAATATCAAAAATATGTCATTAGAAAAATATATTAATCTTTTTTAAAACTTAACTTAATGTCGTTATACTGGTTTAGAAGACTCTGCAGAGTCTGTATGCAACCAGTTTCTTTAACTTCACTTGATCTAAATACTGTTTTCTTATGTTTAATGGTACGCAGAATATTGTTCATATTTATAAGTAAACATTTGTATGAACATCGGTCACCATTAGTTGGTTCCTACAAGAAGGAAGTCTGTGTCAAAGCATTTTGTGTATTTTTAAATCTGAGATTCTGAAGCAAAGTGTTTTATATGATGAGGTTGCTAGCCTCATACACACTCCTCTTTAGCTGCCTTTTACAACATGCTTAAAGGCTGTGTTGTGTCTCTAATCTTTGCTCCCAGATACACACACATTGCTGAAGGTGCTCTCTTCACCAGACAACAATTTTGGTGTTGTAGCATTTACAAAGTAAAATTTTTACAGATTGCAGATTACTACTAGAAGCAATAATGAAGAAGAATAAACTAGAAGAACAAATGATGTGAGAAATTAGATCAGAGCTCAACCCAACAAAATCCAATGAACCTCAACAGTTGCTCTACAGTGGCTACCTTTGACGTGTGACTAGAGAATTGATGCCCTGTCCAAAGCAGGTGGCAGGTTGAAGCAATTTGTCTACACAATGTCTTACAAAGAGACAAAAACTATCTTCCACAATCAGTACAACACAAAATGGAAGAAAGACATTGATGTCAGCAATAGACTAGACCCAATCCACCAGCTCTACAGACACCAATAAATCACCTCATTTGCCCGAGAACAGTCCACTGCAGACTATTAGGCCACCTACATGGGCTCAAGATATCACACACAAGAGACTGTCCATTGTATACCCCTGAACACATCCTACATGACTACCCAGCATACAGAGACCTATGTATCCAAACCAGGTCAGAGGAAGATGAGTTGCCACATAAGCTGTGGGACTGCTGCCACTCAGACTTGTTGAATACTGTAAGACTTCATCCTAGAGACTGGACTACAAATCTAGCATGACCAAAAAGCTTGAATGCAGAAGAAGAAGAATAACAAGCAAAATGTTTCTAAATTGATAATATCCTATATGTGTCAAATAATTACACAAGCAAGCTGATTGTACAGGCAAAGTTGGCAATGTTATGAAACTGTTGATGACCTTATTGTACAATGTAGGGTTTACTTACAGAGCTAAGACATGAGAATTTTTGCAGCTCATAAAGTCATTGTATTCAACAAATTCTAAAGATCTTTTGTCAGTTTGCTGAATCTGAAACTCAGTTGAGATTCTGTTATTCTTTATTACCAGTAGCCAAGGACTCGTATTTCACTGCAAATAATGTGTTGATTTTACTTCTGCCATTAAGCATTTCTTATATTTAATAACTAAATATAATGTTTTCAGACTTACCATCACTTTTTTTTCACTTAATACATTTTCATTATTATCCTCAATCATGTATAGTGGAAAATGTAATATATTGTTCAGTTTATTTTTAAATATAGAAAAATAGATTTTTTGCAGTCACATCCTTAATTTGTTTTTTTTTGAGATTCTTTTCCTTAAATATGTTCTTGACTGAATCTCATACTTGTTTGTTCTACTGACCATAAACATTAGCAATCTTCTTCAAAATTAGCATGTGTTATTTTCTTTAATAGATTTCTAACCAGTTTCTTTAGACCTGTTTTTGTCTTTCATAGATTTCTAACCAGTTTCTTTAGACCTGTTTTTGTCTTTCATAGATTTCTAACCAGTTTCTTTAGACCTGTTTTTGTCTTTCATAGATTTCTTATCAGCCTCTATAGATCTGTTTTATTCTTCTCTTTCCCCCCACTCCATATGAGGCAAATGAGCCATGAATCTAGTTGAGACCACATATTCTTGTAGTTTCTGTTGTAGCTCGTTTTACATGAAAAGGCTGCTAACCACATTTACATACACATCTGTTTAGTTTTACCATATTACCTATCTTAGTTCATTTTAATGAAACACATATTTCACTGTTAGTTTTCTTCCTGGTATTAGTTTCTTTGTTTATTATTATAAAACCCATGTAAATATTAACCTTATTTAATTTACTTCCACTATATATATATATATATATATGCAAATAACTATTCTAGCATTGCCAACAACAGGTAATGGTATGAGTATGCATAGTTTGCTTACAGTAGCTCGCTTACATACTTACACCCCCGCTCCCTCATTTTCTTCAACACAATATAAACATATTTAACACCTTCAGCATGATAACCTCTGATCATCTAGAAGGACGCCACAGTGTTCAGCTTTTAACTAGCTAGAAATAGAGCAACCACTTGAACAGACAGCATACAGTTCAAAATGTTTTGTAACTAAATTATCTAATATCTTTAACGAATATGTTATATTTAGTGATTTTCAAAGATGTTCTGCCCACCGATTTAATAGTAACTGCCACACATTTTTTTCTATTACCGTAAAGGAGAACATAAATTATGAACTTGTTTCAGATTTATTGAGAATAAAGAAGTACTTCCGCAGACTCAAGCTAGCATTTCAAAGTGCCTAATTTTACAGCCTGTCTATTTTTTGCTGAAGTTAATCAGCTAGATTGACTTACCTGAGCTGAATGTTGTATTTGCTGCAGATCGTGAAGGTTTGCTACCCAAGAAAATGGAGGAACTTGCCCAACAAGCAGCCAATGACGTGTATAGTAAGGAAAATACAGTGGCTTCTGAGAGCTTGAGGTAAAATATTGTAATAATTGTGGACCAATGTTTACAATGTGTGATTTTGCACACTCCGGAATTATCTCTGATTTATCTTTTAAAAAAAAAAAGTGCAGGCTCGACTTCATCGCCTCGGGTTTTCCCCATTTAGCTCGGTCTCTCTCAGCAGATGGGTGCCCCATCTGTCGAGAGCATCGCACAAGGCACAAACTCCATAGTTCCAGCGATGAACCCAGGGATCTCCTGAAAAAATTGACACCATTGACCGACCGTCGCAGCTCGAACTCGAACCCCGACCATCTGAACACGAGGCAGGTGGCTTGACCACTTCGCCACAGAAACCCCTGATTTATCTAACTTGATTGGACCATGAAATGTCCATGGACAGTTTGTTGTTGAATTAAGTGTCTTGTCTGTCATTCCGTCTTCTAGCTTTTTCTCTTTTTAAGATAAAAAAAATGTGTTATTTGATATATCTCATTTTGCTTTAGGACTACAAAATATTTTTCTGTTACTGGGAAAATACAAACCTATGCTGCACACTGCAGGTCATCTGTTGGGCCTAGCAGCCTATATTCTTCAGTTTTATTATTCACAACAAAACATCATACCCCAAACATGCAAACAAGCGCTGTAATAGTCATTAAAAGAAAAAAATATCTTACTCATTGTTTTCTCTCAAATAACCACATCTATTGCTTCCATAAACTAGACAGCTTACTTAAGGCTTCGCTCTTCAATTTATCTCACAATAAAGTTGAATGGCATCTTACTATCACTCTGCTTCTATCATAGAGCTGATGCACTTGCAAGGCATGTGCTACTGTTTGTCTGTTCTACTGTAGATTTTAAACTGAATTATTTTCATTTTGTTCTCCAGGTTAAAGCATTGTAAATCAAGCAGTTCGTAATAACATAGAAAAAATGATTTACTGTCATAGATGGTGTGAAACTGATTCTGATTCTTCTTCTTCGTTCGTTCTCAATCTCCCACTACCAAACCCTGAAAGGGCTTAAGTAGCAGAATGTAGTCCAGAGAACGGAATGCGTTGTGTCGTAAGTTTACAGCTTGGCTGTGATATTTGCACCTTTCGGTCCAACACATCCGACTTCAGCAAGCATTCCCTCTTCAATCCCTTCTCCTTAGCCAGTCTGCCCTGCTGCAGCCTGTTATCCAGGATCACCGCGTGGAGGTGTAGAAGGGTTTTGGCAGCTATGGTTCGCTGGCCCTGACGTTAGCAGTCAGCTATGGGTCGCTAACCACTGCAGCTCATGTGCTGCTCAGCATCTTGATCCCGAAACTGATTCAATTGTCTTTGCCAACCGTCAACAGATAATTAATGTGAAACTTATCAAACTGTCTTTGCTTACTATGAACAGATAATTAATGTGAAACTTATCAAACTGTCTTTGCTTACCGTCAAGAGATAATTTGAAACTGATCAAATTGTCATTGCTTACAAATGAGGAAAATATATTTTGTGAAATTTTTAATTGTGCTCCATTCAGAGATGGCATTAGTTTGGCTAACGTTTAGAGACCATTGAGTATTGGTTACACAATAACTTTGTTTTTGGAAGCCGTATTATTTATTCTTAATGTTTCAGCATTGAAATACATTTCCCCACAGATTGTCATTTGGAATAGTAGTTGGTACTATGAACAAACTGGCTAATGCCATGGAAAATGGAGAGTATGATTTTGATGGCACTCATGACAAGAAGGTACTAATGTACTCTAATGTACTAATGTTTTATTGTTGTGTTGTTGATTACTTGCAATTTGCCATTTAATTGTTATTGAAAAAATGTGGAAAATAAAAAGTACAGAACAGTACTAAGGCAGCACATAATGAGACTAACAAAGTTTAGTGGATTAACTAGATCATAAGTAAAACTACCTTCATTTTATTTTTACTTCATTAATGACAGGGGCCACAACTCTAATTGACCAACTTGGAGAAAGCCTATACCAAAAGCATGTATGTGCTCTTGTATTGTTGCCTTTTCTTTTATATGATGGTAAATCCAGCCTTCTTTTTTCTTGTGATCGCATCAGTACCTGTGATGAGCTCAGCCATTGTTTTTAGCTCTGTACAAATTTAGCTCACCTTCGCCATCTCCTGGTCCCGCAAACACCATCATGGGGTTTATTTAACTGTGTTAAAAAATTAAGAAGCATGACCTTTGCAGAACGTTGCTGCTTACAAACTTGACACAATGCAATTCTAACCTGGTGCATTGAGATACTGATCCATTCAGAGTGAAAGTTGAGGGATACTGTGGATTCCGGTGCACCGTTTAGTCTATTATCTCCATTTTTAGCACCTCTTCACTGGAAGAGTCGGCTCGTCCCTGCCGCAACTGGCTGGTGAAAAAATAATTTTACCAGAACCTCATCTGTTGTCCCATCCAGCTTCCCTTCATCTGGATTACGGGAAAGAACGGGGTTCACCTCATGCACAGTCTTCCTAGCTCTTTTTTATAACATGCCCAGTTTGGGATAGTATCCTATACTTTCCTCTCTATTTGGAATCTTGAAGTCAATAAAGGTGAGAAATATTTGTAAAACAAACTCAACATTGAACATTTTAGCTGATTCAGGTCTTTTACTTGATATGGGACCATAATCAATAATAGATTCCGATTCCCCCATAACATGCTTTATGGCACAAAATCAGGAAACAAACATAAACTGTGTGATGCTATTTTCTTACATAGTGACCCAGCCAGTTAATTCTATCTGCATTAAGCATGTTTAAAGTGGAGGAAATTATTAATTTGATTGAATGATTTGTATGAACAAAGTTAATGGCAGGACGCATATTTAAAGTGGAGGAAATTATTAATTTGTATGGGCAAAGTTATTGGCATGACGCACATTTAAAGTGGAGGAAATTATTCATTTGATTGAATAATTTATATGGGCGAAGTTGTTAGCACTAAGCATGTTAAAGTGGGGGCAATTATTAATTCAATGAATAATTTTTAAGGGCCAAGGGACGAAAGCCTGAGTGCCACTAGATCCATTAATAATTTTTTTTAAATAGCACTAAAAAATTCCATATGTGGATCCTGTTAACTTTTACTAGGGAGGACAGAATAGCTCCACTGTACAATTTTGTGCATGCTATGAAAGGTTACTAAGGAGGGTTGTACATAGGTCTTGCAACCTCATCATGTATTCATACAGAAATCACTTTTATATAAGTACATAAGTGCTTTGGACCTCTACATGAGTACATAAGTGCTTTGGTGCAAGCATCTTGCAGGGAGGACACATGTAGTTGTTTGCCTCCTGCTCCTGTAGGAGTAAGAAAGGAAGAATGACATTGAGAAAGTGAAGAATAAAGTCTGTAATTATTTCTATAAAGTAATTATAATTGAGTGTGTTATTATTGTTAATGTACTCTGCATTTGTTGCCTCTTGCTGTGATAATGATATTGTTGCTGCTCATAGAAACATGCTCCAGTGAAACTGCGAGCAGAAGCATTGAAGTCGCAGGCCTCGGACATTGATGTGATCAAGTCAAAGGTAGATCTGAAGGAGGAAGAAGTGAAAGAGTTGAAGAAACAGCTCAAAGCCAAGGTATGAATCGATGTATGGATCATTCAGCAGATGAAATTGGTTCTTAACTCACTGAAAAGTGAGCTATTTTCTTCTTTATTTCTGTGTCAAATTTGAAGAGTTTCTTTCAAACTCACTCGGCTACTTCACACTCAATTTTTCTTTTTCTTTTGTCCTACTGTACTTGCAGTGTTGTAGAGAGGAGGTGTGCATAAACTTCTGGTTTAGACTAATTTAGGCTTGTGCTACTGACATGTTGAACATTTGGAGTGTTTCTTTGATCCCTTTATCCATCATTACTGGGGTCAACCTCTTGCTCATGGCCCTGAAACCTAAATGTAGTATGACCTTTCTGCAGGTTGATCATACTGTATTCTTGTGAAATGCCCAAACCACTTGTCATCAGTATAGTAATTAACTGATGTAGTTCCCATAATTTCCTCAACATGATGTTGCCTATTCTGTAGCGATTTGTCATTCCTGCTGCCCTTCCTACACAGCACATATCACATGCCTTGATCTGACATTTTTGCCTATCTAATAGCTGCCAAGTTTGACACTGATAACATAATCATGTGGCAGACAGTCTCATGTCTTAGAATTGATCTAGATTTATTGGGTTTGAGCATAGAACTGAAGATAATAATATGAACTGTCCCTGATGTTTCTATCATTAACATTCACTGTGTTGTAGTAAAAGGTATAGCATGTCTTCTACACTGAGACCTTTGTGTTAGGCGTGTGTGTTACTTAACACTAGGAAGTAGTTCTCAACCTGATGTCAGTGATGAGTGCAGTTGGAGTGCACAAACCAAATCTAGATTTTAAAATGATAAGAATGAATTTATTTCAGTCTTTGTTTTCCGATTACACATCTTCTGTTAATATGAAATAGATGACTTACCTAGAATTCTATAACTTAATGTAAAGGTTTTTTATATGTTATTTTTTTATTATATGTGGCAGGAATGAGTGTGGGGAGTTCATGTTTTGAATTATCACGGCGGAGAAGGGGGTGGGGGGGGGGGGGGGGGGGGTAAGAGATAACAGCAGTGAGTGATCTGATAGCAGCCAACAATTCATAGCTGACTGCTTGCATCAGGGTCAGTGACCCATATCTGACCAAGACATTATTTTACTTTGAAGTGATGACCCTTGAAACAGACTGCAACTATGCAGCCTGGACAAAAGATCGAAAGGGTACGGAAGCCCAATCCAAAAAATGCTGTGCTAAAATCGGATGTGTCTGCCCAAAAGGCACAGTTATCGCAGCTTTGCTGTAAACTACATCACAAACACCCTTTTCAGGATGAGCATCGAAGAAGAAGAATTATTTAAATGTGTCTGTGATCTGGAAATGATTGGAAACCATGACTGTACAACAAGATTGTGATTTGCTGTAATTCTATGCTGTTTCATTGTATTTATTTATATTACTTCCTTTTTTTGCTTGTTTTTATGTTTTCAGCAAGAAGAGCTCAGTGAGCAGCAGATTCGTGTGAGCCTAGTGGAGAAGAAGCTGGACAACAAAAGCCGTGAAACAGAAGACGAGCTGGCCAAGCTCCAGCGCAAACTAGATGATGGTGTTCTTCAACTCAAGAAGAAAGAAAAGTATGTAATTGCAGCTGTTAAAGTGAATGGAAACTTAAAACACTATATCAGATATACACTTTACACTGCACTCATATTCTTATAGTTTTCCACACATACAACAAAATATGCCTATCAAGTCAGGGTGGATGAGACATTGTCTAAAAAACTGATTGTTTTAGATTTTATTGTTAAAAACTTATAGCCCCCACTTGGGCATTGTATACCTCACAATTCATACCTCACGTTCCACGCCTCCAATTTATGTCTCATCATTTATACCTTACCATTTCCCCCTAATCATTCATATCTAACAATTTTCCCTTAACCATTTGCATCTTACTCTTTCCACTAATTATTCACACCTCACCATTCATACTTCATCATATTTACCACTCATACCTTATTATTCACACCTCAACATTCATACTTCATCATATTTACCACTCATACCTTATTATTCACACCTCACCATTCATACTTCATCATATTTACCACTCATACCTTATTATTCACACCTCAACATTCATACTTCATCATATTTACCACTCATACCTTATTATTCACACCTCACCATTCATACTTCATCATATTTACCACTCATACCTTATTATTCACACCTCAACATTCATACTTCATCATATTTACCACTCATACCTTATTATTCATTCCTCATCATTCATTCACACCTAATCACTCATACCTCACCATTTATACCTCACAGTTACACCTCATCATTCTTACCTCATATTTCACACCTCACCATTTCCACATCACCTATTCACAGATGCCAAAAGGTTGCTGAGTATTTAGTAACGGTCTAGTTTTTCAAGAAAGTAATCCACTTAGAGGCAACCAAGGCCCTTCCCCTGACTGTCCATGACCACAGTGCTTGGCATAGCCTCAGGCAGCTTGCACGACAGATTGAGTGGAGAGGAACGTGTCTCAGCCAGATGTTGAGTGGGTGGTCCTGGGGACTACTCTATGAGGGGTGCCATCTTTCCAGAGACAGTGTAGAAGCTGTCGAGCTGAGATGTCCTGAAAGAGGCAGACCATATGGTCGAAGAAAGAGAGGTGACGCCTATCTAGTATTGAGTTGTGTCCGTCAGGAGACCTCGAACCTCGATTTTAGTAACTAGATTTCTCTCCATACATAAGCCGAGATTGGAGAGCTTGTGTGCCCCAATGATCATCCCAGGAGCTATACCAGCAAGAGTTTTACTCCTGGCAGGGTTACTCAAGCCGGACAGGTCCTTGGACAAAAGGGCTGAGGAGTAGGTAGAGCCCTATAGGTGTATGCAGAACCTACCGGCGAGTGGTGTACGCTCTTGGCTGCACCAATCCGTCCCCACTTCATGGATTAAATGCATTCTTGTCTTGTTCTTTACTTTTTGTCCTTTAACAGTTGTCTCCATGGATAATGAAGATATGTGAGCATGAATCAGCTCTTACATCCTCTCCATGACTTCTCAGATCTGACACCACGCTATAACCCTGTATATGATGTACTATATAGTGAGGTTATTATTCTTAAAAACCTTACCAGTAACCCATCTGTACAAATGTGTCTCCTATTGGATATCATGCATGCACTCTCTGTGTCTAGAAAGGAACCAGAATTGTACTGCACAGCACTGGAGACAAGGAGGCAAATTGCACTGCATTCTTGTGTCTGAAATGCATCATAAAGGCACAGAGGCTCAGAACGTGAAAATCCCTGTGCTTTAAACTTTTTGTTATACACCTAGAGTCTCAGTGGAGTTTGGCATAACCAGCAGGCAATTGATAGCAGAGAATGAGCACAGTAAACCCTATCTTGGCTACAGTTTCTCAGAGCGGAGCATAATTGCTAACTTATGTCCCACACTGATGTGACAGTCCTCTCCTGGCTTCAGACCTGGGTGGGCAGAAAATCCACAGATATACCAGAACAATGCCACAAAAAAAAGTGACTAGTTTTTGCCAATTGACTCCAAGGAAACGATGTTGGTTGCGCATGTGAAAGACCCCATGTCGATTCCAATCTCCCTGTAAGACTCCAGATCTTGATGTTGAGATGGCACAGGATTTGTATAGGCACAGAAGAGCTTGTGCTAGGACCAGATTCTGTGCAGAGAGCTAAAAGCCGATTCTCTGAGTGATATCCAGGCCACTCGTGTATCAGAAGTCAGTCTGCTGCCCAGGTAGATGATCCTCAATGGGATTAACATGATTATCTTTGGCAGGGATTCTTGCTACAGACGGACCACTTTGTCTTCAGCCAGGAAATGTGCAGCCCCAAATGTGAAGGTATGAGAGTCTGAACTTGGTTTGATTGAGGATGTCCTTTGCTTAACCAAGGTCGATCAAACACAAGTGCCCAACAGAGACTTCCTGGTTGTGCGTTTCTCTATAAATAAAACCCCCAAAATAAAGTATATATAAAATAGTGAATAAGTTATTTGTCTGATTTGAATACACCAATTTGAGACAAATTGAATAAAAACAGATTTATGTGTCATTCTCTGTGCTTTGAATAATATTGTTATTATCATAATTATGTTTGCTTGGAAAATGTTCATGTGTGCTAAGGAAATCACTATTTGATCAACCAATCAAGCATAGCTTTTCAACAAATACATACCAAGTCATCAAATGTTGACCTGCCCATACCTATCAAAGATTTTGTGGCTTAAAGTTTCTACATAATGTGGTAGCCAACTCCATTCCCAACCCTCATTAATCGCCTCTTACAACATGTCTGGCAGGTTACAGTGTTCCTATTCTTTGCTCTCCTTTCAGGCCCTTAGAATGACATCCCAGCTATTCACACCAGTCTAAAGTCTGATGAACATCTGAGTAGCCTTTTGGTATAGAAAGAAATCTCTAGAATGAACACTCCATATATCTTCTTCATTCGTTTTCAATCTCCAGCTACCAAACCCTGAAAGGGCTTAAGTAGCAGAATGTAGTCCAGAGAACAGAATGCGTTGTCGTAGTTTACAGCTTGGCTGCGATATTTGCACCTTTTGGTCCAACACATCCGACTTCAGTAAGCATTTTTTGAGTACCGGGTTAGCATTCCCTCTTCGATCCCTTCTCCTTAGCCAGTCTGCCCTGCTGCAGCCTGTTATCCAGGATCACCGCGTGGAAGTGTAGAACGGTCTTGGCAGCTCTGGTTCGCTGGCCCTGACGCTAGCAGTCAGCTATGGGTCGCTGACCACTGCAGCTCATGCGCTGCCCAGCATCTGATCCCGAACACTCCATATATGACATGGGGATGTTGTTGTTGTTTAATACCCACAATGAGTAAGTTTACCAATTTTTTGTGACCTGAAAAGGATGCTAAGTGAGGGGTTATAGCAGCTTTTCTCACATCCTCTAGGCAGTTTTGCTATTCTTGGCTTCATCTGTGTGACACTCACTACTACGGGCATCACATCGATCATCTCGTCAGCCAGGCTGTCTTCAAAACGGCCTGTTTCCAGGGAATGCTATGTAGAAGAGAGATTGTGGTTTTGGTCAGCGTACTGTCTCTAGGGCAACGCCCTGGTTAGTATGTTGTGCCTAACTGGACTTGCATCTCAGTTCCCTTATGACAGGGATAAAAGAGCCGGTAACTCATTCTTCTGGGGATTAGAAAAAGAAGAATCTGCTAAGAGAATCTTTTGTTTCAGGGAATTTGAGGAGACTTTTGATGCTCTTCAGAGTGATATAGATACCCTCGAGCAGGAGAAGACTGAGCTGAAGGAACGACTGAGAGTTCTGTCAAAGAACACACTGTTGCAGAACATGTCTCGCCAGTCATCAGGGCAAGGAGGTGAGTGTATGTACAAATTGCAATGAAATTATGAAATGGAGAGTTTTAATTATCTAGTTCTTGGTCATTCTTAGTAAACAGTTCTTGGTTGCTCCAGGTAAGCAGTTCTTGGTTGCTCCAGGTAAAAAGTTCTTGGTTGCTCTGTGCAAATAGTTCTTGTCGAATGATGTTCAGGCAAAACATTAAATGAATCTTCCTTGGACAGGTTGTGTTGCAAGATGACAGTTTGGACATTTGCGTAATCTGTTACTTGTTATTTGTATCCAAAGATCATGTATCTATTATAGAGTATTTGAAATTTTTTCATGTAAATAAATTGTCCATAATTGTTGCATTGATATGACTTTGTTATTGTTTGAAGATTCTGCATTATCTGTTATAGACAGACTTACATTGTAGTTGTGTAAATATATGATTGGACAGGAACAGTAATCAACACCCTCAAGATTGGAACTGCAGATGAATACCATTGTTCTGACAGAACAACCGCTAACAATCTGCTGCAGAAATATTCAAAATATGAGGAACAAAGAAATCACATTCACGGACCAGCTCTGTAGAGATGTCAACTATTTTAGTCTGACCACTGCTTTCATTAAATATATTCAAGTTCATATCTGACACTGTATAAAAAAGAAAAATAAGAAGTGTATTACAGTATCATTATGATTAATTAATTGATTTGCATCATTTTACAGCAACAGTTTGTTTGACCAGTTACAGTTTTTTATATTTTACTGTAGAATTTGATAGTTGCATCTGTGAAATGTTTACCACCAAAGTTTGTGTAATCTCTTACAGCACTCACCAGTGGAAGTACAAGTCCTGTGAGTGGCTCTGTCATACAGGAGTCACCACTTCTGGCCCAGCAGGTCAGTAGATTTGATTTGGGAGACATTGTACAATGGAAGTTCAAACACTTCCTCTCTGCTATGGGGGCTACCTTTACCTTTAATGTATATATGTGCGCCCAAATGGCAGAGCAGTTAGAATAATGTGTCTCTAATTGCAAAAGGATTTGGTTTCTATCCCCAGCCATGGCATAACGCCAGTCTATCTATTTGTACTCAATTAACAGTTAAAGAAGTAAAAACCAGCCGAAGACGGATGTGTCAGACTGATAGGTGCAAATATCGCAGTCAAGCTGTAAACTAGCAACAACGCATTCCGTTCGCTGGACTACATCCTGCTACTTGCAAAGCCCTGTTCAGGGCTTGGTAGCGGGAGATTGAGAATGAATGCAGAAGAAGAGAAGTAAAGGTAGCAAGAAAGAGAACCAGCCAACCCACCTCAGAAAAGCTAAGACCCTTTACTGTACAATAACTTCTCTAACACTTCCTTACACTATATAAAAGTCTGCCAAACCATTTATCGGAGTTCAGGCAATGTTGGTAAACAATTGCCTCACACACATTCTACAAACTTTTAAGACAATGCATTCAAAGGTGGTGGTCTGCAGAATGGCACCAGTTTGCAAGGCCTTAGTCACTGGTCCACAAAGGACGCCAAAAACCTGAGTACAAATTTATACATTTTATTGCTTGTCTCGGCATTGAATGATCTTCACAAAAATCACAGCTGTCTTTTGATCAAAATGTGATATCCAAATATTTTTCATGCAAAAATGGATGAAACTCTTTTGACATATAAATGATTTAATTTCAAATAGTTAATTTTGAGATTTTAATAAATCATTTTATTTTGCTTTTACTAACTACCAGTGGCAAATTTATATTGTAACATTTGAGATTTTTTTTTTACCAGCAATTGGAAACTGGATGGTACATAGCTCTTTTATCTATATATTTTTCTATATAGTTCCAAAATGTGTTCTATATTCTCGTTTATTAAGTCTCATTAACATTTTTAAATAAGAACTATTTACATTTTTCAAAAGGGTGATAACAAAAAAAAGCTTATAGCAGCTGTATTTAAATAGTCAAAAAAGTAAAAACATTGGCTAATCATGCATTTAAAAACATTTTAATACAAATATAAAATGATCCAAGAAGAGCAATAATCAGTCAATTTGGCGTAGGTCCCAACTCCTACTGCAGCAAATAGATCCTTGCTGGTCCATCACACAAAAAAAGTTTTGGAAGCACTGCTCCAGAATGCTGGAGAATGGAAAAAACTAAGTTTCTCTCTTTTTTTCCAAAGGTTGTGGCTCTGAGAGATGCATTACATAATAACAAGCAAGAACTCATCCGACTTAAAGCTGAAGGAATGAAAGTAAGAGCTTCTGACAGATTTTGATAGCATCTGTTTATACAAGGTCTTAAATAGGTTTAGTAAATCTCTCAGATTCTGTACAGATCCAGGGAAGTAAGGAACAGTACCACTATCATCAAGTGGTTCACTGAGGCTCTGTGTTAGAACAGTACCACTATCATCAAGTGGTTCACTGAGGCTCTGTGTTAGAACAGTACCACTATCATCAAGGGGTTCACTGAGGCTCTGTGTTAGAACAGTACTATTATCATCAAGTGGTTCACTGAGGCTCTGTGTTAGAACAGTACCATTATCATCAAGTGGTTCACTGAGGCTCTGTGTAAGAATAGAACAACTATTATCTAGTGGTTCATTGTAGGGCTTTGTGTCAGACATAGACAAGAATAGAACCACTATCATCAAGTAGTTCCTTGTAGGGCTTTGTGTCAGACATAGACAAGAATAGAACCACTATCATCAAGTAGTTCCTTGTAGGGCTTTGTGTCAGACATAGACAAGAATAGAACCACTATCATCAAGTGGTTCCTTGTAGGGCTTTGTGTCAGACATAGACAAGAATAGAACCACTATCATCAAGTGGTTCCTTGTAGGGTTTTGTGTCAGACATAGACAAGAATAGAGCCACTATCATCAAGAGGTTCCTTGTAGGGCTTTGTGTCAGACATAGACAAGTATAGAACCACTATCATCAAGTGGTTCCTTGTAGGGCTTTGTGTCAGACATAGACAAGAATAGAACCACTATCATCAAGTGGTTCCTTGTAGGGCTTTGTGTCAGACATAGACAAGTATAGAACCACTATCATCAAGTAGTTCCTTGTAGGGCTTTGTGTCAGACATAGACAAGAATAGAACCACTATCATCAAGTAGTTCCTTGTAGGGCTTTGTGTCAGACATAGACAAGAATAGAACCACTATCATCAAGTAGTTCCTTGTAGGGCTTTGTGTCAGACATAGACAAGAATAGAACCACTATCATCAAGTGGTTCCTTGTAGGGCTTTGTGTCAGACATAGACAAGAATAGAACCACTATCATCAAGTAGTTCCTTGTAGGGCTTTGTGTCAGACATAGACAAGAATAGAACCACTATCATCAAGTGGTTCCTTGTAGGGCTTTGTGTCAGACATAGACAAGAATAGAACCACTATCATCAAGTGGTTCCTTGTAGGGCTTTGTGTCAGACATAGACAAGAATAGAACCACTATCATCAAGTGGTTCTTTGTAGGGCTTTGTGTCAGACATAGACAAGAATAGAACCACTATCATCAAGTGGTTCCTTGTAGGGCTTTGTGTCAGACATAGACAAGAATAGAACCACTATCATCAAGTGGTTCATTGTAGGGCTTTGTGTCAGACATAGACAAGAATAGAACCACTATCATCAAGTGGTTCTTTGTAGGGCTTTGTGTCAGACATAGACAAGAATAGAACCACTATCATCAAGTGGTTCCTTGTAGGGCTTTGTGTCAGACATAGACAAGAATAGAACCACTATCATCAAGTAGTTCCTTGTAGGGCTTTGTGTCAGACATAGACAAGTATAGAACCACTATCATCAAGTGGTTCCTTGTAGGGCTTTGTGTCAGACATAGACAAGAATAGAACCACTATCATCAAGTGGTTCCTTGTAGGGCTTTGTGTGTAACAGTGACAAGAATAGAACCACTATCATCAAGTGGTTCCTTGTAGGGCTTTGTGTCAGACATAGACAAGAATAGAACCACTATCATCAAGTGGTTCCTTGTAGGGCTTTGTGTCAGACATAGACAAGTATAGAACCACTGTCATCAAGTAGTTCCCTGGCCCTCTGTGTGTAACAGTGACAAGAACATGTCATAAAAGTCAAATAACAGTGCGGTGTAACCTCATTAGAGTAGAAGTCTCTCTAACTTATGTCTGCGTTCACCATGACATTCACACAGACAAAAAGTTCACTTATTGTGGAGTCATCTTCTAGGTTTGAAAGAACTCTCTAGAAGCAATACCGGAAATATGAAATACAATAAGGCAGTGGATAACCTGTTTTCTCAGGGATTGGATGAAGAAGATGACAACTTTTGAAACACTTTGTAAGAAATGAATAAAGAGATGAAATGAAAAGTAATTTATATTTACAAAATATTTTGGACACCCAAAGAGAGTAATTTATGCTGTTAACATTAATGAAAGGATAGAGGTTGAAGCAAATAGACAAACTAACAAAATCTCCTTATGTAAGAAGAAACCAATAGGTGGACAGAAAATAGCCTGCTGCAGTGTACTATCAAGTCAGGAGACAAAAGATGTTCATGAACCTTTATAAGCAACATTTGATGCCATAGACTGTAGTTGGTCTGATTTATTGTATGATGTGAAAGAATGTTCAGACAAACAAGCAGCATATAATTTGTGCTAAAATATTTTCTGCTTTCTTCTGATCCCAGGTGAAATTAATTATTCACTCTTTTATTCTGGCATCATATGAGGCCTTACCTGCAAGAAGTGTGAGCCTACCATGAGTATGAAATCTGGTTTTGTAATATCTGAACCTCTCTTCCATCTTAGTAACTTATTGTGGTGACACAGGTTCACCTATTATTACAATTTTCAGCCTTTGTACAATGTCCTCCAAACTACTATGTCATCAGCTTTGGGAATGCGAGCAGAGGTGCCATTATGACTATGTGAAAACGCTAGCTGCTATCCAATCAGTATCATGCACTCAACTGTGCTAGCCAATCATCTATTGCAAATAAAAATTGACCTATGCTGGACAAAAGGAGGTCACCTATAATGCTTGCTTGCTTTCCGTGTCCAAGCACCACTTTATATATCTTGCATCCAGTATTCAGCGAGATGGATTGCCTTGTCATTTGCCTCCAGCATGTCGTGCCTATTGCATGTTTCCTGGAGGTTGGGGCAGGTCATCAGGTGGTCTGGGTCCTGTATTGCGCCAGAATCACATGTGTCATCATCTGTGTATCCCCATTGCTTCATATTCCTCTTGCACCATGATACACCACTTCAGAGTCTGTTCAGCGACTTCCATGTTGTGCATGGTAGATGATGTCCAGGAGCAGGTTCCTCCCGAAGTTCCATCTCTGGGGCCTGCACCAATTCGGGCCACCTCTCGATACGGCAACTTTCAGGGTTTGTATGTATGGGGTTTGTTGTTTTTAGAAAGCTATGTCTGGATTTTAGTCTTATGTTTTGTACCTGATGTCCAAACATTGGGTGCCTTATACATTGTACATTTAGTTATAATGTCTTGACTTCATCAATGGGATGCAGAGGTCTTTTTTTTTTTTTTTCTGCTGATAGTTTCTACATGATGAAGTAGCTGACCGCATGCCCTCTTTAGTCGTCTCTTGCAACATGCCTGACAGGATGCAGTGTTAGTTTTCATTGTTCCCCTTTAGGGCTCCAACAATACACAAACACATTTCAATAATAGTGGGGATGTCTGCCTTTAAGCATTTCATAGTACGTGACTGTTTATCAAAGAAAAATCTGTCAAATTAAACTCATTTATTGAAACAACTTTCAATTTAGACTTGCTCTGTGTGACAGTGTTTCTATTCTTGTCTATGTCACCACACTGTTAGTCCACTCTTATGACATACTCTGTGTGACAGTTTTTCTATTGTTGACTGTCTCTCTCTCTCTCTCTCTCTCTCTCTCTCTCTCTCTCTCTCTCTCTCTCTCTCTCTCTCTTTCTCTTTCTCTCTCATGCATGCATGCACACACTTACATACAGAAAGAGAGAGTTCCCAAGGAAACCACTGGGCTGTGCTTCTTACAAAGATATCATGATAAATATGTTGTTATTTTAATATGTACATGTTCTACTTCACACAGAAACAAATGGCCTTGCTACCACCTCTGCAGGTCCCAAAAAAACCAACAGGACTTGCCTCCTCTACTGGTATTGTATCTATCGGAGATGTTCCAGATGCAGTTACTTGTAAAACTGACCTCAACAAGCTGATCAAGAAAACCAAAGATCTCCTAACAGTATGTGCATACTTGCATTGTCAGTTTTATTTTTTGTTGTTTACTTGCGTTTACTCTATTTCCCAAGACGTTGCACTATATTTTGTACATATCAACCCAGTGCATTTGTCTTCGGCATGCATTTTATGTAAGGTTCTGTTTCCTCCTGCATTTTTTAAGGGTTTGCTTCCCTAAGGTAACAGCCGGTACTGTGATTAGGGGAGCGAACCCAGCACCTTCAGATTGTGTGTCGTGTCATTTAATCACTAGGCCACACTGTCCCCATCTCAGGAGTTTGATAATATTCGCACATGTTTCTTATAACACTGGTGCCAATTTATAAATGGTTGTCCTATCCTGTTATTGAACTTGTCCATCAAGCAAATGCCTTGTATTAGTCATGGCATTATATAACTATTTATAAATTGTCTTGTCAGTTATCCAACAGTTCTTGGAATCTCAGTTTTTGGTGTAATGTTTGTACAACTGGAAAATTGTTGTGACCCAACTGTTCTTGGACTCTCACCAGTTGACCCAGTGGCATGTAAAGGTCATGTCACTGCAGAACTGGAAGTCATTTTTATTAGTTGTCTTGTCTTGTTGGTGAGCTCGTTCAATGACCTAGTGTCCTGTAGTGGTGTGATTGTTGTAAACTGAAGTCATTTTTATAAGTTGTCTTGTCTTGTTGGTGATCAGCTCATCCTATCTCAGAAAAAAACATATCCATCGTGCAATGAAGTCTCAAACACAGAAAACCCAAGATCTAGTATGGTAAAGTCTCTAACACTTTATCATTGTCAGCAGTATCTATTTGACTACCTTTAGCTTTTGACTGTGTCAATGATCCAGCATTATTTGCGATCATTTCTTTCCACTTCACATTATTAGACTGGTGATTTTAATCTACTGTTCATCAGCACATATTATCCTATCTTTTCACTTGACTTTAGAGTGATATTTATATAATTATAATAATCCATTGTAACATGAATGTACGAGTATTTGGTAAAATAGTTACATTTATCTTATAATATAAGTGAATTATTAAAATAGTTAAATTTTATTGTTGTATTTATCTGTTATAACTTGAAATAAACAATCACATAAATGCTGATGTACATTGAAAATCCCATCATAATTTTCATAATTATCTGCTCCAGTTGCCACCATAGCAGAGTATCACGTTTAGAAAACATTTTATGACTAATTGATGAGATAAGATGATATTGAAATATTTATTCATATAAATTGCTCAAGAGGGGCATTATTTGCTCTGTTAGATAAGGATCTATGATGACTATCACTATCTGTTTTACAGGAAGCCAATAAACTGAGTGCATGTCCCCGTGTTGCAGATATCTCTACTAGAAAAGCAGGTATGATATTTTACAGATGTAATTATTTCTTTAACAGATTGCTAAGAAACACACAATGGTTGTGTTTGAGTTTCAAGGTTAAACAATAACCTAGGCCCAGAAACATGCCAACTTGTGCACACTGGAAACAGGCAAACATTTTGAGTTCTCATACTGTATGGCTAAAGTTCAGGGATCAAGTGACAACACCATCGTAATCAATGAGGAACACTTCGTCAATATTCACTGTTCGCATTAGTTCGAAGATGGCTAAATAAGCCAATCAGAGCAACTAAAGAGGTCCAACATCACAGCTACACCAATGGATGTAAAATGTGTCCTGCATGGCAATTAATATTTAGGAGGAACAACATGAATCCCAGTCTTAAACATTTTCGTGGTTGTAAATGAAGAAGGACCCAGTAATGGATTAGACATCTATGGAAGAATGTGGGTGTAGCTATGTGCAGGGCTTAATGAACCCTAGGAAATCTCAGAATAATAGTAACTTAACCATGTACATTTGTCACCCTGGATGTGGAAAATGTAGAGTAAGCCTAAAGCCAGAAATTCTTAAAGTTCAGGCCAACATAGGGTGCAATATCTTAGAAGATATTTAGAAAGGGCACAAAAGCCACAAGAAAATCTAGATCTGTGATGCTAAGGAAACATGCCATTAGTTGCAAAAGAGCAGCTCTTTTTAAACAAGAAAAAGACATATTTAAATGATTCTGGTCAGACATGTTTCTTTTATTTACATGAAAACTGTCAGAACTATGTCTAATATAATGGTCATTGACACTTCTCAAGATTTTGAGTATTTTTGATAAATCAGAATGGAAATAGGGCCTACTAATCTGTGATGTTATCTGGGTCATTTATACAGTGATCAATGCCATACTGACCTGGTCTGATCTGACAGAGTTGTTGCAGTATATCTAGTATACACATAGTCCATGTAGATATGTTCTGCGGCCGAGACGTGTAAAGTATTTCAGTGTGTGATAAGAGATAATAACGGTCACTATATACTAGAATAGAGGTGAACTGCATTTTTCCTAGCCAGAAATCTTCCCGGATGGACTACCTTTACTATTACCATATATCTGAATACACATGGCAGAGCTTGTCTTTCAGAGCAAAGGGACCAGATTCGTGACCTGTTCGTATTATGCTCCAGTTTACCCACAAAGAATCGGCACAAGACTTATTCTGAATTAGAACAGACAATGCAGCAAAGATGGGAACTACTTGTACCTCATGTGATAAAGTTGAAGAACAATTAAGTCTTCAAAACTTCATCTGCTACAACTGTACATGCTATGGCTTTCCTTTACCGCACACATCGTCAGCAGACATCTTGGCCTTGCTTGGTCACATGTTTGAATGTGGTAGAATATTGCAAGGGCCACATCAGAAGTTGGGTGACATGTGAAGAGATGCCTTGTATTATTCTAGTCTCACAGATCATAAATATTGATATCGCTACAGGCACACAGCCAGTGACTGAGAACACAGGCCCCATGCGTCAGCTTATTGCTAGAACTGCTGAGCTGACATCACTGGAAAAGTTTACTCAAGAGGTAATCAACTTTCTTGTTGTTATGTCAACTAGTTGAGTTTTTTGGTGCTCATTTCCCCAGCAATAATTATATGCACATTTAAGCACCAGTTATCACATTCTTATCAACACATAGAAATAATAGTGTGTGGGGAGTAACAAACATATATTTGTTACTTTTTGTTAGCATTGATTTTAAATAATTAACTTATGATGTTATTCCCATTCTAGCTCCAGTTATCAAGATGTTATTAAATACACAGAAATAATTATGTGGGACGAAAGTGACATATGCCATTTTAACCATTCACCAGCCCCGATATCTTTAACTGGATTTTTTATCTAAATCTCCTAAGCAAGAAGAGTAATTTTATTTAACTAGTTTTTTTTTATTCATTGAAATTTAACTGAGCAATAATTAATATATTTATAATATGCAGTATTCATATTAAAATATATATATATATATAATCTAATGCAGTACAATATTGTTAATTGGAAACCTTTCTTTTGTTATTAATTGTTCCCACGTCTGCTGTAACTTCCTTATTTGTGCTATGTTCACTTGGGTCAGTTTCACTCTCAGGGTTGAAGTCAATATCTAAATCTATTTCAGACATATTGTACTGATAAATATTAAGTCATTTCTTGGTTCTTGAAGAAAAATACTTCATTTCCTGGAAAGCAATTGGTTGAAAATGTCAACAACAATGTTATTATCTGGTAATTTTCTGATACTTTAAAAAATTAAAAAATTGAAACTGCACGTGGGCCTGAAGTTTACATACAATAGCTCTCATTAAATTATAAGATTTCTTTGCTGTGTGGTACCAACCAATAAGGGGGTTAGTTAGCAATTTGGGATGTTTCAGATTGTACGTAGTGCTACTTAGGTGATTCAGACTTTAGAGGTCATCATAGTGAGTTTAGAAGTTTTTTCAGCCCGTACAATATACATAGGCCAAAGTGTTGAATTTGTATTTTAATTTTAGTTATAGATCTTATATAGCTGACCTGCAAACCTTCACTAACAGGTAATCTCTGCCACACCCCACTTTGTGTTAGATAGTCGTGTGTAATGACAACCCAAGATCTGGGATCTCTGCCGCACCCCACTTTGTGTTAGATAGTCGTGTGTAAGAGCAACCGAAGATCTAGGATCTCTGCCACACACCACTTTGTGTTAGATAGTCGTGTGTAATGACAACCGAAGATCTAGGATCTCTGCCACACATCACTGCCACACACCACTTTGTGTTAGATAGTCGTGTGTAATGACAACCGAAGATCTGGGATAGAGAGCATGGTAACAACCTATACAGCTTGAGATTGGAAAGAGAAAATGAAGCTGGATAGGCCACAGCCTGTGGAGGTGGAGTTGGATACGACACACACTCAGGTAGTGGAGGTGGATAGGACATACACTCACAAAATGGAGGTGGATAGGACACACACTCAGGTAGTGGAGGTGGATGTGAATAGGACACATGTCCTCAAATACAGGCTCTCAACTAGACCTGAGCCATAAATCTGTTGCTTTGGAAATGATCAATTCCAGTTTCCTTTTACTGTCCACTAAAATACAAGCTTTAATTATTGTTTTGTTTGACTATATCCACTGCGGGGAGGAAGACTAACATCTGGTCAGGCAAAATATGCTGATCAGACATGTTAGTCAGGGTCAGACAAAACATACTGACCAAGACCCACACCTCAGCTTCCTAGTAGCCCTCCATGGAAACGGGTTGTTTTCATGGCAGCCTGGCTAACGAGATGAGGGATCGACGTGATCCCCATAGTAGTGAGTCACACACAGATGAAGCCAAGGATAGCACAACCGCCTGGAGGACCGCAGTCCACCTTCATCAGCATGTGAGGAAAGCTACTGCAACCCGCCACTTAAAGTCCATTTCAGGGTGCACAAAAGAGTAACCTGCTCATTGTGGGCATTCGCAAACAACAACAACAACAATATCCACTCCAGAATCTCCCCTCATTTTCCACTAAAATACAAGCTATAATTATTGTCCTGTTTATTATCTCAGCTCCAGGTTCAGATCACTACACTGTTGGCAGCAAACAGAACTGGTGGTCAAGTGAGAACAGACTTTTCTACATTTCCAACACCCCAGTTTGCTCGAGTAAGTTGTGACTCCTCTATGACTGTTAAGGATAGTGTTAAATATCTAATTCAGGTTCTCAAAGCTTTTAACTCTTTAAAGGCTTACCGTCTGAGGCAAGTGTTATAACTCCATATGTCAAATAGTTTATTTATCAAAATAAAATAAATTAATATTAAACAAATTTTGCGAAAATTATGATCTAAAGATGTAAAAGACACATATAATTTAATTATCTATGACATGAAATATTCATGTATTAATGTAAAGCGTTCAATGTCATTAATGTGTAGGGGGAAAATACTATATAATTTTCATGGGAGTGAATTAATCGATTTAGGTCCAGAATATGACACTATAAACCATGGGAAGTTGTGGACAAAGTTATATTCTATGACAAACCATTGGTGCTTCACCAGCCTCACAAAATGTCTCTCGAAGACTGCGGGGGTTCTATGTCACTCTGGAGATGACATTTTTTTGACATAATATTATAAAACTGCCTGGCACAAGGAAGCGTTCTAGCACCTATGTTGTAAAACATATATACCAGCGGCTGAGAAAATTCATTTATGTGCACGACACATTTGCTGCCCAGTGAAATGGTTTTGAAGAGGTTAAATACAAACTGACAAGCGTCCATGATGCCCTTTCTGTAGATTAACAACAACAAAAATCTCAAACCAAAGATCAGCAAAACCCAAGTATGTTCAGTACTTCTTCCATATACCTGGATGTAAAGTTAATTTGTACGCTGTCCTATGTGACACACTGCCAGAAAGCAAAATGGAAGATACACGAGAAATATCATCTGAAAATTGACTGGCACAACATGGTGAGCACAGCCAGCAGTCCTCCGAACACTAGCACTCGCCTTGTGTTTCTTTGTATTTGAGTACACCGTGCCAGTTTGGAAAAACTCTGCTCATGTCAAACTTATTGACATAGCAGTAAATGAGACCGACCTGATAGTAACATCATGTCTTCTTCTTCATTCTCAATCTCCCGCTACCAAGTCCTGAAATGGGTTTTGCAAGTAGCAAGATGTTGTCCAGAGAACAGAATGCATTGTGGCGTAGTTTACAGCTTGACTGCGATATTTGCACCTTTCGGTTCGACACATCCGACTTCAGGCTTTTTTGAGTACGAGGTTAGCCTTCCCTCTTCAATCTTTTCTCCTTATCCAGTCTGCTCAATTGCAGCCTGTTTTCCAGGATTAGCACGGGGAGGTGTAGAAGGGTCTTGTGAGCTCTGATGCTAGCAGTCAGCTATGGCTCGCTGACCACTGCAACTCTTGTACTGCTCAGCATCTTGATCCCGTGTTCAAAACTGCAAAGAGAGAAACAGATAAATGACTCAAGACATCCCATGTTTGGACACCAGGTGCAATGTTCAAAACTGCAAAGAGAGAAACAGGTAAATTACTCAAGGCATCCAATGTTTGAACACCAGGCGCAAAGTTCAAAACTGCAATCTAGACAGTTTCTTACACTCAACATAGCTACTAAAGATTAGAATCAGAAAATGCCGTATGAACTGACACAGGTCACCAGGGTTGAGCTTTTGGAGGAACCTGCATTTGGACACGCTTGCCTTCTGCAACATGGAAGTCACAATATAGCCTCTTAACTAGTGTATCATGAAGAACTTGAAGAGATTGGAATACATGGGTTGGCAGATATGTGGAGCAACACAAGGCCAAGGTCAGCTGATGATCTGTCCAAACAGTCTGTAAACATGCAATATGAGTGACATTTTGAGGGGAAACAACAAAACAACCTGTGTGGTCGAACATTAGAAACATGATATCTGCTATTGTGCCTCAGACACGGAAATTAAAGTAAATACCACTTAATAGATGGGATCTCTGTTGTGTCTTGTGGAATCTCAATCTGTTGGGACTTAAGGTATCTGAAAATTACCTTTAACCCTTTGAACCTGGGATCCCGATGAACCGGTGTGTAGCCCATGCCCAAGTCATCAGTTTGGCTGTATAGCACACATATATTTTAAGATCGGCATAGTATGAATAGATACTGCAGAATTTGTACACGTCTTCCGGAATGTTACTTCTTAGAGCAGGAGGGATTAAGTCAGTTCATGAGGAGATATTTCTATAGGCTAGAGGAGGAGGAGGGACTAAGTTAGTTCATGAGGAGATAATTTTATAGGGTAGAGGAGGAGGAGGGACTAAGTTAGTTCATCAGGTCACATTTGAATGGCGCATGACATGGAAAAGTCAGATCGAGAGAAACCGAATGAGAGCCAGACAAAGAATGGCAATCATGAGGAAACTTGCTGTCACAAGCTGGGGAGCAGACGAAAGTATACTAAAGAAACTGTACACTGGAAGAGTGAGACCAGTTCTCGAGTATGGCATTTCGGAATGGACAACAGCAGCAAAGGCGAACTTTGATAAAATTAGCAAACTTCAAAACCAAGCCATGAGAGATAACAGGAGGCATGAAGTCAACGCCAATTGTAGAACTTGAAAAGATTACAAGTCTGCAATCCATGACCGACAGAAGAGACTGCAGAGCCCAGCAGCAAGCAGAGAAACTCAGAAGACTGACAGACCATCCCATGTATCAGAGACTAAATACATTTGGAAATGGGAAACTAAAGCGAAGAAACTTTGCAGAAATAGCCAAAGCAAAGATGAGCGAAGATCCTGTGAACACATTAACAAAACCAAATCCTATCCCTACTGTATGAAAACCTACTTGGAAGCAGCATATCATTCCGGAGGTGGTAGAAAATATACCAGGTATTGGAAACAAAAACAGCCAGACTGAAAAAGAAAGAAGAGACATAACCCTGAGGTACATAACGAAAAACTACCCAAGCATGGACTGGACCCATGCATACACCGACTGTTCTGTAACAAACACAATACAGAACGGAGGGACAGGGGTATTCCTGAGCCTACCAAATGGTAGAAAAATAACACTGTCAGTGGCAACTGGAAAATACTCAAGCAATTTCAGAGTGGAGGCAGAGGCATTGAGGGCTGCAGTAGAAGCAATGCTGACAGGCAAAAGAAATGAAAGCCAGATAGTCCTGTTTCCAGATGCCCTGGCCATAGTCACAGCACTAAAAAGCCAGAAAAATACTGAACTCAATGATTTAAGAGCAGTACTCTGTCAACTATGCCAGCAGTCCACACCAAAAAGAGTAGTGGTACAGTGGGTTCCATCCCACTGTAACATCCAAGGCAACGAGGAGGCAGACAGACTGGCAAAAGAAGGTGCAAGACTACCACAACCAGATTCTAGTGTGACCTACGAAGAGTTCAAGAGGCTTATTAGAGCCAGATACATGGCCAAATTGGAAACAGAACATACTGGCTACACCAAAAACGATGCCTATTACCAGTTGAACAGAAGAGAGCAGGTCGTGGTCTTCAGACTCCGCACAGGCCACAACAGACTGAGGTACCACCTATTCAATAAACTGAAAATAGGTGGCACTGACGAATGCACTTGTGGTACCGGGAAAATGACCGCTGAACATCTGCTGCAAAACTGCCCGATATACAAGGACCAGAGAAAGCACATGTGGCCATCACCAGTGGCAACACTAGACAAGCTCTATGGCAGTGTCGACAGCCTCAGGATGACCGCTGCTTTTTTCGAAAAAACACAGGTCGACGTTTGACAGCGTACGAAGAAGAAGAAGAAGTTCATGAGGAGATAATTTTATGGGGTAGAGGAGGAGGAGGGACTAAGTTAGTTCATGAGGAGATAATTTTATGGGGTAGAGGAGGAGGAGTGACTAAGTAAGTTCATGCGAAGATCATTTTATGGGGTAGAGGAGGAGGAGGGACTAAATTAGTTCATGAGAAGGTTATTAAGTTGTTGAGGTTATCTCGATTCATAAAAACAACTGTTGACGTCAATTTTTTTATTGACAAGATATTTATACACTTCTCAGATGCTGCATGAAAAGTCAAGGGATAGCATCAAGATTGCAAGAGTACAAATACCAACATCGGATGGCAAAGGGGAGTTGATCCCTATACATATCCAGCCTGATCAGCTTCGTCGTATCCATGGGAAACTTATCATATAGTCCTTGTTATCACATGATGTTGTGTAATCTTATATCAGCTGTCTCCAAGATTGTAATGTAGAAAGTAGATGATGCATTTATTTGGGGTTTGGCAGATATAGGTACAAATGGTGAAAGGTTTTATTGTTTCTCAATTAATTCTGTATTATGCAAAAAAGGTGTTTGTGTCTGAGCTTTTAAACAATAAGAAATGTAAATACTAAATAATTTAGCTACTCAAACATGGAAGCGGCCCAGGAGTCTTCACTTCTACGGATGAGTTACTACTACGCAAGTGTTGGTGGGGTGGGAGATTGTGTTCTATTTATGGGATGTACTTGTTATAAACTGACTTCTTCTTCTTCTACGCTCATTCTCAATCTCCCGCTACCAAGCCCTGAATAGGGCTTTGCCAGTAGCAGGATGTAGTCCGGAGAATGGTTTTGCGTTGTGTTGCTAGTTTACAGTTTGACTGCGATGTTTGCACCTTTCAGTCCGACACTTCAGCAAGATAAACTGACTAAAAGGCAGGTTATACAGGATCTTCATGTAGTTTTGAAACATTGGAGAAAATATAGATATTAGATATGTTCAACATGTTCTCCGTGATTGGCAATACATAGTTCATTGAGCTGTGCACAATTACAATGAAGGCAGTGTTTCTGTCAATCACTGCCAAGATATCTGTGATCTGTTGCCTCAGATAATTTTGAGTCTCTGATTTCAAATGAATAAACCTGCACCTTTAGCCATTGCTTCTTGGCGTTTCGGCTCAGTTCAATATTAAAAAACTAAGTTTTCCAGTAAAAGCTTTAATTCATGCTAGGACAAGTTTTTTTTTTTTAACTTTATGGGAAACCCGTCACAAACTTTGGATCAAAACTTTCTAAAACTACAGCATGATGAGGGCTCACAAGACTGTCAGTGAGTGGACTAACATATTTATTTTAAATGGTAAATATAAAGAAACTATGTTTTTTGGTAAAACCTTTTGAATGACCTGTCCTTCTTCTTCTTCATCGTACGCTGTTTACAGCGATATTTACGTTGCACTGTTTTATTTTGTTAAGCCTGTGGCTCAGTGCATCCGATTTCAACAGGCGTTTCTGTAGGGATGCCCTCCTTAGCCTTTGGCTGTCCCCAGCCTATCTGCAAGGCAGCAGTTGTTTTTGGTCAGAGTTGTCTCTCTTAGGAAAGTTGTCTTGCAGGACTAACGAGTCTTCCCCACTCGTGTCTACAGGGTTTGGCAGTGATATGATATGATGGACTATGTACTAGTTTGTACTATCCCGGAAGAGAGGCAGTCCAGTGTGACTGTGTCTCAGGATCGTCACGTCCTGTCAGAAACGTAGCATATGCATGTGAGTGAGGTATCTCTTTGCTCCCTTTATTTTCTCGGCTCATCTGCAGTGATGGCACGCCTAGCATTCCGCGCCACCTGGGACGTTGTCACAATAGGGCAGAGGTGCAATGTCCGCTGGACTGCATCTCTTCTGCGTCCATTGGGATGGCTGATAGCAGACAGAGGTAAAGAGCGAGGCAGGAGTGCATTTGGCCAGGTGCATTTCTGCGGCTCGACCGGGCCGGGCTTATCAGCCAAGCACGTGGACCAAACAAATGTCAGTAACTGCGATTCATCTCGAAGGAGTGCATTTAACCAGGGGACAAGCCTGGTAATGGCACGGAGATGTTGTTCGCCTGGTGTGCGGACATATCTCATGATCAAGGGTTGCGTCTCAACAGTTCGCAGTGAGGTGGCTGCTCTACTGCTTATGACACCCCGACCGAGAACTAAGTCTTCTACTTGTGGTTTCACACCTCATCGCCGTATGGAGTGAATATCGGGCAGCTTCCCGCCCGCTTTGATCGGCGGACGGCAGACCTCTTTCTGTGGCTTGACCGGGTCGGGATGGGACACGAGCCCCAGGTCCCAACCCTATCGTAGCCTCCCATCGCAGTGGTGCTGAGATTTAGGGCGGGATTCCGGCTTAGAGGCGTTCGGCCGTAATCCCTCCTATGGTAGCCTCGCGCCGTTGGCTTATCAGCCTAGCACGTGGACTTAATGTCTGCGATTTGCGATTCCTCTCGAGTTGAGCAGGACTACCGTAGCAACGCCCTGTCATTAGTAGGGTAAAACTGACCTGTCTTCTGAGGGTCTAATACCAGCACCCGTTCACTATTAGACCCAACGAATCAATAGAGGACTTTTTAGTCAGTCAATGACCAAGTGTCTGGAACCTGCGATTTCTGTAGGGTTAAGCAGGGTTACCGAAGCATACGCTCTTTCATTAGGATAGTTCAACTGACCTGTCTTCCGTTGGTCTAATACCAGCATAGTCTGGCTACATTCTGTGGTAGTGCCAGAATAGTCTGGCTACATTCTGTGGTAGTGCCAGAATAGTCTGGCTACATTCTGTGGTAGTGCCAGAATAGTCTGGCTACATTCTGAAGCCATGATTTTTATTTCTGACATTTATTCCAAACTGCCCTGTAAAGAAATGTTAGATTAATTAATGCTGGCTATAGAACAGAGTACACCACTTTACAATGGTTTATCCATTTTGGAGAGCCAAAAGTCTTGTGGAAACATCATCATGTGAACTTAATAAAACATTGTTTGCTAGTTGTAGTTTTGCTTTACACAGCAACCCAGTTACCACCCAGACTAGTTGCTATTTGAGCTGGTGTAGAGAAGTCAATAATCAGTGAACTTGAGGCAATCACAAACTTGTGTGTATGATGAGGGGTTATACAATGCAACGGTGCTGCATAACTGCTGAACAAGAACATAACACACACAACAAATGAGAGATGTAATAACTATAGGTGTCTTATGACTTTGTATGAGATGTTTTGCTTTGTAGATCTCCTAAAATTTGACATAAGGTCAAATACATAAATAACATTTGTAGAAATTAGGCTAAATGATATTGCAGGGCCTGAATCTACTATCCAAAATGCTTGGGAATTTTCTAGTTAGTGGGGATTCCCCAAAATTGTGAACCCTGCTAGTGGAATCTGTTAGAGGAAAGAATTGAGGCATTGAGATGTGGATGTACAGAAGGACTAGAGGAAAGAATTGAGATGTGGATGTACAGAAGGACTAGAGGAAAGAATTGAGATGTGGATGTACAGAAGGACTAGAGGAAAGAATTGAGATGTGGATGTACAGAAGGACTAGAGGAAAGAATTGAGATGTGGATGTACAGAAGGACTAGAGGAAAAAATTGAGATGTGGATGTACAGAAGGACTAGAGGAAAGAATTGAGATGTGGATGTACAGAAGGACTAGAGGAAAGAATTGAGATGTGGATGTACAGAAGGATTAGAGGAAAGAATTGAGGCATTGAGATGTGGATGTACAGAAGGACGAGTGGATGTCTTGTAGACAGAAAATAAAATAAATGAAGGGGTCTTGGAGAAATTAGAGATGAAAATAGAATGAATGAAATCAGAGTATCCAATACAATATTTTGACTATATAAAAATATGTAAAACCTTACTGATACGCCAGAGAAGAAGAGTGAATGTGTCAGAGGAAGACAGTGCTTGCTATAAGTGGGGGGAGGATAACATCCATAGATGGACTGGAAACTGCCGAAGATGGATGTGTCGGACCGAAAGGTACAAATATCGCATTCAAGCTGTAAACTAGCGACACAGCGCATTCCGTTGTCCAGATTACATCCTGCAACTTGCACAGTCCTGTTCAGGACTTGGTAGCAGGAGATTGAGAACGAATGGAGCAGAAGAAAGAGGAGGACTGGAAAAACACATGCTAGATTGCACTATCAAAGCAGGAGATAGAATAAGGCGGAGATCCATTATATCCAACATATAGAGATAGCATCTGATCTGATTACAATCTACTAAAGCATACTACAAAATAACACAACAATTAAGTGCATGTTGTACCCTAGTAATTACATTTATTGGATGTAGGGGCTTAAAACTATAAACCTCTAACACTGATGAGACGAAAGACAGTTTCCAGAAGGGGATGTTGGGAAGTCATGACATCAATGTGGTAGCTTACACATTAATTAACACTAAACAAAGATTGATTCATTGTGGAACTCTTCCATTTTGGTGAATTATGCATTCTTACATAATTACTTGATTGCATGTTAGAGCCAGTTATGTTTGCTATATAATTGTTAAATTTTACTTCTTTTCTTATTCCCTTTTTACTTCTTTTCTTATTCCCTTTTTACTTGTTGAAAAGCAGGAGAACACAACTTTGAAAGTGTTTCATATCTATAGCCCCATGTACAACCCTCTTTATTTGATAATTGTCTTAGCGGGCCGCAGTTTGGTGATATATGATTTATCTGCCTCAAATATTTCTTGTAGTGGCTGTTAATAAAGGCACACCAAAAGTTTCATATGTATTTTCTTGTTGTCTTTCATCTCTTCAGGTTTTATATATTAGTCATAAGGGGAGGTCGCTGTGATTGAGAGCTAATGTACTTGCCTCAAAGCGATGAACGGACAGGGTATGGGTTCTAGCCGCGCAGGTTTCAAGTGACCCCTAGTCTCAAAGGAGGTGGGGCCAGAGTGCCTGCATACTGAATTGCCTCCGGTCATCTTGACTTAAGTCCTGCCACTGGCCCAAGGTAGTTTGGGACCAGAGAGTGACGTTGATGACCAGTGCAGCTTCTTCCTCACTATAATCCAAATACAACGTAAGTTACATCATCAAGACAAAAACTGTCTGATGGTGTCGCTATCATTGGTTGTGGTGGCTAACCAACATTAGTCATTATATAGGAAAGTGATGGTGTCGCTATCATTGGTTGTAGTGGCCAACCAACATTAGTCATTATATAGGAAAGTGATGGTGTCGCTATCATTGGTTGTAGTGGCCAACCAACATTAGTCATTATATAGGAAAGTGATGGTGTCGCTATCATTGGTTGTAGTGGCCAACCAACATTAGTCATTATATAGGAAAGTGATGGTGTCGCTATCATTGGTTGTAGTGGCCAACCAACATTAGTCATTATATAGGAAAGTGATGGTGTCGCTATCATTGGTTGTAGTGGCTAACCAACATTAGTCATTATATAGGAAAGTGATGGTGTCGCTATCATTGGTTGTAGTGGCTAACCAACATTAGTCATTATTAAGGAAAGTGAACAGTTGATTGAACGTATGTTAAAGGTATTCTTGGAGCTATGCACGTATTGTTTCAATTTCATGGTATCTGAGGCAAAGGAAAGAAGCACTTTCCAAGTGTTTAAAATTAACTTGTATCTGCAATTATTGTGACTACTTTGTTGGCATTTCATCTTACCAGCATATTGTATGGTTGTGCCTGGAGATTCCTAAATTTGTAAAATGATGCTAATCATTTATTCTAGTGAGACATTTGTTGTCTGGACATGTCTATTGGAAGTGTTACTCACTTCACAAAGGTAGGCCTCTGGTATATGAAAAATCATGTGGGAAATGTTGAAGTTTAGACTGACCATAGCTTCAGATTTGAAAGTCTGAAAGGTGTTTTGTCAACTCTTCATGTGCTACCTTCTAATTGAGAAGAGTGAGATAAAAATATGTCAGAACACAGTGGTGACGAGTGTGTGTGGTGGTGAACTGGTTAGCGATGCAGCTCACAACCAAAACTTGCCGGGTTCAGATTCTCCAACCAGCATCTCCTATGAGCAGTAAACTCATACAAAAATATGTGCTGAAGTTGCATGCACATGACCGTTACCTGTAAAATACAATACAACACACACCTCCTAAGGAAGAAAGGTGAACACACAAAAATAGCGACTCCTTCTCTTTTCTCTAACTTATCATGGTAGTGCAACTGACTTGACTTGCATCATATGAACTTTCAGCATATTTACATCAAAACTACTTTGTTAGATTTAGGTATAGGCCGGGTTGCTGAGGACATCGAGGGTTGCCATTTGTGACTAGGCTGAAATGGCAGCTGCTCTCCAATCAGTGTCACCTACTCCATCGTATTTCTAAAAATAAATTGAAGCTCCAACGGTACTGTAGGTCAAAAGTTGATAATATAAATCAGCTCTGAGCCATGCTTACCTGTTATCATTTGTAGCCAATAGTCTATCATAAAGCAATGAACGAAATTCAGCTTTAGTGAGATGGCAAGTAGATGACCTACTTTTCGTATGTGGATAGTACACTATATATTTCGAGAATAGTGTGCCCATATTGTCTGTCCTTTAGCATCCAATGATATGAATGCATCTACATGACTGCCTTTTTCAAAGAAAGGTTTCCAAACAAAACTTGATTATTGAAGCAGCTTTCAATTTATCAATTGCTATGACATTTCTTTTCACATCAAGCTTGAAATGGCAATATCTCATTTTGTACAATAGCTGACTGGCTTGCTTGCCCTTTTGGCATATCAAAGAAAACACCCTTTCATTCACAATGACGTACCACACGGCACAGCCATCTATTTATAACTTAGTGATTAATTTGATCACAATTCATGATTGGAGTCACTGCAGTGCCTAAAAGGTAGTTGATTAAATGATATATCTTCACATACAGAGTTTGAGTGTAAGGTGTGTCCACTATATTTTGTTACTGATTCGTGTCTTCCTTTTCGTATTGTGAATATTTAACCATTTCTGCCTTGTCCACCACTATCATGTGCCCACTTTAATGGATGGGTCAGTGCAATGTTCTGGATCAATCTTTTGTCCATTTTCTCAAAGTAATTGTAATTATACTTTTAGAATGATAGCTTGTTTATTTTTATGGGTGGTTAGCAAAATGCGATTGAGGCCATGGTTGTATATTTTCAGACTATTAATTGGATACGTTGGGCCCATTTATTTTAGTACAGAAAACCACCACTGGATAATGATGACATATTCCAACGGAGGGGCGACTGGCGCGGCATAGAATATAAATAAATCGCTTTAGAAAATATCCTCACAATTTGAGTGGTTCATTTAATTGACCTGTGTTCTAGTGTAGGTCCAGTGGGTGGGTGTCAGGGGTTCAATGAATGGCCTGTGTTTTAGTGTAGGTCCAGTGGGTGGGTGTCAGGGGTTCATTTAATTGACCTGTGTTCTAGTGTAGGTCCAGTGGGTGGGTGTCAGGGGTTCAATGAATGACCTGTGTTCTAGTGTAGGTCCAGTGGGTGGGTGTCAGGGGTTCATTGCATGACCCGTGTTCTAGTGTAGGTCCAGTTGGTGGGTGTCAGGGGTTCAATGAATGACCTGTGTTCTAGTGTAGGTCCAGTGGGTGGGTGTCAGGGGTTCATTGAATGACCCGTATTCTAGTGTAGGTCCAGTGGGTGGGTGTCAGGGGTTCATTGCATGACCCGTGTTCTAGTGTAGGTCCAGTTGGTGGGTGTCAGGGTTTCATTGAATGACCTGTGTTCTAGTGTAGGTCCAGTGGGTGGGTGTCAGGGGTTCATTGCATGACCCATGTTTTAGTGTAGGTCCAGTGGGTGGGTGTCAGGGGTTCATTGCATGACCCGTGTTCTAGTGTAGGTCCAGTTGGTGGGTGTCAGGGTTTCATTGAATGACCTGTGTTCTAGTGTAGGCCCAGTGGGTGGGTGTCAGGGGTTCATTGCATGACCCATGTTTTAGTGTAGGTCCAGTGGGTGGGTGTCAGGGGTTCATTGAATGACCCATGTTCTAGCGTAGGCCTAGTGGGTGGGTGTCAGGGGCTCATTGCATGACCCATGTTCTAGTGTAGGTCCAGTGGGTGGGTGTCAGGGGTTCATTGCATGACCCATGTTCTAGTGTAGGTCCAGTGGGTGGGTGTCAGGGGTTCATTGCATGACCCGTGTTATAGTGTAGGTCCAGTTGATGGGTGTCAGGGGTTCATTGAATGACCCATGTTCTAGTGTAGGTCCAGTGAGTGGGTGTCAGTTTCATTGAATGACCCATGTTCTAGTGTAGGCCCAGTGAGTGGGTGTCAGGGGTTCATTGAATGACCCATGTTCTAGTGTAGGTACAGTTGGTGTCATCATGATTTGAGTGGTTCATTGCTCTAGTGTAGGAGTGGGTGTTCGAGTGGTTAGAACACCTGTCTCTTGACCAAGGATTTAAAAGCTTGGTGCAGCAAAAGTTTTTTTTAGGTTTAGTTAGTTTAGTTCAGAATCAGGGGTAACATAAAAACCTAGCCACTACATGAGCACTATAAATCATCACTGGACGATCCCAGCCGTGGTAACAAATGCTACAATCATAGCTGGACAGCTCCAATGTAAACCAAAGTTGAAGGAGATTGTATTCCTCATATTCTGGTCAAATCTACTCATTTTCAAATTGCTTATTACTAGGTTGTTTCCAGTTATCATAATCCTTTCCTTTTGCTTTGTGATAATAAAAATATTAAATTGATGTCAGAATTATTCTGTCTTCATTTTTGTCTGTGATATAAGAATAGCTGATGTTGAAAACCTGTGTCTGATGTAAGAGTGGCTGATGTTGAAAACCTTTGTCTGATATAAGAGTGGCTGATGTTGAAAACCTTTGTCTGATATAAGAGTGGCTGATGTTGAAAACCTTTGTCTGATATAAGAGTGGCTGATGTTGAAAACCTTTGTTTGATATAAGAGTGTCTGATGTTGAAGTCCTTTGTCTGATGTTGAAAACCTTTGTCTGATATAAGAGTGTCTGATGTTGAAAACCTGTGTCTGATATAAGAGTGGCTGATGTTGAAAACCTGTGTCTGATATAAGAGCGGCTTATGTTGAAAACCTTAATATATGTGTGATATTTTCTAAATTGTTATTCCCCCGGGAAAACATGTTGCTTGCTGTTTTATTCCTGTTTCTACATTTGGGGTATTGTTTGAATGAATGGAATTGAGTGAATGGTAGAGTGTGCAATACCATGTCACTTTACAATTTTTTTGTCACCTTATAACCTTCTGGTTATTTACTTTTCTACCTTCTGGTCATTTATCTTTCAACTGTCTGGTCAACTTCCAACCTCCTGGTCATGTGTCTTATACCTTCTAGTCATTTATCTTTTAACTGTCTGGTCAACTTCCAACCTTCTGGTCATTTATCTTTTAACTGTCTGGTCAACTTCCAACCTTCTAGTCATTTATCTTTTAACTGTCTGGTCAACTTCCAACCTCCTGGTCATGTGTCTTATACCTTTTAGTCATTTATCTTTTAACTGTCTGGTCAACTTCCAACCTCCTGGTCATGTGTCTTATACCTTTTAGTCATTTATCTTTTAACTGTCTGGTCAACTTCCAACCTCCTGGTCATGTGTCTTATACCTTTTAGTCATTTATCTTTCAACTGTCTGGTCAACTTCCAACCTTCTGGTCATTTATCTTTTAACTGTCTGGTCAACTTCCAACCTCCTGGTCATTTATCTTTTAACTGTCTGGTCAACTTCCAACCTTCTGGTCATTTATCTTTTAACTGTCTGGTCAACTTCCAACCTCCTGGTCATTTATCTTTTAACTGTCTGGTCAACTTCCAACCTTCTGGTCATTTATCTTTTAACTGTCTGGTCAACTTCCAACCTCCTGGTCATGTGTCTTATACCTTCTAGTCATTTATCTTTTAACTGTCTGGTCAATTTCCAACCTCCTGGTCATGTGTCTTATACCTTCTAGTCATTTATCTTTCAACTGTCTGGTCAACTTCCAACCTTCTGGTCATATATTTAACATCTTTATACTGATTTAGAAGACTCTGTAGAGTCTATACAACCACTTTCTTTTACATTCAATTGACTTAAAAATAACTATGCGCATACAATCTATTTTTGAATGCATTAATTTGACTCTGTCTCCACTTTTTCCTGTGCAGTGTATTTACAACATTCACCACTTTCTAACTAAAAAAATATTTCCTGATATCTAATCTTGACCTTTCTTTAATTAATTTGTGGATGTGCCCTCTTGTTTTTGTATGCGGCTGTATTTTGAAAAGCTTGCTATAGTCTAATTTATCCTTTCAGTTGATTATCTTATAAACCTGTATTGTCACCTCAAATTCTTCTCTTTTCTAGACACTGTAGGCTGGTTTTTCTGAGTCTTTCCTCATAACTGTAATTCTGGAATCCCACTATCAATTTTGTGGTTCTTCTTTGTATCCTTTCCAGCATGTTTATATCCCCTCTACGATGACTCCACACCTGCACACAGTACTCCAATCTAATCCTAACTGATGCTTAATACAGTTTCACCATTACTTCCATGATAGCTGTACCAAGATGGTGCCTAACTGGCCGGTCTAGTCTTGTTCTTGTATTTTAGTCCATTATGTATGCTGCTAGGCCATGTATTTGATTGGAATTCACATAAATTGGATGCGCATAGCTTTTAGAGGAAGGTAATGTAAATTAAACTGGTTGTATACAGACTTACCAGAGTCTTCTAAACCAGTATAAAGACATTTGGATTAATTAATTTGTTCATTTTGTGGTGTTTTTCCCTTTGATTATCCTGGCATGGTCTTTGGCTATTTGCAGTAGTATCTTGGTTACCCTGTGCCGTATTCTCACGGTTCATTGCACATGACAACTTCACGAGATTGGCGGCCTTCGCCCTATTTGCTGACAGTGCCATTTTGGTGTGGCTGGGAAATGTACACACGGGCCAAAACACATCGCCTTGAAGAGATTGGGCCCTGTCCGGTTATCAAAATGCCCATGACACACACGGTGAGAGATGTTGTCAATAGGTTAGGCGCTCACCTCTCAAAGCGATGATCAGAAACTGTGGGCGATCATATTCCCCAAGTTACAAGCGAGTCTTGGTCTCAAGGAAGATAGGATTAGAGTACCTGTATCCTAAGTTACCTCCAGTCAACTTGACTTATGTCTTGCCACTGGTCCAAAGTAGCTCAGAACCACAGAGTAAGGTAGATGACCAGTAGTTTCTTCCTCACTATAATCCAAATACAAATTACTTCTGAAAGACTAAACCATCTGATGATGTCGCAATTATCATTTGTGATGGGCGGGGGACAGCGTGGCCTAGTGGATAAGTGACACGGCTCACAACCCAAAGGTGCTGGGTTCGATCCCCATCACAGCACCAGCCGTTACCCCAAGGAAGCAAACCCTTAGAAAATGCAGGAGGAAGCAGACCCTTACATAAAATGCATGCTGAAGTCGGATGCATTGGGCTGACAGGTGCAAAATAAAAACCACAGTACACCGCCTTGGAGAATAGAGAAATAAGGCGACCGCACACCAAAAAAAAAATTTGTGATGGGCAACTATCACTTCCATGCTCCTATGTTCAATATTTCTTTTCATCATACCTAACATTGCATTTGCCTTTTTTACTGCTACCTGGATTTCCTCACTCACCTTACCTGTATGATTAAACATAACCCCTAGGTCCTTTGCCTTTTTTGTCTTTCTATTGTTCTCTCCAATTCTTTAATTATGTTCCATATTGGATCTACCCATGTGGATGACTGTGCATTTATCTACATTAAACTCCATTTGCCAGCTATTTAGACCATTCCAAAATTTTAAATAAATCTGATCTCAGTGTATCCCCCTCTTCTTTAGATGAGACAACTCTGCAAAGTTTTGTGTCATCAGCGAATTTTGCAATCATGAATCTGATATCATTGTTCAAATTGTTTATATATGATCTTGATGACCCGTTCCTCAGCGTAGCTGCAGGTCCCAACTTCTTCTCCAGTGGATCCTGTCTTGGGCGGAGGAAGTCCAGTGCATGGTAAGTGCTCCTCTAGAAGCATCTTGGATGTTGCAGCGTACAGCAAGAGAGTCTGACCAACGCATTGGAGGTCTTCTCCGTGGTATCTTCTTACCTCGGGGGTACCAGACTGCTGTCACTGTCCTTGTTGGGGCACATCCCTGAATTATATTTAGTGTAACCTTCTTGTTCTTTGTTCTAAATGTAGCCATCAACAGTTGTGATCCGGCTGCTCTCCACTCTATGAGGGCACTTTGGGCCTCCGCTGAAAGCATTTGGGCCACTCCCTGTGTGTGTGGTGCATTTTTCTCTTCCTCATGTCCTGAGTTTATCACATTTTCCCCTGTTGTCAATAGTACCTTTCCTGACTGAGTCCATCTGGTCTCACTCAGCACAAGGATACTAATGCCATATCGTTCCCTCTCTTTTGCAATCTACGCTGTCTTCCCCTCCTCCCACATGGTTCTAACATTCTAGTGCCGAGTCCGGAAAGCTTCTTTATCTAAAGAAAGGTAGTCGGCAGTCCTTCTTCTTCTTCCTCATTCATCTTCAGACCTCAACTTTAATGACTCTAACAAAGGCAGTAGTTGACTCAAGGCTCTGTAAGCGTCCATAAAGCTTCTCGTGGAAGGACACTGGCTGTTGCCAAATGCTACTTTTTTTGTCGGTATACAGTGGACAGGACTGCAAAATATGTTCTGCCTTCATGGCGGCTGTGCCGCAGGCACAAAGGTCTGTAGTGCCAATCTTTAACTTGTTGTACAGATGGCATCTAAGTCTGTTGTGACCTGTGCGTAGCCGGAGAATTATCACCTGGTCTTACCTGGAGAGTTGATGGTAGGCATCATTTTCTATGTGGCCAGGATGGTCTTTTTTTCCATTTTGTACTGTACGTTGCCCTGATGAATGCTTTTGTCTCATTGTATGTGATTTCTGTATCACTCTGCTGCAGCATTCCTCCCTCTCTGGCGAGTCTGTCTGCCTCCTCGTTGCCTGGAATGCCACAGTGGGCTGGTATCCACTGGACTGTGCTTTTTTTGAAGCACTAGGACAGGAGCTGGAGCGAGTCTGCCAGAGCACCAAGTTCATTTTTGTGCTGGTTCTTGAGCGCCATTAACACTGCGAGGGCGTCTGTAAAAATGACCACTTGCTTTTCTGCCTGCTCCTTATGGTCTATAAGGGTTTCAGCTGCTTGTCTCAGTCGGCAGTCCAATTTCCTTTCGGATTTGGCTGAGCCACGTCATAGGCCCTGCTAAGGGGACCTTTCCCTTCAAGGACAGCTTTTGATTTGTTTTGGTTTGTCGTTTTTGTACTAATTGTTTTTTGACAATGTGGGTAGCTGGCCCCACGCTCAACCTACCTCCTTTCTCATCCAGGCTTAGGACTGGCCATGGCAGAGATGGGTAGATCCACTATAGAACATAATTACAGAATGGGCAAGAACAATATTAGGAAAGGGACCTACGAGTTATAATAGATCATACAGGTAAAGTGAGTGAGCAAGTCAAGGTAGCAGTGAAAAAGGCAAATATTAAACATAGGAGCAAGGAAGTGATAGTCAAATTGTATAAAGGATTAGTTAGACCTAGATTAGAGTACTGTGTACAGGTGTCAAGTCCTTATTGTAGAGCAGATAAAAGCATGCTGGGAAGGATACAAAAATGAGCAACAAAGCTGATAGTAAGATTCCAGAATTAGTTATGAGGAAAGACTCAGTAAACCGGCCTAGTGCCTAAAAATGAGAAACATTAGAGGTGACAATGCGGATTTATAAGATGATCAAAGCAATGGATAAATTAGACTATAACAAGTTTCTGAAAATACAACCACCTACAAGAACAAGAGGGCATAGCTACAAATTAACTAAAGAAAGGTCCAGATTAGATATTAGAAAATTTTTATTTTAGTCAGAGAGTGGTGAATGCGTGGAATGCATTGCCACAGGAAGTAGTGGGGCAGGGACAATTAATGCATTTAAGAATAGATTGGTTGTGCATAGCTTTTAGAGCAAGGAAATGTAAATGAAACTCGTTGTATACAGACTCTGCAGAGTTTTCTAAACCAGTATAAATACGTTAGGTTATATTGCAGCTTTGGGTATTATTTTCTTCAAATCTGTTTCTATTTATCTGACCATACAAACCTGTGCTTATTGTCTCTCACACCACGAGGATACCAACAATATTACAACGGTTAGCCATGTGTACATCAATACTTTGTTACAAGAGTTACAACAGAAACAATCATAGATAAGACAGACCACATGTAAGTTTATTACCAGCTGAATTATTGACAGGAAAGTATGTGATAATATGAGGCAGTCATGTGTAATGAAAGAGCATCAAGGTTAATAATTTGAGCAAATTGCTTGTGCTAATTGTGAACATGATCTCATACAGAAATAATGGTCTCAACTTTTCATAATGTACATGGAGATCAATATGTCAAATCATGGATAACATAGAATAACTACACCACAAGCAAGAGTCTCTTGCCATTTACAGTACTTCAAGGATTTCTAGTGCTGGGTCTAGAGTGGACATCCCTGACCCTGCAGTTAGACTTCTCTAATGTAGCTACAGGAACATGGATGTGGTATTCTGTTCTAATGTAGCTACAGGAACATAGATGTGGTATTCTGTTCTAATGTAGCTAGAGGAACATAGATGTGGTATTTTGTTCTAATCTAGCTACAGGAACATAGATGTGGTATTCTGTTCTAAAGTAGCTACAGGAACATAGATGTGGTATTCTGTTCTAATGTAGCGTCAGGAACATGGATGTAGTATTTTTTCTAATGTAGCTACAGGAACATAGATGTGGTATGCTGTTCTAATGTAGCTACAGGAACATAGATGTGGTATTCTGTTCTAATGTAGCTACAGGAACATGGACGTAGTATTTTGTTCTAATGTAGCATCAGGAACATGGATGTAGTATTTTTTCTAATGTAGCTACAGGAACATAGATGTGGTATTCTTCTGTTCGTAGTAGATCAACAAAATTGACTATAGATCATTCCATTCATTTTTTAATATGTCCAATGTTGTTCTAAACCATGTTTTAATATGCCCCACATTGTTCTAAAATATTTTTCTAGACATTTTCGTGCTTGTGGCCCCTTTTTACTGAGTTAAATTTACATCTAAGATCCATCAGTTGTCTATTACCCTGAGAAATACAGTGTGGCCTCCTGGTGATTCTTATGACCCATGTTGAGAAACACTATTGTAGACCTGATAATCTGTGTCCATGTTTTAGAAACAAAACATTTCTTGTTTGCTTCTGGCTTTAATAAAGCCCACTAATGTCTACTTTTTGAGGAAGTAAAATTTCTAATGATATACAAATAGCACCTGAAGGGTTGATCACATTTTAGCTGCCTCTCGTTTATTAGTTTGAATGAGATTTTTTTAAATATATATATATTAATATCCAACAATTTCAGTTATGAATGTTGTCTGGGTTCAAATCCACATGCTCTAATAAGAATAACAAAGATGACTACACGTGGAAGTCTTGACCAAAGTCCACATAAAACATCAAGAAGTCTAAAAAGTTAAACTGACAAAATGGATGAATGATCTCAGATGAGGTCTTCTTACCTTGTGTGTTTCCTATCATCAATGTGGATTATCGCAAGCAAGTAATTGAATACCTTGTGTGATAATTGTCACATAGAAATGAATATTAATGACCCATCTCCGTATTACTTCAACAACTGGTATCAAAATCACTTACATTAAAACAACATACAAATCAAAATGATGATTCACAACAACTTAATCAAAATCATTCAACACATGTCAAACAAGTTTTACAGTTTAAAACAAACTTCATTCAACACGTGTCAAACAAGTTTTACAGTTTAAAACAAACTTCATTCAACACATGTCAAACAAGTTTTACAGTTTGAAACAAACTTCATTCAATACAAGTCAAACAAGTTTTACAGTTTGAAACAAACTTCATTCAACACATGTCAAACAAGTTTTACAGTTTGAAACAAACTTCATTCAACACATGTCAAACAAGTTTTACAGTTTGAAACAAAATATTTCAGCACATGTCAAACAAGTTTTACAGTTTGAAACAAACTTCATTCAACACATGTCAAACAAGTTTTACAGTTTGAAGCAAAATATTTCAACACATGTCAAACAAATTTTACAGTTTGAAACAAAATATTTCAACACATGTCAAACAAGTTTTACAGTTTTAAACAAAATATTTCAACACATGTCAAACAAGTTTTACAGTTTGAAACAAGCTTGAATACTTCAAATGCAGCAGTATTTATTTTACTATTTATATTAGCATCTGGTAAATTGGGGTCTCGTACAAGAGAAAGATAACTTTGTGACTGCAAACTTTTAAGTATGTCTGTATATTTGTGTGTGTGTGTGTATGTCAATATTTTTGTGCATGTGTGTGGAGGCGTGACAGATAACAGTAATAAAGAAGTATACCAAGAAAGTATATTCATTACCGCTCCATTATAATAAAGTGAGCAATTCTACAAACAACTTTGGTCGTAATCAAGTTCATACAATGAACAAGTTCACACAATGAAAGAAAGTTCACAAAAAGAAAGTAATTTCACACAATCAAAGAAACTTTTCCCCAATGAAGGTAATTTCACACAATGAAAGAAAGGACATCCAATGAAAGAAAGGTCACCAAATGAAAGTCATTTCACACAATGAAACTAATTTCACTCAATTATATAAATTCACAGAATGAAAGAAAGCTCACACTTAACTTCTTTATACTGTTTTAGAAGACTCTGCAGCAGAGTCTGTATGCAACCAGCTTCTACTTCCCTTGATCTAAAAATAACTTTTTGCATACAATCTAGTTTTGAATGCATCAACTGACCCTGCCCCCACTATTTCATGTGGCAATGCATTCCAAGCATTCATCATTCTCTGACTAAAAAAAGAATTAAATGAAAGACAGAAAGTTTACAAAAAGAAAAATTTCACACAATGAAAGGAAATTCACAAAAAGAAGTAATTTCACACAATTAAATTTTACACAATAAAAGGTAATTTCACACAATGAAAATAAATTCATACAAGAAATTTCATACAATAAAAGTAAGTTCATGCAGTGAAAGAAAGTTCACACGATAAAGGTATGTTCAGATCATGAAGGTATGTTCAGATGATGAAAGTTCGCACAGTGAAAGAAAGTTCACACAATGAAGGTTTCAGTGTCCTAACACTGAGTTCACACGCTTTACAGATTGATCTGTTACAGTACATTCAGTGTAGTTAATTATAGCTTAATGATATCTGCCCATGCCATGACACCTAGATGGATGCTGGAGAGCAAATCATAGGGTTACTGCAACCTTCAAAGCATGTTGTCAATTGTGGCATTTAAGAAAGTTGTGCATGGGTGGCTTAGCAACCTCACCTGTTCAAACAAATTGCTTCAGAAGTCGCAATAGGAGAAATGCACATACAACGCCTCTGTATTCAGACTTTATGCAGTAGTGACCAGCTGTGATTGCCACTTTATGTTTCATAAGGAGTAAAAATGGGACAATAAGAACTGGCAACCAATAAGGCAGCTAGCAGACCACGTGTTTATTTCACACATTTTTGTATCTTCCTAAACCCTCCATCAGTAACACATTTTTGTGTCTTCTGAAATCCTTCATCAGTAACGCATTTTTGTATCTTCCTAATCCCTCTATCAGTAACACATTTTGTATCCTCCTAATCCCTCTATCAGTAACACATTTTGTATCCTCCTAATCCCTCTATCAGTAACACATTTTGTATCCTCCTAATCCCTCTATCAGTAACCCATTTTTGTATCATCCAGAACTCTTCATCAGTAACACTTCCAGAAACTATGGCTGCTGTTTGTCGTCAGCATATATTAATAATAACATAACAAGTACAGAAATAAATTAACTTCTATATAATATGCACATTATGTTGACAAAAGAACTTCTGGTAAACATCTGATCAAATAATGCACACTGCAGGTGGACAAAATCATTCTAGATAATATAATAAATCTAGTGAAGGAAATGAGAACATTGATTGTATACAAGAACAGATTGTTTGTTTTGAAAATGTATCTTACTTTTGGTGATCTCAACCACAGAAGAAAACTGGTGGCATTTTAAAGAGTTTTTATACAAAGAAGTGAGATTTAGAGAAGATGGAAGCTGTGACAAATGCATATATGAATGTCCAAGTACAACATGACATAATATATATGACACAAATGAGCATACTTTACAGAACTAAACAAAGTCATAAAAGTGATCAATGGTTTTTTTGACTGAGTCAAACACATTCACAACGCCGCCATGCATCATTTTGCAGACCTAAAGAAATGTAAGAGGGCCAAAAATATATTATAACACACATAATACTGGACAACAAATTTGGATAAAAATCATGCCCATGTGATAAAAGTAGCCATTTCTTAAAGATTTCAAGGTGCTGATTATGAACATGACAATGAAAATGCCACATTGGCTATGATTTTGGAGAAATATAGATTTTATAATAGAGTAATACATACACACAACATTTACTGGTAAAAGGCCAATTCTATGTCTGACGTCACTGTCTGTCGCCTGTACAGGTGCCCAGTATCATCTGGTGAGAGTTCAATAGTCAACATTGAAGTGGACACGTTTCCCTGGCATCGTTTCTCCACCGTGACAATGTCCTGGTGGAAAAGTTCACTGTGTTCATCCCTAACCATGCCACAATTGTCAGGGAAAAAATCCAAGTGGGAATGGAGAAAGTGGATCTTCACTGACATATTTGTGATGCAGTGGCAACATATCCTTAACTAGTTTGTTTTAGTTTTCTAACCTTGCCATTCCTGAACAAGTTAGCTGAGACCAGACGAAACACGTCTCAAACTTTTTGCAAGCAGCTTGTCTAACATCTCGTGTCTCTAAAGAGTTCGCAGATCCGAGAACAAATGAAATTCCCCCTTAAATTTTCGATTCGCTAAGTCCAGGGAATTTATTAGTCAAGTACTTGAAAGCTGATCCAATCTATGGCTTAAACGTTTTTTTCCATCATAGTGAGTTTGATGTGTAGGGGAGGTAGCAGGATTTTGTGTGTTTCTGCCAGTGCTTAGGTGTTGCACATTCTTCTCTCTGACCATAGATATGCTCTGAGGCCAGCCTCTTTTTACGTAGTCCAAAGGCTTTGCTCGGCTGTCCCATTCACATATGAGACAGCAGTTCTTCATATATCCCAGTTACAGACTAATCAACAGAGCCCCAATCCTCAGGTCTAAACACAGATGCCTGTCATACTTGCTGTTTAGAAGACAATTGAAAAGTTGTTTTAGGTTGTTGCAGGTTTCTTTCATGTACACAGCATGTCAGACTCGAATGGATGGAAGTTGGTTTCCATTAAGCAACAACACCTTGAGACTCAATTTAGAGAAGTTTATGAATTGTCCCATCCTTATGGGTCACGTTTGATTCCTAGAGCATTCAACAGACCATCCACATCAGAGCAGACACAAGGTCAGCTACATCGGAGCAGAACACAAGGTCATCCTTCTTTCTGAAGCAAAGAGAAAACTACTCTTGATGAGGTTTACAAGCTGGAAATCATTTCCCACGTCGAACTGGTCGGAGAGCAGATTGTATGTATCTGGTGAATAACAGCCACTGGCGTGATTGCTTGCCTCTCTCCACACATAAGCAAAAGAAAAGGCAGTGCTACTTTTTCAATATTCAACTTCGGAAAATTTCTTGCACACATACTGTAGCATATGTGTGGAGGTCACGTCTTGTCCTCAATCTTGCATCCTGAACAAAAGTCATACACTGATTTCACTATTGGAGTTATGGCCCTTTTGTGACTTGAAAACATAACTACCCTGCAAATGTAACAAAAGTTATCTTCCCTGCAAATGTAACAAAAGTTATCTGCACTGTTAACACAGCTACAAGGCATCAATGCTGCTGGCATTAAACTGCAGGGATTACTTGTGTTGTGCTTTTGATAAAGAGATAAATGGCAGTTGGTCAGATAACTTGTTGACAGGACATGACTTTGCTTACAACTAACAGCAGCATCATTGTTGTTAGAAATCGTAATACCCGCAATGTCATGACTAAACTACAAATTATCAGAAAATGATGCAATACCTTTAGGGATGTTGTGTGTATGTCGGGTTTATTCAATATGACGAAATATGGCGATAGAAATAAGGTACAAATGTGGACTGAGTCATTTATACATCAAAATCTATTTTTCTCCAATTCAAGAGCCAAATGACACATTTTGTCATTTTCATGTACAGGGCCAATAAATTAGTCAATATTGAATTTTCTAATTTCAAAGGCAATTTGTGTATTTTCCTGTGTAATCATGGTGGGGCCAAGTATACGTTATAGTCTTATATACAGCTTAACAATTATGACTCAAACAAATAAAACAAGAACTAAATATATATTATGAGACACATATAGCTAATCACTCAAGATTGAACCAAATAAAACAAGACCGAAACATATATTATGCAGTTCATGTTCATACACTTAAGACTGAAACACAACATATATTATGATAGACATATAGTTTAAACACTCATGATTCAACCAAATAATACAAGAACCAAACATTTATCCTCTTATAAAGTCGCACATTTTGATACAAAATGTACGTGTACATTATGACAGAAATATATTTAAACATTCATGATTGATCCAAATACAACAACAACCAAACATATGCTATGTCTTATATAGCCACATATTCATGATTCAACCAAACACACGCACACACACACACACACACATATATATATATATATACACGAGGCATGTTCAAATGAAACCGGACCGAACTGCAACAAGTGAACATACGTACAATGCGCATGATGACGTTACTTCATGTGTAAACAGCACATACCAATCATCAAGTTTGCAAAATTTCATTATCCTCCGACTCATAGTTTCCTCAGCAGACCGTTGAAAACATGGCGGGTGTGATACGGAATCCGTCCAGAGTTGATCAGTGAGTGGTGATTCGGTTTCTAACAGCTGAAGGATGTTGACCACTTGACATTCAATGCAGAATGCAGTCAGTATATGGCAAAAGTATGTAGAAGACAACAGCGAAGAACTGGACAACGATGTTTAAAGAAGGACACGAGTTAACAAAAGATCTTCCGAGACCAGGTCAGGCGCATATTATTGCGTTGGAAGATGCCATCGCCAAAATTGATTCAGCAATTCGGGTGGTCCGTTGCTGGAGCTTACGTTTGCTAGCAGAGGAATTTGCTGTGTTACTAGGGACAGTTCAAATGGTGGTTAGCAAGAAACTGAAGTATCGGAAGGTGTTCACAATGGGTACCTCGGTTGCTGATCAACAACCATAAGGAAAAGCGCACGAGATGGAGTTTGTACCACTTGCTGCGATACAAAGAAGAGGGTGATTTGTTTCTTTTGCACATAGTGGTAGGTGATGAATTGAGTCGAGCAGTAAAACATCTCAGATCACTGAAACCAACAAATTTAAAGTCCACAGATTTCCGCTGGTACGGTTATGCTGACGTTTTTTGACCAAGAGGGACTTTTGTTGGTAGACTTTAAAGAGCCTGGGGTGAACATCAATGCCATCCACTACAATAATACACTAGACGAGCTGCATACAGCAATCAAGAATAAATGACCTGCATGCTTTCGCGTGGTGTGATTCTGTTGCACGACAATGCACATCCATATTTTTCAGACGGCATCCGCCGTCTACCCTAGCAGTTGGATGCATGTCTGAATGCATATGCCGACTTTTTTCTAACTAACCCTGTGGCATGTTTGCTTCATAACAATTGCTATATTTCATTCTGTCCTATCAGATGATGTAGCTTTCATATGTTTGTAATAAAGCCACTGGGTCCGGTTTCATTTGAACACGCCGCTTATATACACACCAAACTAAGAAAATGGGAACCAGACATACACTCTGATAAAAAAAATATAGCTATACACATATGAATGAAATCAATTACCCAAGATAGAAATTGACAATATGACGGTCTTATATTCATGATTGATACAAATAATACAATAACTGAACAAACTCTATGACAGAGCAAAATGTGGCACAAAAAACAGATCAGAGAAAACCTTTCATGTTTCAGACAAGTATACAAGTATGCATTTACCTGGACGTCTGATTAGTGGTAGAGTACTCGTTTTACGCGACAAAGGTACAGGGTTCATCACCTGTTCCAGTCAACCAAGCTGTAAATGGGTACCTGGCTTACAGTTAGGGAAGGAAAGGCAACAAGGAAAGGTGACAAGATGTGGCTAAGTACAACAAAGTCTGTAACACTTCATCCCGGACGGCAGCATCTGCTATGGACTACATTTGTATATACATATACCAGATCCAACAGACATCCGAAGAACAAATGTGGAAACATGATAACCAAACCATCCCAACCAACCATGTTGTTGTCACATGACTGAAGAAGGCTGTGCAGACAGCTAGCATGTATTCCAGAAACCCAATATGTAAAAATCATGAAATGTCGTGGGAAAGCTATTTTCAACACCCTCCGACTTCCCCAACCAGCCCTACCTAGTTTAGGGCTGATATAACATAAAACCTGGGCAGTACCTGGGTAGCAATGAATAGCACAACAGTAACCTTCAAAGCATGCTGCAAACAGCAATTAAAGAAGGGTGTGCATGGAGTTGGCAACCTTATCATGGAAACAAAACACTAAAGATACCACAAGGAGTTACTGCGATACATGCTTTCAGTGCCTCATTTGGAGAGGATAGGAGACAAGAAAATGAATAATGACACACATTTTTAGACATAAACTAACATCAATTATGGGGACATATAGAATGATGACACAAACTAACATCAATTATGGGGACATATAGAATGATGACATAAACTAACATCAATTATGGGGACATATAGAATGATGACATAAACTAACATCAATTATGGGGACATATAGAATGATGACATAAACTAACATCAATTATGGGGACATATAGAATGATGACATAAACTAACATCAATTATGGGGACATATAGAATGATGACACAAACTAACATCAATTATGGGGACATATAGAATGATGACACAAACTAACATCAATTATGGGGACATATAGAATGATGACACAAACTGACATCAATTATGGGGACATGTAGAATGATGACACAAACTAACATCAATTATGGGGACATATAGAATGATGACACAAACTGACATCAATTATGGGGACATATAGAATGATGACATAAACTAACATCAATTATGGGGACATATAGAATGATGACATAAACTAACATCAATTATGGGGACATATAGAATGATGACATAAACTAACATCAATTATGGGGACATATAGAATGATGACATAAACTAACATCAATTATGGGGACATATAGAATGATGACACAAACTAACATCAATTATGGGGACATGAAGAATGATGATGATGACATAAACTAACATCAATAATGCTATCAGACATACGTTGTCCTCTCAGATACAACTGCTCTACTTGCACTGTGCTCCTCCCCCTCATATAAGTTATAACTGTACACACAAAATAACTTTATTTCACGTACCAGTATTAGTAAATTATGCCATGTTGTCAGTGCATTCTGAATACACAATAAAATAATCACAGAGTATACTGGGTTACCATGACAGGTCCAGTATTGTAAACTTCCTGGAGCTCAGAAACCATGATAGGCTTGAATATTATACATGTACAAAACTTGAACATATTTCAACCATTTCCTTAGCAACAATAATCATACTTATCAAAGTAAGCAAATGTCTTTCAAATCCTGACAGCATTTAGCCTGAGTGCCGAGTTTGCTGTACCAGTATGAGTTGACAAACAGGCGTAGCTGAACACTATGTATCCCATGAGCAATTGTATATTAAAAGTGAGATGGACACAATCTCAAAATGTAGTCTCAAGATAACATGTACACAAATCTATTCAGAAAATAAATAAAACATTCTGACACAAGTAAAAATCAAAGAGGAATGGAGTAAAACTGACAACGAAATGTTGGTATGACATAAGCAAGTATAAGCCAGTTATTACAAGAGTCTGGGCAAAAACAAACTACATAACTTCTGGTCATAAAGTAGTTTGTTTTTTGTCCCTGTGCCTACGTAATAACTATATAATATCTATTCTGCCATAGAAACAAAACATCTGAACAATGGCGGCTAGATCTAGTTAACTTTCTCAAAAGCAGGTCAACTGTCATGTGTATAAATGTTATTTCTCAGAGAATTCAGGTCTTATTTTGAAGCTGTGGGAGCATTACTGTTACCTTACACATGAATTTGTCAGATGTTGGATCATTACTAATAGTTCACTTACACATGCATGTCTCAGATTTTGGATCATTACTAAGTTACCTTACACATGAATGTGTCAGATGTTGGATCATTACTAATAGTTCACTTACACATGCATGTCTCAGATTTGGGATCATTCCCAAGTTACCTTACACATGAATGTGTCAGATGTTGGATCATTACTAATAGTTCACTTACACATGCATGTCTCAGATTTGGGATCATTCCTAAGTTACCTTACACATGAATGTGTCAGATGTTTGATCATTACTAATAGTTCACTTACACATGCATGTCTCAGATTTGGGATCATTGCACATAAATGTCAGAGTGCATTTGTCTCCATTCATGCTCCAGTCTACCCAACTGTAAATGTGTGCCCAATTTACAGTTAGGAAAGTTAAAGTAGCAAAATAAAGGGGTTATTCAAATGCCTCAGAAAAGCTGATACAATGAATTGGCTAAGACTTGATCCCCAATAGAAGTCATTGCTATGGGACTGCTTTATTTCTGCAAATGATAACAATATTTGTACATAGTTACTTTGGCTCTGAAGTGGAGAGCTAGAAAACAATATAAATGGCACTTGTGTAGTGGTCACACAGATATAAATTATATGGCTGGCTGCCCTCTGAGATCTGTATGGGATGAGAAATCCAAGAGAAAGTTGACAGGGCCCTGAATTATGGGAATGGCACTTGATATCATGACACATAATGGTAACAAAAATAATGGCAATACAGCATCTGTGCATGATTGAACTAATAAAAGCATTCACAGTGCCTGCAGAGGGAGACAGTCCAAACATATCACTGCTGATTTAGTACCAATACAGCTCAATATACTCAAATCAAAATTTAGTTCATCTGAGACACTTGGTACATTTCCATTGATTTCATGGAAAAAGTTTCTGCCAAAATGATTTTCATCTAAATATGAAGACAATTCTTTGTACTATGTACCATATTATTTGACACTCTTATGTTACAAAACATTTATATTTGTACATTTCATGAGGTATATTGAGAAAAAACAACAATAAAAATAAAAACCTGTATGTAACAATTGAGACCTTACCAACAACTATGGCGAGCCCACCAAGAGCACAAAGACCTGCTTTAAAATATTCTAATAGCTGTCATTTCCTCCTATACCATAGTAGCATACAGGTTTACGGCTGACTGACCTCTTATAGTTTAAATTGCCAGGTCGTCCAGGCTCTTGTAGCACTGAAAGACTTTTACAACTAATCATTGCGCCATTTATTCTCATTGCTGGGGTCAACTGTAAGGATTATGTGGCTGAGGAATAAAGGCTGCTTATTCAAGCTGCCATTACACAGTGTACTGGCCAGGTTTTTCAATTACATTGAATAGTAAGAAACCTATGCCCTAACAAGGTTTGATGTGTCCCCTTGGTCAGAAAACTGGTATTGAAACCATATGGCCATCTGCTCCACTAGCTCCTCTGAAAGACTTGTCAAACTCAAAGATGCATATCTTTTATGGTAGTTCACCATTCTTGTACAGAAGGTTCCACTTATTATTATTATTGACATACTTATCAAGCATTCTGTCAAGGCCCTGTATAAAGTGTCTCCACAAAATAAATATTAACTCTGTCACAGACAATGATGGATCATGGATAGATATAATTTCCAGAAAAAGTGGACAGCGTAAACAGTCTTATCACCATTACATAAATAATATTCAATCTGGACTCATTAACACTCACATAACTGGCACTATATATCCAACAAGAAATCCTCTTTAAAAATAATCCTTTTCTTCTTTTGTCCTACTGCTCTTTCCTTGCAGCCTCACAGAGAGGAAATATGCATAGATTTTTAGTTTTTCCGCTAGGTGGGAGACTTGTGCAACGAAATGTTAAACTTTTGGAGTGTTTATTTCCCCCCCTCTTTCCATCTTCGCCATGGTTGACCTTTTACTAGTGGCCTTGAAACTTCCAAGTAGTATGATATTGTCGCAGCTTGATCATACTGCATCTTTGTCAAACTTGCAAACCACTTTATTTTCTGTGCTTCAACATATTAATTAACCGATGTAGTCTCCCCGATATTCCTCAGCATGCTGTTGCAAATTATCTTTTCTTCTGTACTTCATACATAGCACTTCTACATGTCTCGATCTTACATTTATTCCTATCTAGTAAGGCCCAAGTTGGACACTGATAACATAATGTAGAGATGATTACAAATAATATTCACTAAAAAGTTAAAAATGATCTAAAAAATATGTTTACACTTGTTAAATCATTAATTTAATAAATTCCTCAAAGTGAGGGGAAAAAGGTATATCAGTGTGAGGAGTTGGAGGAAAATGAGAAGGTTTGGAACAGATGTATCATTACATTCTGAGTGAGGAAAATGAGAATGTTGATAAAAGATATATCATTACATACAGTGTTAAGGCATTGGAGGAAAATGAGAAGGTTGAGAAAAGATATATCATTACATCCAGTGTGAGCCGTTGGAGGAAAATGAAAAGGTGTGTGTGATAATTTTTTATTGAGGTATATTTTCAGTTCAACCTCTGCCACGTTAGATGAAAACAAATAAAATGCATTTCTTGTTGTTTTATAAACAAGTGGGTGGAGAGTAATTAGGATATAAGTAATTTAGTTTGAAGATGCAGGTTTAAATCCTGATACAAGGTAAAATTAAACAAATATAGTCTGCACACTGTGTTGTAGCTGCAGTGACGAGTGACATTTATTGTTCAAAGCTATAAATCCCTCTAGAGGATCATGGCAGATAGAAAACACTCATTATAATTAGTAGTTACAATATTTACATACATAACAAAGTTCTACAGTATTAGAGACTTAACATATAAGTCTAGCAAATGACGTCAATGATATATGTCGGCTGAACACAACAATGAAAACATACAGCACTGCAAGTGTAATGAATGATTCAACAAACATGGCTGCCCTCTGCGTAACACACTCATTAACAGCTGATTGTGTAACTTACAAGACAGTAGTGTAACAGCACACAGTTGTATGCTGTATAATTGAACACTACAGTTATTTGTGGCATAACTTGACAGTATAACCGATGGAGGTATTATTATGGTTTTAGAACTACTGTACATTATAGATGTCTGAGGTAACAAATCTATGGTACTTTAACCATAACCAAATCACAATGGGTTAGAGAAGTACAAATACAAGTTGGCTAAAGAGTTTGACATATTTATTTCTAAAATTAACAAATGTAAAACTAAAGTCACTTCATAACCATGTTATCAGAGGTCATCATTTTTAGAAAAGTGTGATAAGATAACTATAGTTGCAGTTTTTGCTGAATGATGAATTCATATTTTCTCAACTCACGAATAACTGCAGTTTTTGCTGAATGATGAATTCATATTTTCTCAACTCATGAATAACTGCAGTTTTTGCTGAATGATGAATTCATATTTTCTCAACTCACGAATAACTGCAGTTTTTGCTGAATGATGAATTCATATTTTCTCAACTCACGAATAACTGCAGTTTTTGCTGAATGATGAATTCATATTTTCTCAACTCATGAATAACTGCAGTTTTTGCTGAATGATGAATTCATATTTTCTCAACTCATGAATAACTGCAGTTTTTGCTGAATGATGAATTCATATTTTCTCAACTCACGAATAACTGCAGTTTTTGCTGAATGATGAATTCATATTTTCTCAACTCATGAATAACTGCAGTTTTTGCTGAATGATGAATTCATATTTTCTCAACTCACGAATAACTGCAGTTTTTGCTGAATGATGAATTCATATTTTCTCAACTCACGAATAACTGCAGTTTTTGCTGAATGATGAATTCATATTTTCTCAACTCATGAATAACTGCAGTTTTTGCTGAATGATGAATTCATATTTTCTCAACTCACGAATAACTGCAGTTTTTGCTGAATGATGAATTCATATTTTCTCAACTCACGAATAACTGCAGTTTTTGCTGAATGATGAATTCATATTTTCTCAACTCATGAATAACTGCAGTTTCATTTAATTATAGCTGCACAGCTCATTGATTTCAACTAGTAATAGCAGCTGCCAGCTACATTCTTATAACAATCACTGATTGATTTTGTTCCTCTACATGCTATGGTAGATGAGGAGTAAATAGGTCAAGTCAAGTCGTATGTTTTTAGCTGTGAGTTCTTTCATGTGATTATTAAGGTGATCAGACTGCACAATTCTAACTTTAGTCTGTTTCAGACACTCTTACAAATAAATTACTTATGCAAAACTGATTTCAATGTTTCAAATATACGTAAAATGCTGCTATGAAGGCAATAGTCAAACATAATAAACAAGGATATCAAGCAATTTCATGACAAGCAACCACATCATGGCCTTATATCTACTACTGCCATTTGGCAACTTCATCGTGTTATGATTTTTGTGCTATATTTAATAACAGCACCATTTCATTGTGGTTACTTTCTTCCTATAATCAACAATTAAATATACTAAACAAAGATATGGAGTCATTTTATTAAAAGTGATCACATCACGATATTGGATCAACTGACATCACTTGGAAACACCATATTGTTATAATAACAGAAGCGTAACACCTTTCTGTTAATTACGCTTGCTACACCTTATCATTTTGTCATGAAGGCAAAACAGATATGAAGATAAAGTTCTGATTTAACGATTGATAATGTAGTGCCGTGAAATGAATTAGTTCACTGATAATGAACATACAAATTATTATGTTAAACAAACATATTATTTTCTCAAAAGTTTACTGACTAATATGTTTTTTACAAGGACAGGACTTAAAAATATTCATTTCCTTTCTAGATATATAATTAATACCACTTTACCTGTATCTTGTTTACAATGTGTCAACACTAAGTGCCTCAAATGTTGATGAATATGTACTGTTCCATGAAGACACAGAAAAATAATCTTGATTTAATAGATCATAAAGAAAGTCTCTGTCAAAAGTGTACGATAAACCTCACCTGTTGAGATCAAAAACCTCCACAAGCAAAGGCTCTAAGTTGGTAATGTCTAAACTAGAAGCCATATGGCAACTTTCCTCTCCGAGGTTCCGGACATCCAGCAGTTTAACCAGCAGTTTTGGGTAGATGACCTTAGATTGTGCCACTGTGTGCACTGACTCAAGATATGCTTTCAGCCACATGGAGTGCCTCTCCTGGCTTTGGGAGACCTTCTGCTTGTCTGTAAGGTTTGCTCGGTCAGGAGACATAAGCTCAATCACAAACAGGAGCATTAGGACAGTTCTGTCCTTACCAGAGACTTCCTGCAGTTGCCCTACAAACTGCATGTGCTGCATGAACATAGATGAGCTCAACGCATTGATGACAGTTGAGTCTACTTTGCCTTCCCCTTTTGGAGCATTAGGTTCAGTTGACTGTTGAAATTTGAACTTCCACGCATTGTTCTTGGAGTCAAAACCCATGGCTGACCGAAGTACAAACATCTCCATAATTCCACCCTGAGGAAAACAAAAAATAATTAATGCATGAAAATATTACTAGCAATTGGCGTGTGTGTATAAATAAACACACACACACACATATAAAAGTAGCCACAAAAGTACATTCTTCTATCTCAGGTCAGGTCAAGTCATCCCATAACCAGTGAGGTCATTGGGGCACACATGAAGACATCCTCACAATCCCACACCACCCTTCTCTGCCAGAGGTTGCTCCCTGTGCCTCTTCTGGTTGGAGATTGGTCCATTCTTTTATGTTGTCCTCCCACCTCTTTTTGGGATGGCCTCTTCATCGTATGCCTTGCACCTTTCCGTGCTGGATCGTATTCGCAAGACCATTTGATCTCGATAGTTGACAGTACCAAGCGAGTTTCCTTTTTTTGACAGTTGCCAAGAGGTCTTCAGAAGGCCCTATTGCTTTTGTAATTCTTTCTCGTATTTCCTCATTTGTAACTCGATCTTTGTACATGATGCTTAGAAGTCTTCGGAAACATCTCATCTCCAAGTCCTGTATCCTCCGCTGCAAGTCAGCTGTAATTGTCCATGTCTCACAAGCATAGAGGAATATTGACAGGACCAATGTACGCATTAATCTGATTTTCATGCATAGTGCTGTCTGTTTATCTTGCTAGATTTTTTTAAGCCATGCAAGCGCCGCTATTGTTTGTGCTATTCTGACCAACACCTCACATTTTGATCCTTTAACACTGACAACAGAACACAGATATTTAAAACAATGGACCACTTCGAGCTCATGGCCATTAGCTTTTATCCTACTGTTGAAGCTCTCTGCGTTGTTGGTCATTAATTGAGTTTTTCCAGCATTTATCTCCATACCATATTCAAGACCTTTTTCATAGAGCCTTCTGACCCATTCCTGGAGTTCTACTTCTGTGTCCGCTAACTCATCGCTATCATCTGCAAAACGAAGCTTGGTAATCATTCAGCCCCCCTATCTTGGCAGTACCAACGTGACCTCCAAGTGTCTCACTCATAATTCCCTCAAGGAATATATTGGAAAGTGTTGGAGAGAGTGTACAACCCTGTCTCACACCAACTTCTATCTAAAGATCACAAACAATATTTAAGTGAAAGAACAACTTTTAAAAAAAAAAATTACATTAATAAATCACAAATTAAATTAAAACGGACAATTAATTCAACATTTCCATATCAGAACAAAGGCCATCAGTTTGAATAAACAAGTTTTATTTCCATAGATTACTTCCAATTCATTTTCAAATTTTAAGACAGCCAATCCGTGTAAAGTACATAAGGAAAGACTCAGAAAAACCGGCCTACAGTGTCTAAAAGTGAGAAGAATTCGTGGTGAATTAATACAGGTTTATAAGATGATCAGTGGAATGGATAAATTAGACTATAACAAGTTTTTAAAAATACAGCCACCCCCAATGACAAGAGGGCATAGAGCTTCAAATTAACTAAAGAGAGGTCCATATTAGATATTAGGAAATATTTTTTTATTCAGAGAGTGGTGAATGCTTGGAATGCATTGCCACAGGAGGTAGTGGAGGCAGGGACAGTTAATGCATTTAAGAATAAATTAGATGCGCATAGCTTTTAGAGCAAGGTGATGTAAATGAAACTGGTTGTATACAGACTCTTCTAAACCAGTATAAAGACGTTAGTTAAGTTAAGTTAAAACAAATAAAAAGCCAAATCACCAAACATTTAAAACTAAATGTCTTTTGTTTGATTAAATTTATAATTAAATTTTTTTAAATAACCTACCTTCAGCAAATGGATTTGATCAGACTGTGTAAGGCTTTTGAATTCAGGAATAAACTTGGCAAAACGTATAAGCCTTCGTATGAAGACATCCGTCATATTGAACAGCTGATTTGCCGTTTTAGGTGTTTCTGTTAACCTAGAGGTTTGATCTTGAGTGTAGGCTGCCTCGAAAATGTCATCGTATGTCCTGGTTAATTCCTGCAGACTGGCCTTAATGTGAGGGTTTAAGGGTATTACATAATCTTCATTGTCTACAGCCATCTCAAATTTTATGACTGAGCAGCCTGACAGGTCATCGGACGAGCCCACTGGATCATGAAGAGGAGTAACAACAGGCATTTGAGTGATACCTCCATAGTAACATCCCTCCTCTTCTGAAGAATATTCAAGTTTAGAGAACTTGGTTGTATTCTGAAGTGGAATGATGGGTACCTGCTGGGTGGACTGTGGTACAGGTAGATGATGTGGGATGCAAGCTGAGGGTGAGGTTGTTGAAGTTGGTGATGATGAACTCTCGTACGGCATCGAGTAATGACGCTTGAGAGGAGAAGAATTTGATGATGAGCATGGACCATAGTATCCAGCTGGAGTAAGAGGCATGTAATCCCCGCTGTCGCTGCCACTGTGGCAAGTGCTGCTGGGTAGGTGCTGATGATTAGGGTAGGCAGGTGTCTGATATTCCCTGGGTATATATGGCATAGAGCTGTCATCACCTAATAAATCACTTGATGTGGAGGAGCAGGGCTGAATGTCAGTGGTGGATGAGCTGCTGCTGGATGGATGTACCTGCTTTGTGTTCTGCCGTTGTCTTCTCTTTACCAGCTGGTCTTCACCTGGGAAAATTTGATTTCATTTTATTAAAAGCTTTTTTATTTAACTTCACTTTGTTAGTTAGTTAGCTAGATAAGGCAAAGGCCGCCGTCCATCGTAGACGATGATGGCATAATTAATTTTGCTAACGCTATTTTTAGCAAGGATTAACTGCACTACTTTTTATCCTCACTCTCTCGTCTCGAGCCGCCCGACCCCAGTGGCAAGTCAAGGACTAGACGACTAGGGGGCGACTACAAGATGAAGGGGACTCCGCATCAAGCACCCGTGAAAAAGACGGCAGAGTCCGGAGTCGAACCCACACCACCTGATCACGAGACCGACGGCTTAACCACTTTGCCACAGAATCCCCGTTAGCTAGATAGTTGGTTAGTTAATTAGTTAGCTAGCTAGATAGCTAGTTGTTGGTTGGTTGGTTTGTTGGATGGTTAGGATCAAATCTTGTATTTGAAAATTCAGAGACATCCTGATACGCTAAAGAGCTGAAACTTTCAGAACAGGTAAAAACCCGATGACAATATACTTTCATGATATTTTGGGGACAATTTTGGACAATTATTAGGACAATTTTAAAACACTGAGTATTTCACCAAAACAAACAATGGGCTGTCATTTGTAGGGCTCCTGGTAGATATTTTGATGTTATTTTTTAAAGTGAAAACTGGTAGAAAATATATTTGGCATTACTGTAGTAAGTATTCAGAATCCCATGCTTTTATACCATATTTGTGATAAAATATAACGAGTGATTGGCGTAAGATGTCAAAGTAATGCTTAGTTAATAAAAATGAATTTTAGTATACATTTTAGTGCATTTTGAAATAAAAGTGTGTTTTTTTCAAATTTTATTGATTTTATTCAACATCTGGTATTAAAAGGCAAATATAAGCATATAGAAAACTTACTGAGGATCCAATCTTTCTTCATACCAACAGAAAAACATTTCTTCAGTCGACAGCCTGAACAGAACTTGCGGGTGTGAGCATCCAGTTTACAATTGCCCTCAAAACTGCATGTGAATGACTGAGGAAAAAAATCAAATTTTGATGTTTGTTTACAAAAAAATTAAATACAACTATTTTCCCTCCATCCACTTCAATGTATCATCATACTTTTTCAACTTTATTGCCGTTAAGCTTACTGTTCCCCAGCAATCGGACTGGTACTTGTCCATCCCGCTTCTTTTCATAAAATTCTCTTACAACATTTTCTTCATCTGCCTTCGGCTAAAACTAATCACTTTCTCTCTTGTGTTTCTGCAACTGTTTCACCAATTAACTAATCCCTTTCTCTCAACTCTCTTTGCGACTATTTCATTAAATATTTAATCCCATTCTCTCTCCTCTCTTTGCAACTTGGAATCCTGGTATTCAAATAGGCATATTAATGTCTGCTGCCAGGTAGCTAATGCTTCAGCTATTTGTAGTAGGTATTTGACAACTTCCTGCGGCTTACTAGGCCTGAAAGAAGATACAAATAATTTGGGTAGAATTTTAACTAGAAATTTTGTTTGGGCAGCAGCTGTTAAGCCTACTCTTTTCGATTTCTAAACTGTCAAGGTAATTTTAACGTATTCGACTCTAAACACGGGAGTTTGACTTCAGTTTCTCCACATAAAGAAATTACCGTGTATTGAATTTTAATGTTGATAGAACTAGCATCATAATTAAGGAATATACGAGGTGTGTTCAAAAATAATCTAACCGTAATTTTTTCCATGGAAACAAATGAAGCATGAGTGTTGTCCTTCGGCAGAGAAGTATAGGGGATCGTCATGTACATGCATGAATCTTTTACCACCCGTAGATTGCATCAGTCATTGGCAGTGAGCCTGTCAGTGTTGAGTGTAGTGAGTACTCGTCGTGTTTTCATTCACCATGAAATGACGAAAGAATTGAGCAGCGGTGTTGCATCAAATTTTGCCAAAAGCCAGGCGATAGCCAAGTCGAAACCATTCAGAAGATTCAGCAGGCTTTCGGTAACAATGTCATGAGCATCATGCATATAAAGGAGTGGTACAATTGCTTCGAAGATGGCATAATATCGGTGGAGAGCGGATCACGTACCAACACGCCCTGTACAAGCCGAAATTATTAAAACATTGACCAAGTACGAACCTTGGTCTTACAGAACCATCGTGTCACCATCCAAGGACTAGCGGTTGAGACGGGGATAAGCATTGGTTCAGCACACTCCATTTTGAGCAAGGATTTGGCTATGCTAAGAGTGTCAGCAAAATTTGTGCTGAAGCTGCTAACGATGGAGCAGAGGCAACTACGGCTGGAAGTCTCACATGACATGCTGGACTGTGTAAACGGCGATCCCAACTTCCTGAACACTGTGATGAGTTGCAAGATTTTTGGTCACCTGGAAACCAAGCTGCAATCGTCACAGTGAAGACATTCATCATCCCTGAGGCAGAAAAAAAGCGAGGCAGTTGCGCAGGTATGTCAGAGTTATGTTGACTATTTCTTTGAATCTTGTATGGGTTGTGCAAACAGATCCAAATGGATACAGGCCTATCAGCCTACTGAGCTGTGTCGGCAAACTGATGGAACGTATGATAAACACCAGACTCATGTGGCATCTGGAAGAAAAACGAATACTAATTCCACAGCAAGCCGGCTTTAGACAGCACAGATCCACTGAGGACTAGGTTATCCTCATAGCCCAGGAAATAGAAGATGCCTACCAGGCACAGAAACGCACAGTAGCGGTTTGGGTGGACCTGGAAAAGGCATTTGACAAGGTCTGGAAAGACGGACTTAGAGTCAAGCTAAGGAGAAGTGAAGTTTGTGGGAGAATGTACAAGTGGATCAACCACTACCTCAAAAAAAGAACGGCCAGAGTCCAAGTACAAGGGCAGATGAGCAAAAAGGTGACACTCGAGCAGGGAGTACCCCAAGGGGGAGTACTGTCACCCACACTCTTCCTGGTGTATATAAACGACATTACAGAGAATATACCAAGAAGAGTCCATAGCTCAATGTTTGCAGACGATCTGGCTATGTGGACCTCTGAAAAGAATCTCACCATAGCAAGAAATCTGATGCAGCAGGCCCTAACATCGCTGGAAGAGTGGGCGAACTCATGGCTGGTCAAAATAAACGAGGAGAAAAGCACATGCACAATATTCTCGCTTTCAATCAAACCCCAAAACACCAAATTAAGTCTAAATGGCAAATTCCTGCAGCCAAATGACAACCCAACCTATCTGGGAGTCACATTTGATCGGCGCATGACATGGAAAAGTCAGATCGAGAGAAACTGAATGAGAGCCAGACAACGAATGGCAATCATGAGGAAACTTGCTGGCACAAGCTGGGGAGCAGACGAAAGTATACTAAAGAAACTGTACACTGGAAGAGTGAGACCAGTTCTCGAGTATGGCATTGCGGCATGGACAACAGCAGCAAAGGCGAACTTCGATAAAGTTAGCAAACTTCAAAACCAAGCCATGAGAGTTATAACAGGAGGCATGAAGTCAACGCCAATTGTAGAACTTGAAAAGATTACAAAACTGCAATCCATGACCGATAGAAGAGACTGCAGAGCCCAGCTGCAGGCAGAGAAACTCCGGAGACTGACCGACCATCCAATGCACCAGAGACTAAACAATTTGGGAAATGGGAAACTAAAGCGGAGAAACTTTGCAGAAATAGCCAAAGCAAAGATGCACGAAGATCCCATAAACGCACTAACAACACCAAAGCCCATCACTACTGTACGAAAACCTACCTGGAGGCAGGATATATTTCCAAAGGTGGTAGAAAATATACCAGGTATTGCAAACAAAAACTGCCAGACTGAAAAAGAAAGGAGAGATACTACCCTAACTTCATAACGAAAAGCTACCCAAGCATGGACTGGACCCATGCATACACCGACGGTTCTGTAACAAACACTACACAGAACGGAGGGGCAGGAGCATTCCTGAACCTACCAAATGGCAGAAAATTACACTGTCATTCGCTACTGGTAAGTACACAAGCAATTTCAGAGCGTAGGCAGAGGCACTGAGGGCGGCAGTGGAAGAAATGGTGACACATAAAGAAAATGAAAGCCATACAGTCCTGCTTACAGATGCTCGGGCCGTAGTCACAGCGCTAAAAAGCCAAAAAAACACTGAGCTTAATGAATTAAGAGCAGTACTCTGTCAACTATGCCAGCAGTCCGCACCAAAAAGGGTAGTGGTACAGTAGGTCCCATCACACTGCAACATCCAAGGCAACGAGGAGGCAGACAGACTGGCAAAAGAAGGTGCAAGACTACCACAAACAGATACTAGTATGACATACGAAGAGTCAAAACGGCTTATTAAAGCCAGATACATGACCAAATGGGAAACTGAACATACCGGCTACACCAAAAATGATGCCTATTACCAGTTGAACCGAAGAGAGCAGGTCGTGGTCTTCAGACTTCGCACTGGCCACAATAGACTGAGGTACCACCTATTCAACAAATTGAAGATAGGTGGTACCGACGAATGCCCGTGTGGTATCGGGAAAATAACCACTGAGCATCTGCTGCAGAACTGCCCGACATACGAGGATCAGAGAGAGCAGATGTGGCCATCACCAGTGGAACCACAAGACAAGCTCTATGGCAGTGTCGACAGCCTCAGGATGACCGCCGCTTTTTTCGAAAAAATAATGGTTACTGTCTGACTGCGTACGCAGAAGAAGAAGAAGTACGGGTTGTGCATCACAAGTACGCACCAAAAGGTCAAAACATTCCAAAGACTACTACCTGGAGGTCATCCGTCACCTACGTGATGCTGTTCGACGCAATCGACCGGACATGTGGACAATGGGAACTTGGCAGCTCCATCATAACGCACCCATCAATTCTTCATATCTGATTCAGACTTTCTTGGCCAAACACAACTTTCCTCTGGTTCGCCAGGCTCCCTATTCTCCTGACATGGCTCCTTACAATTTTTGGCTGTTGCCCAAGCTGAAAATTTGCCTGAAAGGGACCTGATTTGAGTCACGAGACATTATGTGGTATAAGACAGCATAGCTATAATTAATTCCCAAAGAGACCTTCCTGAAATGCTTCCAACAATGGTGGGACCACTGGGAGAAGTGTGTGGAGTCCCAAGGTGAGTACTTTGAAGGGGATTAGGGTTTCAAACCTCAAGGTGAGTAATTGTATTCTTCCGGTACAAAGGTCGGATACTTTTTGAACACACCTAGAATATTTACAAAATGTCTCAGTTTTAAATGTTAGCGCTCTAAATATAGATAACTTATAGGTAGAGTAAAAACACAAAAACTTAAGTTATTTGGGGTTTCCCAAACATGTCAGATTTATACTTCCGTTTAAATTCTGATGCTGCTAATATCAATAGTAGAACCAAAAAAATAACCACTACAGCCCAGGGTAGAAGAAGAGAAATTATGACACCCTAGGGTAGAAGAGAAACTAAGACACCCCAAGGTAGAAAGAGAAAAACTGTGACATTTAGGCAGCAGAAGAGAAACTAAGTATGTAAGAACTCAGAAAAAGTAATGCTCTTTGTGGTTCTGCAATATCTTGTAGGTTTGTACAAAGGCCAGAAGAGGAAAATGTTTTGGAACTGCTGCTGCGATAATTACCTGGCTCACCTTTGTTTTGAGGGCATTTCTCCTAAAGAATGCTTTACAGGACTCACAACTGACAGCATCAAAGTTATATCCCAGGGCTCTGTCACCACAAACCCCACACAGGAGAACACTGCCATCTTTAGGCTTGGGCCTTCTCTTCTGTTCATGTTTACAATGAGATGGTGACCTGTGAGGTGCACTCTGTGGATGAGAAGGACCATAAATAAATTGAAGAACCAGCAGACTGAAGATGGCACAAGCAAAAAAAGAGGAATAAGCGCTTTTTAAAAATAAATATGTAATAAGTGTAATACAGACAAATAATGAAGAATATAAATTGTGATGTGGACAAGACACAAAATGAAAAACATGAATTTTGATTCCCCAGGACTAGTAAAAAAGAAAAGGAAGGAAATCACCTATAAACTTACTAATATAGTGGATTCTCAAATACGCGCTTATCTTAAAAATAATATAATCTCAGCAATTATGAGACATAAATTGATGAAAATATACATTTTTAGTTAGTGTAAGATCGATGTTATGTCACATTTTTTTTCAGTCATATGAAGTAATCATGATGTACTTGGGGTACAGTAAAAAATGTATGTATTTGCTGAATAACATTTTAAGAGTTCTACAGTAACCCATTTTGGAGTATGGGAAAGGCCCTTCATAAAAACCACATATTGCACATGTTTTTAAAAATGAAAAATCGTTTATTCTGATTACTATTACATTGAAAGTATGAGGTGCCCCCAAATGGTATGTACTTCGTCAGAGCCATAATTCTTTTCAATTTTTAAAGGCGTAACATAGATATATAGTGACTGTATTATTTGAATGGTGTTGAAAGTTAAATTCATTACTAAAAAATCATAGAAATAAAATTGTATAAATATTTCTGACGTGAGGCTAAATGTGAGAGTACTTATCATTGTATTTCAAACCAAGAGAAAATAACAATCCATGCCCTGTGTATTAGCGACAGGTTACTCATGTTGGACACTAGAACACGAGTCTTTCTAAAAAATACCCCTGGAGACCAAGGAAGAAAAAAAGAAAACTAATAACTTTGACAAAGAACTTATTAAAAGAAATGTTTTTAGAATTGTATTCTGAAGAAGCAGTGATGCTATCGAAATTTGTAATTTCAATGAGAAAGAACACCATTGATATTTCTAAAACCACATTATAAAAAGCAATGGGGGCTGGCTTCGCATTCCACAAGCACACAGGCCATATCATTTGTGAAAAATTCACATCGCACGTTTAGAAGCAACTACTCATAGGCAATTTGAGAAATTGCATAAAGAAAATAAACGATATTGTGTATATAGATGAGGCATGGATAAATGCAAACCACACTGATGAAAAAGAAAGGCAGTCTGTAAATGAAACTATAAAGAAAATTGTTACAAGTAGTAAAGGGTAGCCACTGATAGTAACCCAATCAGGTAGCAGACATAATGGAAAGTTGAAGAGCTAGGAACTCCTGTATGTTTCCAAATCTTCAGATAATCAGGACTATCATTCAGAAATTAATGGCCACATATTTGGATTGAGAAAATTGTACTTCTGTCATAAGCTAGACACTCCTGTCTGTAATAGACATTTCCTGCTATAATGTAATGGCACTGGGAGACAAGGTCCTGACATCAGCAAATACTGAGAACGAGATCCAACTTTGACTAACAAAGGAGCACATTCCATTTACAGAAGTGCACCTCAAAACTGAATTGTTGTCACTTGTAAAGAATACACACAGGACAAAGACGATTCACACTGACAAAGTGTGTATGGAGATACATTAGTAGTAATATGTATATTTCTTGTGTTCCCTGGGTATTACCACCCAGTAACAAGAAGATAAGGGTGTCAATGTTGTGCATGCTTACAGTGCAGTTCATGTTTAACATATCAAATTAAGATGTTCCGGCTGTCTATTTCAATGCTTCTAAAACTGTGTTCACGAGAGAAGACGTCAGAGAGAAAGAGAGAGAAAGATGAGACAGAAAGAAACCTATACAAGAGAAATAATCACATTTGTCTAAAGACAATATTCGCTGGCAGACTATAGGCACCATCAAGGTAAGAGACAGAAGATGGAGAACCTTTGCAGCTGGCTTCAATGTGGAGATGATACTTGAACTGAACAGATGCTAATAATAAATAGTTAGTTAGCCTACTATATCAAGAATTTTAATTTATTCAGTGTTTATTTCTCACCTAAAAAAAAAAAGTTAATAAAATGCAACGTAACTTGTGGAGCAAGGTGTGGTCTAGACATTAATATTAAAAAGACAGTAACTATGATAATTAGAAGTAGAAAGGAGAAGGCCAAATTGTACATCAGAGTAAATGGAGAGTTACTGGGGCAGGAGATAAGTTTCTCATATCTTGGGCACGTAATAATCGATGGCAAATGTGAAACTGAAACGAAATCCAAATAGAGAAAACCGTAGACTTGGCCAAGGATACATTCAGCAGAACGAATAAGATATTCACATCTAGAGAGCTAGACTACAACTTAAAAATAAGATGAGCAAATGTTTTATATACTCAACACTACTGCGCTGTGTATGGTGCGAAAATTTGGACAAGGAACACGCAGAAGATAGAATAGTCTCTGGAGATGTGGATGTACATGAAAATGTGTCACATTTATTGGAGGCAAAATATGAAAATGTCGGTCTGAAATTGTTTGTTAGGGGTGAAAAGAGAACTGTTGAAAGACATAGGGCTGACAAATAATATATTTTGGCCACATTAACAGACATGGCACTCTTATAAAAACCATACTAGATGGAAAGGTTGAAGGCAGTCGAGCACAACAAAGTAGTAGGCAAGAGCTACAAGTGGGTGGTTAACATCAAACAATGGACAAGCAGGAGAGATAAGAGAATGGTAATTGGAGATCCATTGCAGGCACTCTGCATTGTGGAGACGGTACTTGAACTGACTTAATGTAGTTACAAATCAAATAGGTCTACATTCTTGACGAAGTTGATATTAGATATAGTTAAAGTTTACCTACAGAACGATCTCCATGACACTATCCAATAAAACTGTTGGTTAGTCGAAGAGAACCAAGAAAAGGACAAATACTTCACGTAAAGTCTAGAAGATTACTGCACAGTTTGTGTCAACTGTAAAGGAACGTGTGACCTGACCCGTGATGCTTGTCCTTACTTTACATACACTAAAACACGGAGGTAAGGCAGGAGGAGGAGGAAGACATGTTTGAGTCATTTTATGGCTGGCCAAAAACTGGGTCAGCTATCTGGGTTCTATTTATAGAACGACATTGACATCCACGCGCGCACACACACACACACACACACACCAACAGCATACACACTTTCACGCCGTGGTCGATACCGTATTGATTGATTGTGCTGGTCATAGATCGTGGTTTGATCTGGCCAAAGTTCGATCACACAACCACTGAATACGAATCTTTTAAAAACATGAAAAACCAATGATTTTACACTGACAGTTATATAAATGACACAATAACTCAGAAAATCTCACATCCAGCATGAGCGAAGCCGAATCTACCACAACCATGCTGGCTGGGAACTAATGTCCACCACTATTTAGGCGCACACTAATTTTAAATCCAGGTGACTGCGAAAATGTAGAACCAAAATTACAGCCCGACATTAATATATCCAAACTGGAATTCTGAAACTGGGTCAGCGATAATAGGCCCAGATACTTGAGAACAGGCTGGTAAACATGGCGGGAACGGTTTAGACTAGGCGGTAATGTGGAGGTAAATAAAAAAAAATTAGCCAGAGCGACGCGCCTGTACTGAGCCACGTGAAGTTTGGATGAACTGCTGGGTTTGCCTGGGACATAAACCCGACTAGCTTTTATCAGCTATATATGCTAGTCTGTCTGCACCAGGCTTTGACTTTTCATCAACCTCATTGACGTCACTAGCTTTTATGTTTTCTAGAACGTCGATTAAATCAGCGATGCGTGTTAAATATATATTTTTAAATAACAAATCGGCGCAATTGAGTTGTTTTTTTTACACAATTGTGCAGAAATGAGTTGCAACAGCAGCACAGTATCTTGAAAGTTCGTAATAACTGGGTTTTTTTTAACATATGTATCCAGAATTAAGAATAATCTGTTGTAAAATACACAGTCAATGTATACAAGTAAAAAAAAAATATTAGACACGTCTTGCTATGCTTGACATACATATGCGGATGATGTCATGGTTTTGTTGTATGACAAGATTTCTTCCATACCTTACAGTTGATCGAGCCTATAACAGATATGTAAGAGAAAGGCTAAGGAAAATATGGATTGATTGTACTTCACAGGCACAGATTCAATATATCAACGACCACATTTATAGCACACGAAAGAAAATTGTTCGTTTCCATCTTTAATTGTTCTTCTTCTCGTCGTTTGGTCTCAAACTCCAATACTAAGCCCTGAAAAGGGCTTTGTAAGTAGCGGGTTGTAGTCCAGAGAAAGGAATGCGTTGTGTTGTAGTTTACAGCTTGATTGTGACAACTATACCTTTTGGCCCGACACATCCGAAATCACCATGCGTTTTTGGGTACTGAGTTAACCTTCGCTATTCGATCTTTTTTCTCCTTAGCCAGTCAGCCCTTTTCCAGCACATGCAATGATCCAAGGTAGCTCAGGATCAAAGAGTAAAGTGACAAGCGCAGTTTCTTACTCACTATAACTCAAATACAGCGCAAGTTACATCATTAAGACCAAACCGCCTGATAATGTCGATGATGCTCTGGGCAACTTTTAAAAAATGTATCCAGGATCAGCACGTGGAGGTGGAGAAGGGTCTTGCGAGCTCTGGGTCGCTGGCCATGACGCTAGCAGTCAGCTCTGGGTCGCTGGCCATGACGCTAGCAGTCAGCTCTGGATCGCTGACCATGACGCTAGCAGTCAGCTCTGGGTCGCTGGTCATGACGCTAGCAGTCAGGTCTGGGTCGCTGGCCATGACGCTAGCAGTCGGCTTTGGGTCGCTGAATGCTACTGATCAATGACTGCTCAGCATCTTGATACAAACGGCATCTAATGATATGTCGACAGTTAGGGGGGGGGGGGGGTGTGTGCGAGCGTCAGGGTTAGGTAAGCATAGCGACCAGACCCCACCTCAGATATATATATATATATATATATATATATATACACACACAGCTCCCCGTATAGATCCAGGTCGTGTAGGACTAGCAACATCGTGGTGCAAAATAAAATTGACTGTTTTAATATTTTATAAGGCTTTCGTTTCCGCAACCTTGATAACTGATTCGTAACTTGAGTTGCTTCTCTTCTGTCATGCAGTGATAGAAGTCGTTCCTTTTTCATGTAGCTTAAAGTTTCTACAGGATGTGATAGCCGGGCCCCGTGACCAACCATTCTAAGTCGTCTCTTGTGGCAGGTTAGTGTTACAATTCTCTGCTACAATTTCTGGCCCTTATAACATACGGGTCAAATAAAGATTGATACAAATCAAAACAATCATTTCTCAAAATTGTCGTTCGCTGACTCAAGCTCTTGCTCACTAAAGATTACATCGATCTAATTAGTTGTTGTTTCCGAATCGACCGGTTTGAGAAAATTCAAAATCACTACGGGATCAGAACAGACAAAACGAAAGCTATGCTACGGTGATTTGGGTTGAGGGGGGAGGGGGTGCGAGGAAGGGAAAAGGGGCGGAGGGAGGAGTCCGTGTCTTCTAAGGTCAATGACTCGAGCGTCCCGTGTTTGTTTTACCAGCTGGTTGGGAGATGTAGAGATGTGCTGCTGGTGCATTCAAGACGTGCCTGACCTCATTCTGCGATTGACCCACAACACAGCCATGCCAGGCGACCCAGATCATGAGCGCTCGGGTGCTGGCAGTCGTTTCGCCACTTGTTTCCACCGCCCACACGAAGGTTCATGCAGAGGCTGACATTATGTTTTGATATATTAGAAAATACGCTTTCATTTGTTACTCTGCGATGTTAATAATTGTATGTAACAACTAATGTGAGGATTAAAAGTAGAATTTCGTGACATCAACAAATCATGAATAGTCAAGATATGTAGAATTTGACTAACAAATCCGGAATAGTCCAATATGTAGAATTTGACTAACAAATCCGGAATAGTCAGATATGTAGAATTTGACTAACAAATTTGGAATATTCAGATATCTAGAATTTGACTAACAAATCCGGAATAGTCAGATATCTAGAATTTGACTTTAACAAATTCAAGTTGGCAATCAACAATATGCATTTGCCGTATTTTCTACACAGTAATGACTTTTTAACTGACTTTTTAACCCACTCTCTCTCTCTCTCTCTCTCTCTCTCACACACACACACACACACGATGAGAAAAAGAGAGAGAGATAGCTTTATTTATTATGTACAGAAGATTTACCCCCACTGGCCCCAGGTGCTAGGCCTTTGTTGTTGTTGTTGCTTAGATGTTTGCCTCACTAGTTTCTACTGGCGGAGGCGCGCCATTTTCCACCCCAGACCGTAGTCCATTGGGCGATATCAGGACGCATAAACCAGTGCTTGGCTTGATTTTCTAACAATGGAAATGATAGGGAGAAGCGGCTGACCGAGGGGTTTTATGTCAGTCGTCTCACCAGGCGATCTGAACATTCTGTGAGGTATGTGTTTTTTTTCTTACATAAATACATAACCTGTACAGTCCGTGGTGAATTCATGGACTGGCGGTTTTTGTTCCACAGTACTATAAACCACACCCCCCCCCCCCCATGCCATCACCTTGCCTGGGGGGGGGGGGGGTGCGTGCCTCAGTGACTCAATGAGCTATGCCGGCGGGAACTTAGGTTTCTGGTACGGCCATCCCCGCCGGGAAGGTCACTGGAGAGGGGCCAGGCTAAGAACATTAGCAGCCGGGTGATGTCCAAGAGTCCAGGAAGACAGACCACCTAGGAGAGGAAAATCTATACAAGGTTAGGGTCAGATGGAGCTTGCAATCCAGGACGGCAGGACAACCAAGGACTATCATCTAGCGAGCACAAACAAGGAAACGTCCAAAGGAAAAGCCATTCATAGACCTTAATATCTGACCAAAAATTGCCCCAGTCGATGGGGAAAATGACTTAAGTCCACAGTGTATCATCGTGCTAAAATACTGCGTGGCTGATGAGAGGACAGTTATGATCGGGGGAGTCTAGTGGCCAAGTGGGTCTGCGCCAGGCTCATCAACTACAAATCGGACATCTCTGTCTCTTTCCTGACAAGGAGCAACTGCCAGGGTGACCGTATAATTACTCCATAAAACCATATATAAACATGGTATCAATCAATAACCCGCTGCCCAGCGGTTTGGCCGCCAGGCCGGTTGGGCACAACCAAAGGCTAGGGATGCTAACCTGAAGAAAATGATTGCTGAGAACGGACGTGTTGGACCGACAGGTGTGAATAAAACAGGGGGTATACAACAAAAAGGAAGCGTTGTTTAGAAGACTATTTGAGGAATGAATACACATTGCCTGCATCCAGGCAACACACTTGAATCCACACAACAGATTGTGCATAAGAGGATATGTAATTCCATAGACTGGATAGGGATGGGCATAAGGGGGGTGTGCGTATCCTCTCCAAAATAATCAATCCCATCAAAGATGAACTCGGAATAAACAAATGGAGAAGCCGAAACAATAGGGATGAACATAACCTTACCGAATCAGACAGTTAGAATTTATAATACATACTGCCCGTCAACAAAAAATATGGTCATAGAAGCCATATATGGATAGATGACATTAAAGTGATTGTGCAACGACAAGGGCTCACATTGACCGACGCAACGCACTTGGCGCAGGATAGACGACTCAAGCTCCCGACGACGCTAAACGGCGCAGTGGAAAGAAAACCAACTAGAAGCCATGAATAATATGGACCAGGCAACCAAGTGGCAGGAGACTTTAACAGCCAGTATGAGAGGTGGGAGTTACGCACAGACCAACGCAAAGGGACACGAACGAGATGAATGGTAGCTTGACAACAACCTATCTGACCAACCTCCCAGACGACTCTCCCACGTTCTATTCAAGGCGATGGACATCAACATCATCCTCGGACCTTGCATTTGGCCCCGGTGACCTAAGTAAAAAATTGAAAAGAACAGTACTCGCACCACTTGCAGAAAGTGACCACAGACCCATCAGACCACAGACCCATCAGACCACAGACCCATCAAACTTGGGAAACATTCAATCAGACCACAGACCCATCAAACTTACAACAATCCTGGGAAACATTCCATCAGACCACAGACCCATCAAACTTACAATAATCCTGGGAAACATTCCATCAGACCACAGACCCATCAAACTTACAATAATCCTGGGAAACATTCCATCAGACCACAGACCCATCAAACTTACAATAATCCTGGGAAACATTCCATCAGACCACAGACCCATCAAACTTACAATAATCCTGGGAAACATTCCATCAGACCACAGACCCATCAAACTTACAATAATCCTGGGAAACATTCCATCAGACCACAGACCCATCAAACTTACAATAATCCTGGGAAATATTCAATCAGACCACAGACCCATCAAACTTACAATAATCCAGGGAAACATTCAATCAGACCACAGACCCATCAAACTTACAATAAATCTGGGAAACATTCAATCAGACCACAGACCCATCAAACTTACAATAAATCTGGGAAACATTCAATCAGACCACAGACCCATCAAACTTACAACAATCCTGGGAAACATTCAATCAGACCACAGACCCATCAAACTTACAATAATCCTGGGAAACATTCAATCAGACCACAGACCCATCAAACTTACAATAATCCAGGGAAACATTCAATCAGACCACAGACCCATCAAACTTACAATAATCCAGGGAAACATTCAATCAGACCACAAGCCATTGCTCACGTGGAACTATAAGAGAGCAGACTGGCAGAAGTTTGCCACAAGAACAAATCTTTACTGCCAGTCCATCAACATCCACCCCAAGAAAGTAGGCAAAGTGGTGGACAAATTCAACCAGTGTCTTCTAAAGACAGCAATAGAGAACATCCCAAGAGGCGCCAAAAGAAATTACAAACAGTATTGGTTACCTGAAGTGCACCAGATAGAACTTCAACTAAAAGAGGTAAGAGAAAAAGCGTAAATTAGCCAAAATCAAGAAAGCAAGCCAGCTGCTGCAAGATATAGAAAAACAGTAAACCAAGCATTTAGGAAAAGTTGGCACGAGCATACAGAAACTATCAACTTTGATAGAGAGAGCAAGAAGCTCTGGAAACTAGTAAAGGCCTTGAGTTAAGAAAACAGCTACAAGCCAACAATTGCGATTGAAAATAAAGGAAGGGTTCTAACTGGGGGAAAAAAACAGCGGATGTTCTAATCCAAAATTATGCAGAAACTAGTAGAACTAAAATCCCAGCAGACATGAAAAGATATATTAAGAAATAAGTAAACCACATGGAGCAATCAATGCGAGCACCTGAGGAACTTCTGATAGTAAATATCACCAAAACAGAACTGGAGTCAGCCATTAGTAAACTCAAGAAGAGAAAAGCCACAGGAAAGGATGGCATAACTAATTAAATGCTATCAAACATGGGAGAAGAAGTAAAGAACAAGCTGCTACACATTTTTAACACACGCTGGAAACAAGGAACTGTCCCCACAGTGTGGAAGGAGGCAATGACTATCCCCATCCTTAAACATGGGAAGGACAACATGAAGCCAGGCAGTTACAGACCTATTAGTCTAATCAGCTGTGTGGGAAAACTAAAGGAACGAATAGTTAACACTAGAATAACATGGCATATGAAATCAAAAACATTACTTATCCCCCGCAAAGTAAAATCAGAAACTCAAAAGAGAGTTACTACCGCAAAGGGCGAATTGTAACAGAAAGGGGCTACTTACTTACTTTATCAAAATGACGAAAATCTTATGACATCAGGAAAGATTGAGGGTATGCGTGGTTGAGGAAGGATGAGAAACAAGAAAGATCGACAGTAGCATGGTAAACTGGATGGGAAAACATGAAAGATAGACAGTAGCATGGTAAACTGGATGAGAAAACAAAAAAGATCGACAGTAGCATGGTAAACTGGATGGGCAAATAAGAAAGATCGACAATAGCATGGTAAACTGGATGGGCAAACAAGAAAGATCGACAGTAGCATGGTAAACTGAATGGACAAACAAGAAAGATCGACAATAGCATTGTAAACTGGATGGACGAACAAGAAAGATCGACAATAGCATGGTAAACTGGATGGGCAAACAAGAAAGATCGACAGTAGCATGGTAAACTGGATGGGCAAACAAGAAAGATCGACAATAGCATGGTAAACTGGATGGGCAAACAAGAAAGATCGACAGTAGCATGGTAAACTGAATGGACAAACAAGAAAGATCGACAATAGCATTGTAAACTGGATGGACAAACAAGAAAGATCGACAATAGCATGGTAAACTGGATGGGCAAACAAGACAGATCGACAATAGCATGGTAAACTGGATGGACAAACAAGAAAGATCGACAATAGCATGGTAAACTGGATGGACAAACAAGAAAGATCGACAATAGCATGGTAAACTGGATGGGAAAACAAGAAAAAAACGACAGTAGCATGGTAAACTGGATGGGCAAACAAGACAGATCGACAATAGCATGGTAAACTGGATGGACAAACAAGAAAGATCGACAATAGCATGGTAAACTGGATGGGCAAACAAGAAAGATCGACAATAGCATGGTAAACTGGATGGACAAACAAGAAAGATCGACAATAGCATGGTAAACTGGATGGGAAAACAAGAAAAAAACGACAGTAGCATGGTGAACAGGTTGGGACAACAAAGAGCATATGAAGAGTTGAAATGCTAAAAGTCGACAGCCTCAGGATGACCGCTGCTTTTTTCGAAAAAATAAAAGTCGACGTCTGACAGCGTAAGAAGAAGAAGAAGAAGAAGAAGAAGAAGAAGAAGAAGAAGAAGAAGAAATGCTAAAAGAACAAATCGCTGCGGAAAAAAAACTACGCCAGCGCCGCGTGGAGCTTGCCACTTGATGATGATGAATGTCGGGATGTCAAATACCAAGCAAAGTCATGATAGAAAGCCTCCAACCAAATCAATGGTGCTGCTGCGTATTGCTTCAGAAACAAAAACACGCAGAGGTTGTAGAAACTCAATTTACGATTCATGTTATTCCTCTTCTACATTCGTTCTCAATATTCCACTATCAAGCCATGAAAAGGGCTTTGCAAGTAGCCGGATTTTGTCCGGAGAACGGAATTCGTTGTGTCGTAGTTTACAGCTTGACTGCGATATTTGCACATTTTTGTGCAACACATCCGTACTGAGTACCGGGTTAGCCTTCCGTCTTCGATCATTCTCCTTAGTCAGTCTGCTCAGTTGCAGCCTGTTATCCAGGATCACCGTGTGGGGCGGGGGATTAGAAGGGTTTTGGCAGCTCTGGGTCGCTGGCCCTGACGCTAGCAGTCAGCTAGGTGTCGCTGACCGATGCAGCTCACGTGATGCCCAGCGTATTGATTGATATGTTGTATGAGGAAAGATCACAATACAATAGAGAGCCCTGGGTACGAAATAGCACACTCCCTTTAAATAGCAAAGAAACTGCGAATCTTGAATGACAAGCCCGTTTTGCACCATGATAATAGGTTTCGTGCATTCTTTCTATCATGACGGTGTTGTTCAATGTCCACAACGCGTAAGTTTACTTTTTTTGTGAGTAAACTGAAAAGGGCGGGATGAATTAGCTTTCCTCACATCCCGAGGGCGCTGGTGAAGGTGGATCAGTGTCTTCCAGGCGGCTGTGCTATGATTGGTTTCATCTGAGTGATTCTCTTAATAAATAGTTAGTTGTCCATGGCCAGCGATGATGGCGACATCATCAGACAGGCTTGTCTTGATGATGTAACTTGCGTTGTATTTGGATTATAGTGAGGAAGAAGCTGCGCTGGTCATCAACCTCGCTCTTTAGTTCCAAACTACCTTAGGCCAGCGGCAAGACATACGTCGAGACGTCTTTAGGCTCACTACTAGGAATCACGTCGATCCACACCTCACCAGCCAGAATGTATTCAAAACAACCTATTTCCATGGAACGCTACATGTAAGAGAGATAGTGGTCTATGTTAGAATTTTGTTCCTGACCTTGACGCGACGTCCTGGTCAGTATGTTGTGCCTGACCGGACTAATGTGTCAGTTCCCCTTCTAACAAAATATATGGAATAGGCCTGCACATATCAAATACACGACAGCTTGTAGCAGGAAGCAACTAGTGTCTCTATTTTAATTGCAAGCCTTCTTGCACAATTGATCTAGCTATAGGTGGGAACGGCTTAACAGTACAACATCTTTTCTATGAGACACATCTTCTTCTTTCGTTCGCTTTAAAATATTGTCTATATCTGCAATGTTGTCTCTTGTATAAACTTCACTGTCTTTTGTAGTTCACATACAGGTCGATAAAGTTTATCTGCCAGTGGTGTTTCTATGGGCCAGTGAGATTTTCTCTGTATATTCATATTCGGGACAGTTCTGTAGTATCTAGGAGAGACAACTGCTAACAAACAACTACTGCCTTGCAGGTAGGGGTGGGGAGGGAACAGCGAGGAAATAAATCCCAAACCAAACCATACGGAAATCGTATTTACTAGGCAACCAGACGAAAAACACATAGCAACGCATCCCGCTCATAAAGACAGTTACATATAACTATTCATGTGGATGTCTGATGGCGAACAAGGAAAAACACGAACATAGATAGAGAGAAAAAAACCAAATGCAGGAATGGAAACGATGGAAGAAAGTACGACTAAATATAGTCATTCTGCTGGTGTCTGCAACAATCATTCTGCTGGTGTTGTCTGCAACAATCATTCTGCTGGTGTCTGCAACAATCATTCTGCTGGTGTTGTCTGTAACAATCATTCTGCTGGTGTTGTCTGTAACAATCATTCTGCTGTTGTCTGCAACAATCATTCTGCTGGTGTTGTCTGTAACAATCATTCTGCTGGTGTCTGTAACAATCATTCTGCTGGTGTTGTCTGCAACAATCATTCTGCTGGTGTTGTCTGCAACAATCATTCTGCTGGTGTCTGCAACAATCATTCTGCTGGTGTTGTCTGTAACAATCATTCTGCTGGTGTTGTCTGCAACAATCATTCTGCTGGTGTTGTCTACAACAATCATTCTGCTGGTGTTGTCTACAACAATCATTCTGCTGGTGGTGTCTGCAACAATCATTCTGCTGGTGTTGTCTGCAACAATCATTCTGCTGGTGTCTGTAACAATCATTCTGCTGGTGTTGTCTGCAACAATCATTCTGCTGGTGTTGTCTGCAACAATCATTCTGCTGGCGTCTGTAACAATCATTCTGCTGCTGTTGTCTGCAACAATCATTCTGCTGGTGTTGTCTGCAACAATCATTCTGCTGGTGTTGTCTGTAACAATCATTCTGCTGGTGTTGTCTGCAACAATCATTCTGCTGGCGTCTGTAACAATCATTCTGCTGCTGTTGTCTGCAACAATCATTCTGCTGGTGTTGTCTGCAACAATCATTCTGCTGGTGTCTGCAACAATCATTCTGCTGGTGTTGTCTGCAACAATCATTCTGCTGGTGTTGTCTGCAACAATCATTCTGCTGGTGTTGTCTGCAACAATCATTCTGCTGGTGTCTGCAACAATCATTCTGCTGCTGTTGTCTGCAACAATCATTCTGCTGGTGTTGTCTGTAACAATCATTCTGCTGGTGTTGTCTGTAACAATCATTCTGCTGGTCTTGTCTGCAACAATCATTCTGCTGGTGTTGTCTGCAACAATCATTCTGCTGGTGTCTGTAACAATCATTCTGCTGGTGTTGTCTGCAACAATCATTCTGCTGGTGTCTGCAACAATCATTCTGCTGCTGTTGTCTGCAACAATCATTCTGCTGGTGTTGTCTGTAACAATCATTCTGCTGGTGTTGTCTGCAACAATCATTCTGCTAGTGTTGTCTGCAACAATCATTCTGCTGGTGTCTGTAACAATCATTCTGCTGGTGTTGTCTGCAACAATCATTCTGCTGGTGTCTGCAACAATCATTCTGCTGGTGTTGTCTGCAACAATCATTCTGCTGGTGTTGTCTGCAACAATCATTCTGCTGGTGTTGTCTGCAACAATCATTCTGCTGGTGTTGTCTGCAACAATCATTCTGCTGGTGTCTGCAACAATCATTCTGCTGGTGTTGTCTGCAACAATCATTCTGCTGGTGTTGTCTGTAACAATCATTCTGCTGGTGTTGTCTGTAACAATCATTCTGCTGGTGTCTGTAACAATCATTCTGCTGGTGTTGTCTGTAACAATCATTCTGCTGGTGTCTGTAACAATCATTCTGCTGGTGTCTGTAACAATCATTCTGCTGGTGTTGTCTGTAACAATCATTCTGCTGGTGTTGTCTGTAACAATCATTCTGCTGGTGTCTGTAACAATCATTCTGCTGGTGTTGTCTGTAACAATCATTCTGCTGGTGTTGTCTGCAACAATCATTCTGCTGGTGTTGTCTGCAACAATCATTCTGCTGGTGTTGTCTGTAGCAATCATTCTGCTGGTGTTGTCTGCAAGAATCATTCTGCTGGTGTTGTCTGCAACAATCATTCTGCTGGTGTTGTCTGCAACAATCATTCTGCTGGTGTTGTCTGCAACAATCATTCTGCTGGTGTCTGCAACAATCATTCTGCTGGTGTCTGCAACAATCATTCTGCTGGTGTTGTCTGCAACAATCATTCTGCTGGTGTTGTCTGCAACAATCATTCTGCTGGTGTTGTCTGCAACAATCATTCTGCTGGTGTCTGCAACAATCATTCTGCTGGTGTTGTCTGCAACAATCATTCTGCTGGTGTTGTCTGCAACAATCATTCTGCTGGTGTTGTCTGCAACAATCATTCTGCTGGTGTCTGCAACAATCATTCTGCTGGTGTTGTCTGTAACAATCATTCTGCTGGTGTTGTCTGTAACAATCATTCTGCTGGTGTTGTCTGTAACAATCATTCTGCTGGTGTTGTCTGCAACAATCATTCTGCTGGTGTTGTCTGTAACAATCATCCTGCTGGTGTTGTCTGTAACAATCATTCTGCTGGTGTTGTCTGCAACAATCATTCTGCTGGTCTTGTCTGTAACAATCATTCTGCTGGTGTCTGTAACAATCATTCCGCTGTTGTCTGCAACAATCATTCTGCTGGTGTCTGCAACAATCATTCTGCTGGTGTTGTCTGTAACAATCATTCTGCTGGTGTTGTCTGTAACAATCATTCTGCTGGTGTTGTCTGCAACAATCATTCTGCTGGTCTTGTCTGTAACAATCATTCTGCTGGTGTCTGCAACAATCATTCTGCTGTTGTCTGCAACAATCATTCTGCTGGTGTCTGCAACAATCATTCTGCTGGTGTTGTCTGTAACAATCATTCTGCTGCTGTTATCTGCAACAATCATTCTGCTGGTGTTGTCTGCAACAATCATTCTGCTGGTGTTGTCTGCAACAATCATTCTGCTGTTGTCTGCAACAATCATTCTGCTGTTATCTGCAACAATCATTCTGCTGGTGTCTGCAACAATCATTCTGCTGGTGTTGTCTGTAACAATCTTTCTGCTGCTGTTGTCTGCAACAATCATTCTGCTGGTGTTGTCTGCAACAATCATTCTGCTGGTGTTGTCTGCAACAATCATTCTGCTGTTGTCTGCAACAATCATTCTGCTGGTGTCTGCAACAATCATTCTGCTGGTGTTGTCTGTAACAATCATTCTGCTGTTGTCTGCAACAATCATTGTGCTGGTGTCTGCAACAATCATTCTGCTGGTGTTGTCTGCAACAATCATTCTGCTGGTGTCTGCAACAATCATTCTGCTGGTGTTGTCTGCAACAATCATTCTGCTGTTGTCTGCAACAATCATTGTGCTGGTGTCTGCAACAATCATTCTGCTGGTGTTGTCTGTAACAATCATTCTGCTGCTGTTGTCTGCAACAATCATTCTGCTGGTGTTGTCTGTAACAATCATTCTGCTGGTGTTGTCTGCAACAATCATTCTGCTGGTGTTGTCTGCAACAATCATTCTGCTGGTGTTGTCTGCAACAATCATTCTGCTGGTGTCTGCAACAATCATTCTGCTGGTGTCTGCAACAATCATTCTGCTGGTGTCTGCAGCAATCATTCTTTGCTTTTGTAATTAAACATGATATTAACACTACTAGATATTGTGTTCCGTTTAAAACAAACTGGCATGTTCACATAATTATCGTGTTCCAAATGTAGCTATGTACAGCCTATTTCTCTCATAAACAAACAACAATGATAGTACCAAACATGCAACAATTTATTTGTGGGTCTGCATGTTTCTTCTGGCATATGGTACAGCATTATATCAAACAAATAAATAAATATACAGAAAACAATTAACGCGAAAAGGGCCCATAATTTCCACAACGAATGTCATATCTGTCATAATGACCCTTTGTCCCTGACAAACCATATCAATATCATTACGCCAGTGCGTGTGTTTATACGTACATTTGTATGCGCATGCGTTCTGCTTAGCTTTTCTTTTTTAACAACCTCATTCTTAAATGGGGATGTGACACGCAGTAATATACGCATCACTAGGTCCATTATCTAGTACATGGTGGCATAATAACGACAGCTGTCAAATAATGTTGACACAGGCTTCTCATAACAACGTTCAAAGTGTAGAAAGAACAAATAACCACAATGTTAACAGCTCTTACTAACATAAACATTGATATTTATGTTCACAAATTGGAAGGATGCGGGTTTTTTTTGTGGGAAAGGGGGGGGGGGGGGGAATTCTTTTTTTAATTGCACGTTCGAGCCAATAAACGAGATATTCTATGTCCGTGTATGTGTATGTGTGTGTATGTATGTTTTATAGAGTTCATTAACCGTCTCCCCGGTTCCAGATGAAAACGTTGTTCTTAACTGCCGGGTTGACAAGCATAAGGGGTTGCTTTTTCCTTATTAACTTTGTGAGTTATGGCAGACAAGGCAGCCAGTCCCATCCCACTGTAACGTTCAAGGCACCGAAAGAAGTTGGAAGATTATCACAACCATATTTGAGTGTGACCTACAAATAGTCTAATAGGTTTTTAGGGCCGGATACATGAGCAAATGGGAAACAAAAGAATACTGGCTACACACAAAATGATGCTTATTTACGAGTTGAACAGAAGGGAGCAAGTGGTGGTATTGCCACTCCGCACAGGCCACAACAGACCATCTATTCAATAAACTGAAAATAGGTGCTACTGACGAATGCACCTGTGGTACTGGGAAAATGACCTTCGAACATCTGCTGCAAAACTGCCCAACATCCGAGGACCAGAGAAAGCACATGTGGCCATCATCAGTGCCAACACTAGACAAGCTCTATAGCAGTGTCGACAACCTCAGGGTGACCGCTGCTTTCTTTTAATAAATTTAAGTTGACGTCTGACAGCGTACGAAGAAGAGGAAGAAAAATAATAATAATAACAAGAAGTAGTAGTACTACAAGGAGGTCTCTAATGGTTCAACCTTTGACGACAGTATGTACTACCCGACTACCTTGACCTTGTACAAACCAACCGTAACATGTAGTGTTGTTTGTCCTGTTAGAAAGTCTCACCCATACATTACACATCGTCCTCACCCATATATTACACATCGTCCTCACCCATATATTACACATCGTCCTCACCCATATATTACACATCGTCCTCACCCATATATTACACATCGTCCTCACCCATATATTACACATCGTCCTCACCCATATATTACACATCGTCCTCACCCATATATTACACATCGTCCTCACCCATATATTACACATCGTCCTCACCCATATATTACACATCGTCCTCACCCATATATTACACATCGTCCTCACCCATATATTACACATCGTCCTCACCCATATATTACACATCGTCCTCACCCATATATTACACATCGTCCTCACCCATATATTACACATCGTCCTCACCCATATATTACACATCGTCCTCACCCATATATTACACATCGTCCTCACCCATATATTACACATCGTCCTCACCCATATATTACACATCGTCCTCACCCATATATTACACATCGTCCTCACCCATATATTACACATCGTCCTCACCCATATATTACACATCGTCTATATTTTGTCAAATGAATGATGTTCTTCTTCTTCTTTTCCTTTATCTCCTTCTTCTTCTTTTGGCCCTCATCCTAAACATGATGTGTGGTAGTTTACAGCGAGACTGTTATATATGCGCTTCTCCGCTCGACACATCTGGTTTCAGTTGGCTTTATTCGATACCGGGTTTACCTTCCCACTTTAATCAATATTCACTTAGCCAGACTATACTAGTGTAGCCTGTTTCCAGGGCCGCCGCTCAGAGGCGAAATGGAAGAAGTTTGACCCCGATGTAAGCAGCCAGATATGAGTCGCTGCCTGATATCAGCTCATTCACTGTGTTGTAGCTATATAACTGGCTGATATCAGCTCATTCACTGTGCTGTAGCTATGTCGCTGGCTGATATCTGCTCATTCACTGTACTGTAGCTATGAGTTGCTGGCTAATATCAGCTCATTCACTGCGCTGTAGCTATGTCGCTGACTGATATCAGCTCATTCACTGTGCTGTAGCTATGAGTCGCTGGCTGATATCAGCTCATTCACTGTACTGTAGCTATGAGTCGCTGGCTAATATAAGCTCATTCACTGTGTTGTAGCTATGTCGCTGGCTTATATCAGCTCATTCCCTGTGCTGTAGCTATGAGTCGCTGGCTAATATCAGCTCATTCACTGTACTGTAGCTATGAGTCGCTGGCTAATATCAGCTCATTCACTGTGCTGTAGCTATGAGTCGCTGGCTGATATCAGCTCATTCACTGTACTGTAGCTATGTCGCTGCTGATATAAGCTCATTCACTGTACTGTAGCTATGAGTCGCTGGCTGATATCAGCTCATTCACTGTGCTATAGCTATGAGTCGCTGGCTGATATCAGCTCATTCACTGCGCTGTAGCTATGTCGCTGGCTGATATCAGCTCATTCACTGTGCTGTAGCTATGAGTCGCTGGCTGATATCAGATCATTCACTGTACTGTAGCTATGTCGCTGGCTGATATCAGCTCATTCACTGTACTGTAGCTATGAGTCGCTCGCTGATATCAGCTCATTCACTGTACTGTAGCTATGTCGCTGGCTGATATCAGATCATTCACTGTACTGTAGCTAAATCGCTGGCTGATATCAGCTCATTCACTGTACTGTAGCTATGTCGCTGGCTGATATCAGCTCATTCACTGTACTGTAGCTATGTCGCTGGCTGATATCAGCTCATTCCCTGTACTGTAGCTATGTCGCTTGCTGATATCAGCTCATTCACTGTACTGTAGCTATGAGTCGCTGGCTGATATCAGCTCATTCACTGTACTGTAGCTATGAGTCGCTGGCTGATATCAGCTCATTCACTGTGTTGCATCGTCGGTCCCAAATATATATCCGATGTATGGATCTCGATTTAGATCTCTTTATGGGTCAGCCATTGTTGGAAACTGTTTTGGTTTTGAATCGGCGACTTACACCGGAAACTTAAATTGATTAAGTATTTATTTCAAATTTGTGTGTGGAATAAGTCCAGTTACTTGGAAGTAAAACATATTCTGCAGTAAACAGAAGTTAACATTATCTCTCGGTAAGAGGTAAATAAATGCATCTAAAAATATTGTTAAAAGTGTCTACACGCTTGTAATATTGCTCTGAAGAACAAATTAAAAACACATTTAAAGACATAAAAATCACCATTCCTCACCATTAGTATATTTTCATTAATAACAGGGACTGCCACATAAATGTCAACACATTTATTAAGTGTTGCCGTCAAGTATGTACGCAGAAATGTAAATAATTATACACTATTACGTTATCAGTGCTAGACAAGGCCTAGGTTACAGATTGGACTTTTTAAAGGGTAATATGTAATGATGAAACCGATTTTCACATTTATTTACAATGGTATCGATATCTTTGGAAGACGGATGTGTCGGACCGAAACAACGCATTCAGTTCTCCGGACAACATCCTGTTACTTGCAAAGTCATGTTCAGGGCTTGATAGCGTGAGTTGATAACGAACAAAGGAATACAAAATAAGAAGAAGGAGGAGGAGCGGGAGAAGAAGAAGGTACCGATATATCTAGTGAATTAGTCCTACGAGGAGCAAGTACATTGTTCACATTGTACAGATAATATATTTTGTTATAGGGCTGACATTGATAATGATATACATAATATTCAGCTAACTAAGAGGTCCGCCGGGGTTTTTGTGTATTACAAAAACAAGAATTGCATCACTGCCCCCGCATGTCGTAAGAAGCGACTGTGTGACATGACATAACACCGGCCATGGTTAGGTGGTTTATTAAGAGCAGCATAGATGGCGTCTATCAGGCTGCGAATCTACTTTGCTCTAGTGTTTGAGTCTAATAAAATGGACTCGCACATCGGATAACCACCCATTTGTCCCAGCGGAGTAATAAGCTGCTCGAGCCTAGCTCACTAGACAGGAGATCCTCCTCCTTGCCACATCTAGCTCACGCCAGAGCTGGGACCTGGATCCGTCCCTATGGAAGTTCAGGTCGACTAAGACTTTTTAGCTAACGTGTGTATGGAAAGTTCTAGGTATCAGTGTGGACATTTACGTGTGGCTCGGCTTCGTTCGTTCTCAACCTTCTACTACCAAACTATGAAGAGGGCTTATGTGGCAGAATGTAGTCCAGAGAACGGAATGCGTTGTGTCGTAGTTTACAGCTTGACTGCGATATTTGCACCTTTCGGTCCAACACATCTGACTTCAGCAAGAATATTAGTACCTGGTTAGCATTCCCTCGATTCTTCGATTCGCTCTCCTTGGTTAGTCTGCTCTGTTGCAGCCTGTTATCCAGGATCACCGCGTGGTGTTGGCAGCTTTGGTCGCTGGCCCTGACGCTAGCAGTCAGCTCTGGTTCGCTGGCCCCGACGCTAGCAGTCAACTCTGGTTCGCTGGCCTTGACGAAAGCAGTTAGCTATGGGTCGCTGGCCTTGACGCTGGCAGTTAGCTATGGGTCGCTGGCCATGACGCTAGCAGTCATCTCTGGTTCGCTGGTCCTGACGCTAGCAGTCAGCTATGGGTCTCTGACCGCTGCAGCTCAAGTGCTGTTCAGCATGTTGATCCCACTGAAGTATAATGTACTAGTTGTTCACACAATAAAACATCGGTTATAGCCCTACCGTCAACCTGAATTTCGTTCGTTCTGACCTTTCAATGTAAATGTCTCCTATTTAGCCATTCCGTGAAAGGAGATACATCTCAAATAACTTATAAATGTCAACTTCACCCATGACTGATTAATGTACATGGGGAAGGCTTTCTACAGTTGCATGTATAGAGCAGGCGCATCATAAATAAAATTACAGAATGAAAATATGCATTTGACACACAACTGCTGCAGGTTTGTCTCATTATGAACACATAATAGTTCCCTACATCAAAATAGAAAATCTATTGACTCGCATAAGATAGTGTATGTTAAGTGTATGTGGCATTTATAACGCGCGTAAGATATTGTATGTTAAGTGTACGTGGTATTGATAATAATATAACACATAGTCTGACATGTAACACACATTTGTAAATAAAGGGTGTGTGCGTTTTTATGTGATACATAAAATTGAAACTTTTGTTAATGCCAGTATTTGTGTAAATAATTAATTTGAATATAGAAGAGGACATATGTAGGTTGTTCTTGTTTTGTCAGTGGTTAGCGATTAGCGAGCTGGCTTCATCTGAGTGGTTCTGGGTTCATTCACCAGTTGAGGCAGAAATGTTTTTTTTTATACCACAACGGCCCCCGGGTCGACCAAGCCTTAAATGGGTACCGGTTCAGTTCGGAAAGTACAAGCGGCGAGGGAGAGGAGATGGCTACTGCCCTCATTTAGCCGAGCCTTTGAAATGTGAGATCGCTAACACCTCAGACCCCTTTACTACAATGCAATACAATACAACACAACACAATACAATACCCTCGATTTCAGTCCGGCAGGTGTACCGTGTGCGAGATAGCCAACAATGTCATGTATGCAATCCGATCCGTTGCCGTGTTGTACCATTTCGGAACTATGTCTCTCAACAGACTATCTCGCCATCGTACAGGTGAGAGGCTGCGTGGTTGTGTATAATTATCTAGCCACAGAAACCTCGTTCTGAGTGTCCGTCTGTTATCTGGTATGCCCACCACGTGGTCAGCCCAGTGGTATGTGCAGGACAACGCAGTCTCCAGGACGACTCGAATTAGGGGACGTTCTCAGATTTCGGCATTGTGGATTCGATCTCTTATAGATATCCATGGAACACGTCTTTCCATCGCTCGCTGAGTAACGTGGAGTTGTCCTGCATTGGCGATGAGTAAATTCCACACCTCTCACTCGTAGCTCGTGACTGGTATGATCGCGAGATAGAAAATGTGCGCCCAAGCCATAGTGTCTTTCAGATGAAGGAGTATAGGCTTTATGGCAACGAAGCTAGACCAGGCTGCTGCTCTTCGTCTGGAGATGTCTCGATCTAGGGTGTGGGTGGCATTTATTTCCTGTCCCAAGTATATGTAGGCGCTGACATCTTGGACAATCTCATTTCCCAGCTTGACCTCGCAGTTGCGGCGGAATCGATTTCGGAGACATTGCGTTTTCTTTTTGTTAATCCGTAGTCCGACACCCCTGCCGACCTAGTCCAGTTCGTGTAGGGGGTGTTGGGCCTTCTCGATGGTGTGGCTGATGAGCACAATATCGTCCAAAAATCGAAAGTGGGTCAGTCTTTCTGCATCTTGATTTATGCCTCTGTCGGTCTAAATCGGCAGTTGAAAGATGTCCTCAGGTCTGCTGTAAAGAGTTTGGGATAAATTGTGTCACCCTGCCACTCCCCTTGCCAGTGGGACAGGTATTAGACGGCGGTACAGAGCAATGTCAGTCCTGCAGTGGGACAGGCATTGGACGGCGGTACAGAGCAATGTCAGTCCTGCAGTGGGACAGGTATTGGACGGCGGTACAGAGCAATGTTTGTCCTGCAGTGGGATAGGTATTAGACGGCGATACAGAGCAATGTCAGTCCTGCAGTGGGACAGGTATTAGACGGCGGTACAGAGCAATGTCTGTCCTGCAGTGGGACAGGTATTAGACGGCGGTACAGAGCAATGTCAGTCCTGCAGTGGGACAGGTATTGGACGGCGGTACAGAGCAATGTCAGTCCTGCAGTGGGACAGGTATTGGACGGCGGTAAAGAGCAATGTCCGTACTGCAACCTCTGTTTATTTCTTCAATAATCCTCATGTAATTTTCGGTAACGCTCTGGTTCATTAGAGCATTTATCAAGAGATTGATCTCTTTACTGTCGAAGGCTTTTTCGTAATCTATAAACACTAGACATATGGACAGGCGCAGTTTTACGTGCTCTCTCCGGCAGTTGGTGGATTGATTGTGGGTGTTCTGTGAGTACTGGAGAACCATCTTCTGAATCCAGCCTGCTCACGGGGCTGTTGGCCTGCTGACAAGGACTGGAGAACATTTTGTGCATCATCGGTAGTAACCAGATAGGGTGATAGTTTCCAGGAGTTTGGCGGAGACCTCCACGTTGCGGATGTAGTCATGCCATCGGATGCCCAGGATACGCCGCTGGTTGCGGATGTGGAAGGCCTCTAGTCTCGACATGTCATGTTTCAGCAATTCCCAGGTTTCGGGGCCGTAGAGCAAGACTGGAACAATGCAGGACTGGTAGAACGGAATTTTTGTCTCAAGGGAGATCTTGCCATTACTCCAAACACGTCGGAGGTCGAGCATAGCAGACGCAGCTAGTCCGATTTATCTTGACACATCGGGACCGATGCGCCCATCAGATGACATCATGCTACCGAGATAGATGCATTCGTTGGTGCCTTCCGCAGTGTGACCTTGTGTTTCGATACCCAGGGGTGCTTGTTGGAAACGTGGGTCTGAACTTTGGTCTTGGTCCAGGATATAGAAAGGCCTAGAGAGGACGTTCAACTGTCTAGCATTTTTAGAGAGCGCTGCAGCGCAGAGCTGTCTGTGGTGAACAGGACAATGTCGTCCGCGTAGGCGAGATCAGTGAAAGTTGACTGATCAATAGTAATACCCTCTTGGTGCGCTGAGCGGTCAACAAGCCAGTCAACGGCCCTGTAAAATAGTCGGGTGCAAGAACACATTCCTGTCTGACACCAGAAGTCGTGTGGACTCTGTCAGAGAGAGTGCCACCCAGTCGAATTCTGGCGCCGGTGTATTTGTGTAGCTTCTTGTTCAAAAAACAAAGGGGGGGGGGGGGGGAGAAACAGATAACCTATTCCCTGGAAGGCTTTCCATAGAGCCGATCGATCAACCGAGTGGAAGGCGGACTTCAAGTCCACGTACGAAGGAACGATTCAAGGAACGATTAAAGGCGTCTGCTGAGTTAATGTAGGTGAAGGAAATGTAAAAAAAAAAAAAACACACAAACTTAAAAATGCAAACACAGAGCATAAATTATATCTCTATGATTATTATTTTACGGTTCAAGTTTAGTTGTGGCAATATAATATTAACAAACGTTTTTAATCCACAATCGCTTTGCTCTCTTCATCGTGGCGGAGGGGAACTTAGACACTTGTCCAGTCAGGCACAACATGATGACTCATGACGGGAACTGAGACGCTTGTCGGGTCAGGCACAACATGATGACTCATGACGGGAACTGAGACGCTTGTCGGGTCAGGCACAACATGATGACTCATGACGGGAACTGAGACACTTGTCGGGTCAGGCACAACACGATGACTCATGACGGAATGGAACCGAGACGGACGCTTGTCGGTTCAGGCACAACATAATGACTCATGACGGGAACTGAGACGCTTATCGGGTCAGGCACAACATGATGACTCATGACGGGAACTTAGACACTTGTCCAGTCAGGCACAACATAATGACTCATGACGGGAACTGAGACGCGTCGGGTCAGGCACAACATGATGACTTATGACGGGAACTGAGACGCTTGTCGGGTCAGGCACAACATAATGACTCATGACGGAAGGGAACCGAGACGGACGCTTGTCGGGTCAGGCACAACATAATTACTCATGACGGAAGGGAACCGAGACGGACGCTTGTCGGGTCAGGTACAAAATAATGACACAGGACGTCGCTGTAAAGCATAATATATTGACCAAGATCACTATCTCTTCCATTCAGCGTTCCCTGACAACAGGCTGCTGTCAAGGCAGTCTTACTGACGATATCTGGATCGATCTGATCCTCGTAGTAGTGAGCATCACGCAAATGAAGCCAAGCAAAGCCCAACCGCCTGAAGAACCGCGACCCACCTTCATTAGCACGCTCGGAATATGAGGAAAGCTACTACAACCCGCCACTACAACCCGCTACCTTACCTCCTTTTCAGGGCGCACAAAAGAGTAAACTTACTCATTGTGAGCATTAAACAACAACAATCTAATGACGAATGATAAAAAGGAAGAGGTGATAAAATAAAAGAGAACAAAACTAACCAAGCAGTCAGATCTATTGCATGATACACGATAAATGACATTTCTCAAAGTTTCGTGATGCGCCATATTGCCTGCAGTGTACTAGGTATGATTTGACACCTTCCGGCACTTTTTTATAATCGAAAGCAGGTAAAATATATTAGTGCTCCCAGGTCAACGGTTGCAGTATACGAGCTGGGATAATGTGTAACCGTAACAAACATCTCCCGGTATGGATTTCCTTGGGTTATAACTAAGGCAGAACGGATTGTAAACATCTCCCGGTATGGATTTCCTTGGGTTATAACTAAGGCAGAACGGATTGGTCCACTGCACTTATTATATATGCAAGGTGCGCAGTTTGTCTAGCGGAATATCATCGCTTTGCCTCAGAGAAGGTGAACTGCCCGAAAGATACATGCGCGAGAGAACCTAACGGTGTGTGTGTCCCGCGTGCAACATAACCTGTCGTGCTAGGGTAGAACATTACAGCCATATGACATATCCTCATCTACATATGATGCAGTTTGACTGCGCATGTCAGGTTTATTTCTCGGTGTGACCACTTCTCCATATACGGAAAGGAATGGCAAAACTACTCATGGTGGAACACATTACAAACATCTACACACTCATCCGTACACTGGCCAATACGTCCTGATATCGCTTAAAGGACTACGGTTTGGGATGGAAAGTGACGTGCCTTCGCCAGTAGAATGCAGAAACCTTTAATCAAACACAACCTCATCTATTAGCACAAGTCTGGTGCTGCCGTCTATTTCTCTTACGACGAACAATTATTATGCATTCCGCAAGGTGTGACTAAGACGTTTTGACCATGGGGCTGGTAACATCGTCTGGTGAAATAGAGTGCGGCGACAACCACTGCAAGGACACAAATGCTTCCATTTAGGTTCCCCGCAAGGATGCCAAATGCTACCGCGACTCTATGCTCATAAAGTAAAGATCCTGATTTACGCCAATGTGGCACTTGCAAATACGGTGTTAGAAACACAGACATTAAGAAACTATTATCAAGAAACTTATGTCCTCCATTTTATCTTCACAGCATCATACACAATAAAAAGAAATAATGTACGAACAATTCTGGAACAACAAATGAACAATAACGACCGAGACAATCATCGAGTATCTTTTAAAATACTATTCTTCCGTTCCTGTTGTCTATAAGCCTTCCCTCGCGAGTGTTTTTTACTAAACTGTGTTATGCCTTTTTTGCCATTTTTTCTACAGTTCATAAGTATGTGTGGCTTCTTGTTCTTGTGTTTTCCTCTTTTCTCCAACTAATAATATAACTGGTACACAAAGTGTACAGCTAAGCAATGAAATTATGAGAAAGACAGTAAACAATTTGACAAGATTACAGCTAAGAATATACAGAATGTCCTACACAATAAGTAAGTTAAGTGTTCGCTTTGTGACATCGGGCCAGATTTAGGGGGAAAAGAAGACAGGGAAAGTAAGGATTGTAGATATTTAGAGGCATGATCAGACGATTGAGAAAGTAAGGATTGTAGATATTTAGAGGCATGATAAGACGATTGAGAAAGTAAGGATTGTAGATATTTAGAGGCATGATAAGACGATTGAGAAAGTAAGGATTGTAGATATTTAGAGGCATGATAAGACGATTGAGAAAGTAAGGATTGTAGATATTTAGAGGCGTGATAAGACGATTGAGAAAGTAAGGATTGTAGATATTTAGAGGCATGATAAGACGATTGAGAAAGTAAGGATTGTAGATATTTAGAGGCATGATAAGACGATTGAGAAAACATAGAAGTCGTTGCGTAATGGCAGACGACATATATTTGTGGAGGGAATTGATCGTCATATTAATATCAATAAGGGAGCCTCATAGCACAGTTGTTAGCGCTCTGGCTTCGTATCTGAGTGGTCCTGGGTTAATTCCCCAGTTGAGGCGGTAATGTTTTTTCAGACCGCAATGGGACCCGGGTCGACCCAGCCTTAAATGCGTACAGGTTCAGTCCAAGAAGTAAAAGCGGCGGGGAAGAGGAGATGGCTACCGCCCTCACATAGCCGAGATTTGAAATGTGAGATCGCTAACACCTCACACCCCTACGGCAGTAATGCTATGGGATACTTTACTTTACTTTACAACATCGATGAGAACAATCGCATTTATTTACATCGATAATGATGATCATATCAACAAGGAAGACACGATGCAGGTGCGAAACAACAACTAACTGAGAAGCACGTCCATCACACCTGAACAATGAATTATCATCCAGTTTTTTTGTCTAATTCAGCAGGAGCTTGGGACCACTACATTTGACTTCCTTCTAGGAAACAATCTACGAATTGTTGTGCTAGTTAGTGTACACAAAATTTTTACTAGTTTTACAAAATGACGTTGCTAGTCCCATACACAGCCATAATCAGTTGCCGTTTAGTACAGGCATAGTTTGGTTAAGTTGCCGGTATCGAGATGCTGAGAAGTACATGAACTGTAGGGGTCAACTACCCAAAGCTAGCTGCTAGCGTCAGGGCCAGCGACGCAGAACTAACAAGACCCTTCTGCGCCTCGCCCCCCCCCCCCCGCCCTCCCCCCACGTAGTGATCCTGGATATAAGACAAACAGGACAGACTGGCTATGGATCGAAAATGGAAGGCTAACCCGACACACAAATTTGCAATATTGAAGTCGAATGTGTGAGACCGAAAGGTGCAGATATCGCAGTCAAGCTGTAAACTACGACACAAAGCATTCTGTTCACTGGACTACATCATGCTACTTGCAACGCTCTTTCAGAAGTTTGAGAACGAACAACGACAAAGAAAAAGAAGAAGAAAAAGAAGACTAAGAAGAAGTGACCATATCGTTTCCTCCAAAGAACGGTCCCAGTGGATCTACGCGGAAAAAAACAATCAACTATCATATCATTCTTCTTTAATAAAAACCCACAAGAACATTTCTCCTGCCTCAGAGTTCACATCCAAAACAATCAAATCAACAATCATATTAGTTATAAAAAGCCATAAAACGACCGCGCATCAGACATTGACATTTATTTAAAATAGCCCTCTGCTACAAATTAAAAGTGATCTTTAATGACTCCTCAAACACGCTGATCAAACTTGATAGTTAACTCCCTACCCTTGTTATTTTACTGCTCACTTTGAATGCCAATTAACCTGCTCCTCCAAGGTGCTCAGATAACCGATATTGACTCCCATCTGAGCTGTGATTGCGTGATTACGAAGCACACAGTTGGAAGCACCCCCTGAGTCTTGATTTTCACAGCAAAACATTGTTATTATCTGCCCTTTATCATTAAACTGAATCGTTGAGTTGTCTTTGTTATTTAATGAGCATGAAAATATAGTTTGTTCGTCGGTAAATAAACCACTCCACTCCAACCCAAGGATAAAATGCTCCACAACACTATTGATCTTCCAGTTTGAATGAAAGTTATAGAAACGCGCCCTTAATATGACATGACGTAATGAATTGTTGTACTTCGTCGTTCGCTATCAAACAAACCACACCAGTCTCTTGGTGAAAACGTCATTTCGATGTCTGCCTTCATGAGGCGGGTTCCACTGCGCTGCGTTCATGAAATACATAAATTGTTAGCATGAAATTGACAAGTGTTAGAACGCTTGGAATAGAACTTGTTGGTGTTGGTTAGTGCCCACAATGAGTAAGTTTGCTGTTTTAGTGTGCCCTGAAAAGGACGCTGAGTGGCAGTTTGTTGTAGCTTTCCTCATATTCTGAGTATGCTTGGTTTCATCTGCGTGGCGCTCACTACTACGGGGATCACATCGATCCACATCTTGTCAGCCAGGATGCCTTGAAAATAGCTTGTTTACGGGGAACGCTACATGGGAGAGAGATTGTGGTCTTGTATTTTATCCTGATGCGACGTCCTGCTTGCCTGACTGGACTGGCGTCTCAGTTCCCCTGGAATAAAAGTAAAAAGGTGCACCCTTTTCTAATGCAAAATCCTTCAGACATGTTTATTTGAACTGACCAAGTCAATTCCACCTTATCTTGTTCAAGGAAATGTGCGCCACCCATTATAATAACACAGATCGCTGGTGTCAGCCAAAGTGAATCTTCACATTTGTCCAACACACAGTATATGTACTTCTTTTTTTCCTTCTTCTTCGTTCGTTCTCAAACTCCCGCTACCAAGCCCTGAAAAGGGCATTGCAAGTTTACAGATTGACTGCGATATTTGCACCTTTTGGTCGGACACATCCGACTTCAGCAAGCATTTTTGGATACCGTGTAAGCCTTCCCTCTTCAATCCCTTCTACTTAGCCAGTCTGCTCTTTGCAGCCTGTTATCCAGCATCAACGCCTGGAGGTGTAGAATGGTCTTGGCAGCTCTGGTTCGCTGGCCCTGACGCTAGCAGTCACCCATGGGTCGCTGATCGCTGCAGCTCATGCATTGCTCTAGTAGAGGTACAATACACTTGAAAGATACCGATGCATGAACGCGCCTGTACAAGATGGGGAGTTAAAGTGACGACTGCCTCCTGTCAGTCAGCCAGTCTGTCAAATCACGCCACTGTTATTTCTTGTGCGTGCTGCGCCATCAGACGTCAACTTGACTAGATGTCAAGAAAGTAATGGTGGATGCGGCGCTTTCAGATGTCAACTTGAATAGATGTCAAGAAAGTAATGGTGGACGCGGCGCTTTCAGGCGTCAACTTGACTAGATGTCAAGAAAGTAATGGTGGATGCGGCGCTTTCAGACGTCAACTTGAATAGATGTCAAGAAAGTAATGGTGGACGCGGCGCTTTCAGGCGTCAACTTGACTAGATGTCAAGAAAGTAATGGTGGACGCGGCGCTTTCAGACGTCAACTTGAATAGATGTCAAGAAAGTAATGGTAGACGCGGCGCTTTCAGACGTCAACTTGAATAGATGTCAAGAAAGTAATGGTGGATGCGGTGGTAAATGTCCTCGTTGACTTTGTACTGGTTAATGACCTCGTTGAGTTTGTACTGGTTAATGACCTCGTTGACTTTGTACTGGTTAATGACCTCGTTGACTTTGTACTGGTTAATGACCTCGTTGAGTTTGTACTGGTTAATGACCTCGTTCACTTTGTACTGGTTAATGACCTCGTTCACTTTGTACTGGTTAATGACCTCGTTGACTTTGTACTGGTTAATGTTCTCATTGACTTTGTACTGGTTAATGACCTCGTTGACTTTGTACTGGTTAATGACCTCGTTGAGTTTGTACTGGTTAATGACCTCGTTGAGTTTGTACTGGTTAATGACCTCGTTGACTTTGTACTGGTTAATGACCTCGTTGAGTTTGTACTGGTTAATGACCTCGTTGACTTTGTACTGGTTAATGACCTCGTTGACTTTGTACTGGTTAATGACCTCGTTGACTTTGTACTGGTTAATGTTCTCATTGAGTTTGTACTGGTTAATGACCTCGTTGACTTTATACTGGTTAATGACCTCGTTGACTTTGTACTGGTTAATGACCTGGTTGACTTTGTACTGGTTAATGTTCTCATTGAGTTTGTACTGGTTAATGACCTCGTTGACTTTGTACTGGTTAATAACCTCGTTGAGTTTGTACTGGTTAATGACCTCGTTGAGTTTGTACTGGTTAATGACCTCGTTGACTTTGTACTGGTTAATGACCTCGTTGACTTTGTACTGGTTAATGTTCTCATTGAGTTTGTACTGGTTAATGACCTCGTTGACTTTGTACTGGTTAATGACCTCGTTGACTTTGTACTGGTTAATGACCTCGTTGACTTTGTACTGGTTAATGACTTCGTTGAGTTTGTAATGGTTAATGACTTCGTTGGCTTTGTAATGGTTAATGACCTCGTTGAGTTTGTACTGGTTAATGACCTCGTTGACTTTGTACTGGTTAATGACCTCGTTGACTTTGTACTGGTTAATGACCTCGTTGACTTTGTACTGGTTAATGACCTCGTTGACTTTGTACTGGTTAATGACCTCGTTGACTTTGTACTGGTTAATGACCTCGTTGACTTTGTACTGGTTATTGACCTCGTTGACTTTGTACTGGTTAATGACCTCGTTGACTTTGTACTGGTTAATGACCTCGTTGACTTTGTACTGGTTAATGACCTCGTTGACTTTGTACTGGTTAATGACCTCGTTGACTTTGTACTGGTTAATGACTTCGTTGACTTTGTACTGGTTAATGACCTCGTTGACTTTGTATTGGTTAATGACCTCGTTGACTTTGTACTGGTTAATGACCTCGTTGACTTTGTACTGGTTAATGACCTCGTTGAGTTTGTACTGGTTAATGACCTCGTTGACTTTGTACTGGTTAATGACCTCGTTGACTTTGTACTGGTTAATGACCTCGTTGACTTTGTACTGGTTAATGGCCTCGTTGACTTTGTACTGGTTAATGACCTCGTTGACTTTGTACTGGTTAATGACCTCATTGACTTTGTACTGGTTAATGACCTCGTTGACTTTGTACTGGTTAATGACCTCGTTGACTTTGTACTGGTTAATGACTTCGTTGAGTTTGTACAGGAACGATACCGATAACGGCCAATCGTGCTTTCTCTGATCCTCGTGGCAGGACACCGTTGCAGAAGATGTTCATCCACCGTTTTAGCAGTGCAGCAAATACGCGAATCGGTATGTCCTCTATCTCTAGCTAATGGCATACATGGAGTCTGTTGTTACCCGTGTAGAGTCTAAAGATTGCCACCCGATCATGTCGGTTGAGCTTGCAATAATCGTTATTCGGTCTTTCTATCCAGACACTCTATTACTCACTTGTTCATGTATCTTCACCTGGTAAACCTCTTCGTAAGTTACATCTTGATAAGTTACACATACGTCGGGTTGAGGCAGCTGTTCTTCCCTTAACAGTCTATCAGCCTCTTCATTGTGAAAAATGTTCCAATGAAATGAAACCACTGTATCACGACTCGCCTAATCAAGCGATAAAGTTTAGAGAGTAAACGTTGACAATTGCATAATTTGCAAAGCGCATTATTTGACTTTATGTGTATCGTCTGGTATAAGTTCATCGTCTCTAGCTTTTAAAGCCGCTTCTCTAGTCATTTAAAAATGTTCTGGTTGCCATTGCTAATTTCCTTTGTGTACTTTTATAGGAAGCTACCTCTACCTACATTCTGTTGTATTTGTTGCTGATATATTTGTACATACATGAGTCTATCTGTGCTTGGGTGGTGTTTCTCTCTGTCTTTTATGTACCACATAATGCTGTTTCTGTATGGCTGTTTTGTCCCCTTCACAATGCCAGGTATGTTTGCTATAACTTAGGGATGGGTGTTATCTCAGACAAGAAGCATGTGTGTAGTGCATATGGGTTTTATTACTGCTGTGCCATTTATTTATTCAACGCAATTTATCTTTCCAATCGTTTATAAAACGCCTTTTTTAATTCCTTCCCACCTAATTCCACCTAATCTCTTCGTAGATGGGTTGTTTTTTTTCCCCCTGAAAGGCTTCTTTAATTTCCTAATTTAATGTCGCTGATTTGATCTTTAGTTGGTCGAAGTTGATGGAAGCCAGCTTTCCGTGGAATTACACGATGTATTTTTTTCAAGTACCACACCAGTCTGGTATTTATCTTGTGCCCCATCATTTTTCCCGCGCAGCTAAGTAAACCGATAGGCCGGTAGTTATATGGGTTTGCTAAGTCTCTAAAGATGTTTGCTTCTCAAGAAACGATAACAGTGGGGTTGCTAATTCTACCAAGTAAAAGCGGTCCAAGGTCTCAAATGAGGTAATCTGAACATGCAACACCAGCACTGCAGTTACAGTCAAGTTATATAAATCATTATTGATGGCTGTTCCTGTGTAATGATGTGAGAGCTGGACACTAACTGCTGATATGGAAAGAAGGATACAAGATTTTGAATAGAAATTCTAGAGAAGAATGTTGTGCATCTCTTGTAAAGAGAATAAAACAAATGTTTATGTGAAAGATACAATAAATTCCCTAGCAGGTCAACAAAAACTATTTCTGTCAGTAGTGAATCGTCGTTTAGTCATACTGGAGATTGACGAAAAGCTCGGAGATCCCGTGTGCACGATGCGCATGTAAAAGCACCGCTGGTAAAATCTATAAGAGTCGGTTGTTAGTCGATGTCCCGGCAGAAAATATATAAGAGTCGGCTTAGTCGCTGTCCATGCAGAAAATATATAAGAGAAGGCTGTTAGTCGCTGGTTAGTACCGGGTTAGTATTCCCTCTTCGATCCCTTCTCCTTAGCCAGTCTGCCCTGCTGCAGCCTGTTATCCAGGATCACCGCGTGGAGGTGTAGAAGGGTCTTGGCAGCTATGGTTCGCTGGCCCTGACGCTAGCAGTCAGTTATGGATCGCTGACCACTGCAGCTCATGCGCTGCATCAGAAAATCTCTAAGAGAAGGCTTAGTCGCTGCCCATGCAAAAAATATATAAGAGAAGGCTGTTAGTCGCTGTCCATGCAGAAAATATATAAGAGAAGGCTGATAGTCGCTGTCCATGCAGAAAATCTATAAGAAGGCTGTTAGTCGCTGCCCAGGCAAAGTTCTAAAGAGTAATGACATTCTTCTACCAAATACACAACATACCTAACACCAGGCGTAATAAGCAGCAGAAAGTAAACATTGCAAAACAAAGAACATTCTAAAGGTAGCCTTCAGCTACCTGTCAGGAGGCATAACTTGCATGTTTGAATACCAGTATTCCAAATACTGACGATTACAAGAATATGTAAGTCAGAATTTAAGAATTTGGTACAATACTGTGTATTCACGAGCAAAGGGTCGTTACGGTCCGTAATAACAATATTAACAGAAGTCATGGTTAAACGCAAACTTTCTGTGACCTTCAGAAACTTGCACTTCAAATGGGACGTTTCTTCTGTTTAGCGTATTTAGCAACTTCTAAAAGAAAATATAAAGACCCCTGGGGCATTGCCTTTTCAAAGGAAATCATCGAAGAAGATGAAAGGCTTACAGATGATATAATATTCAAGTACGTGTTTCTCTCGCTGCTTCAAATTATTCATTTACAAAAAGGCCAACATGTCGTAAAACCGGCATAATTTGGGGCGAGAACGTCTGCACTGAACGAGAATTGTTTCTTATCGTGCGCACTTTCCTCATAAACATGGCCACCCCACTTGTGAGTCTCTCTCGTCATCATACGGGTTGTCCCTCATCTGGGTTAGGGTGATGGACATGCTGTCACTCTCCTCCTCTTGTGGAGTCAACTGACTCGGATAGTGTGTGTTACTGTCTGTCTGTCTCTCTCCACACGGGCATGCGTCTGTGTGTGGGAAGTCGTTGACCGGGGACTGGGTCTGCGGAACAGATTTTCAGTTTCAGTGTTGTTACTTGATCTTGTTTCTTGATGTTATGTCGAATCGACATCGCTGAAATCCAGACAGACCTACATGTGCTTAGTCTCTCCCAGAAGCTAACGAAGAGTATGAATGCTGATGGTTCCAGTAGCTCGCTGATTGTACATACTCATGTTACGTTTTCTCATGCATCATCCATGCTCGTCACACGATTGATCTCAGACTACTTCAGTATATTGATCTCATACCCCTTCAGTCTACTGATCTCAGACTACCTCCATCTACTGATCTCACCCTTTCAGTCTATCGATCTCAGATCCCCTCAGTCTATTCATCTCAGACTACAATCAATTGATCTCAAACTCCTTCAATCTGTTAAGTTCCCAATTCATCGATTACACTGAATCTATTCTTGATAAAAGTAGCAAGTCTAGCCTATTTCAGACCCTGAGTGCTTTCCGTTAAATCTTTCATATCGACAATAATCACAACACAAAAGTAAGTACACATTATAATCACTCGGGAGACAGGTATCAATCAATAAACCCGTAACCCGTTAGGGTCGAAGGGGAGCCATGGTGGAAACATCAAAGTCATCCATAGTTCTCAACCCTACGTACGAGTGTGCAAAAATCATGTTCTGTCCTTTCTTTGATGTTATCAACCCAAGACTTTCTTTGACCTTCTCGCTTACTTCCGCCTTCAACTGTTCTTTCAAATATGACTTGAATTCTCGTTACATGCCCACACCCTGTCAGTTTTCGACGATTCACTACTAACAGAAATGGTTTTTGTTGACCTGCTAGGGAATTTATTGTATCTTTCACATAAACATTTGTTTTATTCTCTTTACAAGAGATGCACAACATTCTTCTCTAGAATTTCTATTCAAAAGCTTGTATCCTTCTTTCCATATCAGCAGTTAGTGTCCAGCTCTCACATCATTACACAGGAACAGCCATCAATAATGATTTATATAACTTGACTTTAACTGCAGTGCTGGTGTTGCATGTTCAGATCACATTTAACCTTGACATGGCAGTTGTAGCCAACATGAGTCTTGTCTTAATTTCTTTATTAGATCTTCCGTCACTTCATATGCAGGACCCTTAATATTTAAAGGAATTAACTTCTAGTTTTTGGCCTTTTATCATACATTTATGTAGAAGCCTGATTGTGATGTACATTCACAATGTATATACCAGACACCAGAAAACATGTATAACAGCTATACGAAAGCATGTATATATGTATAACAGACAATACAAAACATATATACCAGACAATATAAAACATGTATACAAGGCAATATAAAACATGTATACAAGGCAACATAAACATGTACACCAGACAATATAAAACATATACACCAGACAATATAAAACATGTATACCAGACAATATAAAACATGTGTACAATGCAAAATAAAATAAAGTGACGATATAGGCAATCCGAAATCGAACCACAGACCTTCAGATGACGAATGTGCCTCGTTGCAAAGAAAAACACGAGCTAGGAAAATAGGCAAAATAGACAACAACAACCACCCCCCACCCCCCAAATAAAAAGGTGTTCTTGTTAATCTAGTCTGAATCCCAGCAACCAACTGCAACAAATAAATTGATACCTAGTTCGATCCATGGCAAATTTTATTCATAACTAGATCCTCGTTGTTATCATTAACCAACCATAGATGACCCACACACATGGACCGATGTGGATCCAGACACATGTATAGACAGAACTAACTTTAAATATAGACTGTACACATAGACCGTAATGCGTGTCGACGATAAGCAAATAACAACGGATATTGGTTGTTTCAATTTATTTTTTTTAATTGGTCACATCAGTTGGTGTGAGACAGGGGCGTACACTCTCTCCAACTCTTTTCAATATATTCCTTGATGGAATTATGAGTGAGGCACCTGGAGGTCACGTTGGTACTGTCAAGATAGGGGGCCGAACGATTACCAACCTTCGTTTTGCAGATGATATCGACGGGTTGGCGGGTTCAGAAGCAGAACTCCAGGAATGGGCCAGAAGGCTCGACGAAACAGCTCTTGACTATGGTATGGAGATTAACGCTGGAAAGACAAAATTAATGACCAACAACGCTACGGGCTTCAACAACAAGATAAAAGTTAACGGTCAGGAACTCGAAGTAGTTGACCGTTTTAAATATCTTGGGTCGATTGTCAGTGATGAAGGATCAAAATGTGAAGTGTTGACCAGAATAGCACAGACAATAGCGGCGCTTGCACGGCTTAACAAAATCTGGCAAGATAAACGGTTAGCCCTAAGCACGTCAATCATATTAATGCGTACACTGGTCCTGTCAATATTCATCTATGCGTGTGAGACATGGACAGTTACAGCTGACTTTCAACGAAGGATACGGGCCTTGGAGATGAGATGTTTCCGAAAACGTTTAAACGTCACGTTCAAAGATCGAGTTACACAAGAGGAAATACGAGATAGAATTACAACAGCAATAGGGCCTTTCGAAGATCTCTTGGCAACTGTCAAAAGAAGGAAACTCACTTGGTACGGTCACATATCGAGATCAAGTGGTCTTGCAAACACAATCCTCCACGGGAAGGTGCATGGCAGACGACGAAGAGGCCGGCCCAAAAAGAGATGGGAGGACAACATAAAAGAATAGACCAGTCTCCGACCAGAAGAGTCACGGGCAGCGGCATCTGACAGAGAGGGATGGCGTGGAGTTGTGAGGATGTCTTCATGTGTGCCCCAACGACCTCACCGGTTACGGGATGACCTGAACTGACCACTTTAAGGTCCGCGGTTCGAATACCAACTGCTTATTAATTTACTTTCTCTTCTGTTGTCTGGTGCATATTTTTCCCAATCTTTGCGATTATTGTAATTATAAATGTTTTTAATTTATTGGCCTTGTAGTTTTAATTTGCTTGTCATTTGAAGAAGAAGAAGAAGAAGAACAAGAAGAAGAAGAACAACACACATACACGAAGAAAAAGAAACAGATGAAGAAAAAAAAAAACAGATGAACAAGATTTTTAGAATAAATAGCAGAGTCCGAAATAGAATAAGCAGAAGTAGAAGAAAGAGAATGATCAGTTTATTAGAGACAGGAGATCAAAAGGGAGACAACTTAGCCTACAGGGATGGATGACAAATTATCCCAATTAAGCTCAGGAAGCAATTACTGCCTTCAGACATCCGTCAAGAAAAGTCAGAGTAACATTCACAGCCAGCACTGGTTGGTTGGCGTGACAGGGTCAAAAAGCGCAGTAATAAGCACTCAATTCTCATCTGTGGTAAAGCTGCTGTTTTTAATGCCACTCGTATCTAGTTCTTGACAAATTTATTCTGGAAGAGAGGTTACGGTGACTCTTCTTACATCCCGATGGGTTGTTTTGGTGGGCCTGGGTCCTTCCATGGCCATCTTTACTTACGTAGATTAAGATGGACATGGTCCTTCTCGTTATAGCGCATGTAATACAAGGCGTCTCAGTAGATGCACAACTACAGGGAACAAAGTGACGATCCCTCACCTCGTGTGGGTGGCGTGGCTGATGTTCCACTGTGTGGACGATCGATGGGGGTCTTGGTCAGTACGCTTCACACTAACACGAGTCAAGGCTACGGCCGCTTTCACCCCGTTTCAAATTGTTATAAAATGCCTTAAATAAGAATCCTGGATCCAATATGTATTACTATCACTGTTTACAATTGTTTCCTATAGCTTGTACCAGTGGCTGTCTAGTTTCGTCTGTGAGATTTCCAGGGAGTTCAAATCTGCTCTTCAGATTTGGTTTGAATATAGCCCTTGTTTCCTTATTTGGTTGGTTTTGCGTGTTGCATTTATGGCTTGCTTTATTGAACGCCTTGTGATTTAAATCTCTCAGTTTGATTGCCGTAGTCACCAAGACAAGTAGTAGTCTAATACACTTTACCCTCACATCATGTAAGCAGTGTCACTTTTGCAACACACTGTGATATGGTGAATTTGGTTTTTGTGTGCCCATCTGGTGAACACCCAAATGGTCGAATGTACACTTGTGTGTGGGGAATATACCAACTTGTGGCACTGTCAAAATAGTCGAATGGGGGACAGCGTGGCCTAGTGGTTAAGTGACACGGCTCACAACTAGAAGGTGATGGGTTCGATCCCCATCACAGCACAGGCCGTTACCCCGGCGAAGCAAACCCTTTGAAAATGCAGGAGGAAGCAGACCCTTACATAAAATGAATGCTGAAGTCGGATGCACTGGGCCGACAGGTGCAAAATATAAACCACAGTGCAACGCACACCCGCCTTGTGGAATACAGCAGTAAGGCGAACGCAAAAAATAAAAAATAGTCTGGGGAATCTACCAACTTGTGGCACTGCCCAAATAGTCGAATGTACACTTGTGTCTGGGGAATCTACCAACTTGTGGCACTGCCCAAATAGTCGAATGTACACTTGTGTCTGGGGAATCTACCAACTTTTGGCACTGCTCAAATGGTCGATTGTACACTTGTGTGTGGGGAATCTACCAACTTTTGGCACTGCTCAAATGGTCGATTGTATACTTGTGTGTGGGGAATCTACCAACTTTTGGCACTGCTCAAATGGTCGATTGTACACTTGTGTGTGGGGAATATACCAACTTGTGTCACTGCTCAAATGGTCGATTGTACACTTATGTCTGGGGAATCTACCAACTTGTGTCACTGCTCAAATGGTCGATTGTACACTTATGTCTGGGGAATATACCAACTTGTGTCACTGCTCAAATGGTCGATTGTACACTTGTGTGTGGGGAATATACCAACTTGTGGCACTGCCCAAATGGTCGAATGTACACTTATGTCTGGGGAATCTACCAACTTGTGGCACTGCCAAACTCGACGTTTACATAGACCAACAATTATGTTGAGCGTGAGGTAACTGATAAGAAGTTCTAGAAACTATACACACAGTTTGATGGAGGAAACAAGAGCGAGACGATCGTTTTCTAGGAGATGGTGCAAAGAGAAGATACCCGCTGGCCTTTGTAAAATCTGTACTGCTATTTATATTCTTCATGAGGTGGACAATAGTCCTGGATCATGATAAGCCATGGTTTTAATCTATTCCTTCATCCACGGTGCAGATTTCTCCCAAATATATATATATATATATATTCCTATACTTCGAAATCTCTAATTTAAACGAGTTCTTAATAACAATTACTCTTAATCAGTTCAGTTCATCCTGTGACCTCTTGAGATCGTTGGGGCACCCCTGATGACATCTCCACAAATCATTTCCATCCATCTCTGTCTGTGGTTGCTTTTTGTGCCTCCTCGTCGTCGGTTATTCCATTCATGCATGTTGTTTTCCCATCGTTTTCTCGGACGCCCTCTCCTTCGACTGCCCCTGACTGTGTCATGTAGGACCTTATTTGGCCCTGTCCTACAGTCACACTCTTGCACAACTTTCACACGCGCCCTCATGGTGAGTCCCTTCCATTGCACTTTGGTTGGGCTAGCTTCTGAGGACGCACAAACCTAGCATAGGTACATACAGACGCACACATTCATCCACGCACTGGTTTATGCGTCCTGATATCGCCCGATGGACTACGGTCTGGGGTGGAAAATGGCGCGCCTCTGCCAGTAGAAACTAGTGAGGCAAACATCTAAGCAACAACAACAATCTCGTGGCCATATAAAATCAGCGTTGGCCTCTTGATCATTGTGAGGATTCTTGATTCTGCGACGTACTTCATCATTTGTGATACGGTCTCTGTTGGTGACATTTAGGAGTCTTCTAAAACATCTCATACCCATTGCCTTGATTCTTCTCTGGAGGTCTTAATAGTTGCATGTTAAATTCCATTATGCCGAGGAAACAAGGTACTTGCCTAAGAATATCATGATACATGCCTAAGAATATTATGGCTCTTGACTAAGAGTATCACACCCAGGACTGAAGACTTCGTGTCGGATATGGCTTGGCTTAGCTTGGCTTCGTTCGTTCTCAATCTCCCACTATCAAACCCTGAAAGGGCTTAAGTAGCAGAATGTAGTTCAGAGAACGGAATGCATTGTGTCGTAGTTTACAGCTTGACTGCGATATTTGCACCTTTCGGTCCAACACATCCGACTTCAGCAAGTATTTTTTGAGTACCGGGTTAGCATTCACTCTTCGATCGTTTCTCCTTAGGCAGTCTGTTACTAGTCTGCTCATGCCAACAAACGCTGTGCACATTACTAGTCTGCTCAGGCCAACAAACGCTGTGCACATTACTAGTCTGCTCAGGTCAACAAACGCTGTGCACATTACTAGTCTGCTCAGGTCAACAAACGCTGTGCACATTTCTAGTCTGTTTAGGTCAACAAACGCTGTGCACATTACTAGTCTGCTCAGGTCAACAAACGCTGTGCACATTACTAGTCTGTTTAGGTCAACAAACGCTGTGCACATTACTAGTCTGTTCAGGTCAACAAACGCTGTGCACATTACTAGTCTGTTCAGACCAACAAATGCCTTGCACACGTTACTAGTCTACTCAGGGCATTTATCCTGGAGTTGACAAACTGCATATTTCCTGTCGACCGTGGCAGGCCTATATTTCTATAGCAAGGAAAGACGAAGTAATACATAGTCTATGTAGGTTGGCTTATCTCAAAGCGCTATCAATGAGTACATGAACATGTATGCGTATCTTTTTATGTTCCAGGCCGTGACCAACATTTCAACCTGCTAGAGGTTGAATCCCCACCTGTGACGTATGTTAGTTTCCCAATCTACGTCGGTCGCAATTATTGTAATTCCACCGCAGCTTTTGACACTACAGAAAAGATTACCACGTGTTCAAACTAACATGTAAAACCGTTTCTCATGTAAATTTCACTTATACAGAATGTTCGTTAGAGATGCCGTCATGGGTGTTTGATTTAAAATAAGCCCTATTTTTATATTAAAGAATTCTTTAATTCCTTGCCCTTGAACGAGATTATCGATGCAAGGTGGCAAACCAGCACAACCTTAGATTAGCTTAACGTACCAGGAAGTCAAAAGGTTTACCAGGTGTAGATACAGGAACAAGTGGGAGGCAAAGCACACATATGCCATAACAGATTAAGATACCATCTATTCAACAAACCAAAGATATGAACTACTGATGATCGGGAGTGCAGCACTCATTCGATGACTGCTGAATATCTGCTAAGAGGGTGTCTAACATAGGATGGACAGAGAATGGACACAGGGCGAACACCGGTGCTATTTCTGAATACGCTCTATTGACATAGCAAAAACCAAGAAGACCAAAGAAACAAAGATCAATGATAACATTCATCCAATAACATTTTCAACAACTTCAGCGTTCCTGTGGCTAACCATTTCGATAGCCATGGACACTAGGACAAGAAAGACATCAGAGTCACTGCATCCTCTCCTGCTCCTCCCATGATTGATATGGGTTTGAGCTTGAGAACCGTTTGGTTTCTCTTATTGGTTGCCTGAAAGCTCAAGGATTGAACATTCCATATATGTGCAGAAGCCTCCCTTCTCATTGCGATCTTGATTCCCCTGTATTTCTCTTTCTTTATATATATACATACTCATTATTGTTTATTGAAAGAATTTGTTTTTTGTTTTGTTTTTTTGTAGTTTCTTGAAATTTGTTAATATTTTGTCTTTTTTTTTTGTTGCTTTTTTTTTTTGTCAATCTGCAATCATATTGACCTTTTCTTGTTTGGTCCAATCTTTTAATAACTCTGACACTTTCCAGGCAGATTATGTTAGAAGGCAAACTTAAACCGATCATTTTACATGATGTACTGTTTTTACTGTTGTGGTTTGTTATTCTTGTTGTCGTAACGTAGGAGTTGTTTTGTTTTTGTTCTGGTGCGGTCATTGAGTGATGAATTATACTGTATGTGTGTTTTTTTCTCTTCTAAAATAGCATTCATACAAGCAACACCGTGCTAGGCTGCATTCTTGTAACCATGCAACGTTCTATTCTTGCAACACTGCAATGACACAATCTTGCAATATTGCAATATCAAATTCTTCCAACACAGCATTGTCATATTCCTCATATACTGCAATATAACATTCTTTTAGCGCTTCCATTTCATATTCTTCTAACGCATCATTATCGTATTATTGTAAAAACACAAAGACACATCATTGCACGCAGTAACACTCATATATTATCATACGGAATAACATTAACAGAGATAAGTGATGTATATCAGTTCTATGGATACGAACTATGGACATAAGACATTTTTATACCAGACCTTAATCCAGAAAAACTACATTAAGTGACAGTCATTCTCGGATAAGAGTGTGCAGAGCTTTGACAATGAATTTGACAGATATTATTTAGACTTGTCCTTTCGTTGTTTCTTCGAACTCTGAGCATAGTCGAAGCTCAATGTATTCTGAAATTGTACGAAGTTATATATTTTGGTGAAGGTGTAGTACAAACTACCATTCTATTTGGTATTTAAAGTGTTTCTGTTAAATCGGCACCAGTTATATTGCCGTACTTCTGTTTGATTTTTTTAAACTACAAAATGGGACACGCATCTATTAGCCTTTTGCTATATTTCATTTGCATTTCCTTTCATTCCACGTATCGGATTGCGTTCGTATTTGTACCGGTCGTTTGGGTGTAGCTGTCCTGCGTTCAGCGCCCTATGGGTTAGTAGACCACATCAATCCATACATTTGAATTTGCATTTTATCAAACACTGCAGTTTCAGAGGCATTGCCAATTGGAAAGGGGAGAGGGGGTTGGGGGGGGGGGGGGGTGCGCATGAATTAAGGGTGTCAAGAATCGTGTACGAAAACTAATATGATGCCCTTCATGTGGTGTACACGTTTTGGCTTACAAATGACCATAGCCCAGAAAAGCCAGCAACAAGCCTCCGAAATGAGATATCAAAGAGAGGCGGTCCAAGTAACGTGAACAGAGAAAGTCCCCATCAGAAAATACGGCATGATCTCGACGCACATCACTTGCAGACTTGAGCGGGGTAATCTCAACTTCGGTGGTTTGGTCATGTCTGCAGAATGGAAGAAGATCGGCTTCCACGACAGCAATGGGAAGCACATGATGCAGATTTTTCCTCAGGGTTTACTCCCGAAGCCTTTCCCGCAAACAAGCATCCCGCAAGTCATAGGGGTGTGACATACAATAGGTTGGAAATGTACGATGGCCAGGACTAAATCTCTATGTTCATGACAAATGACACAGGAACATGTAAGTAGCAAACAATGTTCCAGATATTCACAAAGTGTTGTCACAGAGTAAAAGTCAAAGCTACCCACATAGTGACAGACGCACTATTAAAATTCAGCATGTCTGAAACCCACAGGAGGCAGTGAAGATACTCCAGCCAAAGTTTGATGGTGTACTCGAACCAAAGATGCAAACTACAAACATGGCATGAATGCCAAGGACAACTGAATAACTAACTAGTTGATCATTGCTGGTAATCCACTTGCGCCACGTTGACTATGAAATGCCATGCGATATAAGGATGACAAGTATCACAGACATGGTAAGCAGCGTTACAGCAGACAGCCATCAAATTCACACAATCGCTATGTGCATATCAAATGTCACAGGAAAATAATAACAAATGCATTAATCCGGCTTGCCCCTAGGTGACGAAATATACAACAACTGGTAAAAACGCTCTTCCAGCCATCATACACACCAGCAGCATGTGTATTTGAAGGTTGAATCATATCAAGAAAAATCAAACAATTGATTTTCAACCGTCTTTTCCGGAGTAAACAAAGAGCCACCGCCATCTTGGTCGCTATGTGACGCCAGTCAGAAAGTAAGTAAGTATGCAAGCAAACAAGCAAGCAAGTCAGTCAGTAAGTAAGAAAACTGGACAACTTTAGCTATAGCCTGAACTATACTTCTTCATCACCCGTTTCACTACTGCAGGGTGCACGTATCTTCAACATATTCCCTTCAAACAATCCAGGGCTGCATCATTTTCTCCAGTTCTTTCCGGCTCCTAGTTATTTATTGCACAGACCACTACGTCTTTCTAGATGTGATTACACATCAACTGCAGGTAATACTACATATTTTATGTACATGCACATCCATTTTGCAAACAACACTGGAGTATTTATATAACCTTCAGTTACCTATACATGTCTGTATCGACTATTTGCCTCTAGTGCTACCACTGTGCTTCTAAATATATAAAGAGACAGACAGACGGGGATACAACAGACAGCCATCAGATGGATCAGCTCCACAGACACCAACAAACCAGCATCTTTTGCATGAGAACAGGCCACTGCAGACTATTGGGTCACCTATATCGGCTCAAGATATCACACACAAGTGATTGCCAATGTGGAACCAGAGTCCAGAGCCCTGAACACATCATACAGCACTGCCCCGTATAGAGAGAGATCTAAGATGTGAAACCTGGTCAGAGGTAGCCGAGATGACGTTGTGGTGGACCTGGGAAGGACTCTGGACGGAACTACAGATCTAGCATGACTAAAAAGTCTGAAGGCAGAAGGAGGAGAAGATGGACGTTATGCACGCCTTAAATCATGGATACAAGCAGACTCTGTCTCCCCCCCCCTCTCTCTCTCTCTCTCTCTCTCTGTATAAATGTTCCACGGATGAAGTTGCCAACGATCGATGTTATTGAAGCTCCTGAAAGAAGACACTAAATGATTAAGTGCCCAATAGCTATACACTGAAGTTGAGAGGAATGGATTGAAAGGCTGGGGTCTGCGTGAATGAATAAACAGACACATACCATGATTTCAAATATGCATCAGGTGCGTGAACAGACGCATCGGCAGTTTGATCAAAGAACACACCTGTCGGACACCAACATATAAAAGTCAAGCTAGGCCATACTCAGTAGATAGGACTTGGTTCACCCTGAGGGCAACTCTTCTCTTCTCTCCTCTTACCTCACTCTGTTTCACTTGACTCTGTCCTACAGTCACACTCTTGCACAACTTTCACACGCGCCCTCATGGTGAGACCCTTCCATTGCATTTTGGTTGGGCTGGCTTCTGAGGGCGCACAAACCTAGCATAGGTACATATAGACGAACACATGCATCCAAGCTCTGGCTTATGCGTCCTGATATCGCCCAATGGACTACGGTCTTGGGTGGAATGTGCGCGCCTCCGCTAGTAGAAACTAGTGAGGCAAACATCTAAGCAACAACAACTCAGTATCCAGATGTTAGTCTCTGGATATATCTTTCTAAACTGATTAGACAGTCCGACAGGTTTCCGGTCTGCCTTTGTGTGCGAGAGAGATAATGTAGGATCAAGGACCAGGATTAGCACACGTATCAAGAGGCGATGACCGGTGCTCGCAAATTATGGCATTTCATCACATTCCGTCATTTACACAGGCAGGGGACGGCGTGGGCTAGTGGTTAAGTTACACGGCTTACAACCAAAAGGTGCTGGGTTCGATCCCCATCACAGCACCGGCCGTTTCCCCGGGGAAGCAAACCCTTAGAAAATACCGGAGGAAGCAGACCCTTACATAAAATACATGCTGAAGTCGGATGCACTGGGCCGACAGGCGCAAATAAAAACCACAGTGCACACCGCCTTGGTTATTAGATAAATAAGGCGAACGCAAAAAAAAAAAAAAAAAAAAAAAAATTTACATTTACACAGGCACAAGTCATAGTTTGGAGAAGTCAGGGTTTGACAGGATGTTCCAGAAACAAAACTAATCTTATATGAACCCAAACAAAATGACCAGAATAGTTTTCCTGGGGATTAATAATGAGCATTCCATACCGCGCCACGATCATTTCCATGACAGTGCTTCAAGGGAGTGGTACCAAATCAGATGTACATTCAGTGGTACCCTAACAGATATACATTCAGTGGTACTCTAACAGATATACATTCAGTGGTACCCTAACAGATATACATTCAGTGGTACCCTAACAGATATACATTCAGTGGTACCCTAACAGATATACATTAAGTGCACCCCAATCAGATATACATTCAGTGGTACCCTAACAGATATACATTCAGTGGTACCCTAACAGATATACATTCAGTGGTACTCTAACAGATATACATTCAGTGTAACCCTAACAGATATACATTCAGTGCAACCCTAACAGATATACATTCAGTGGTGCCCAATCAGATATACATTCATTGTAACCCTAACATGTATACATTCAGTGTAACCCTAACAGATATACATTCAGTGGTATTAAATCAGATGTACATTCAGTGTAACCCTAACATATATACATGCAGTGGTACCAAATCAGATATACATTTAGTGTAACCCTAACAGATATACATTCAGTGTAACCCTAACAGATATACATTCAGTGTAACCCTAACAGATATACATACATTCAGTGTAACCCAATCAGATATACATTCAGTGTGACCCTAACAGATATACATTCAGTGTAACCCTAACAGATATACATTCAGTGTAACCCTAACAGATATACATTCAGTGTAACCCTAACAGATATACATTCAGTGGTACCAAATCAGATAAACACTTAGTGTAACCCTAACAGATATACATTAAGTGGTACCAAATCAGATATACATTCAGTGTAACCCTAACAGATATACATTCAGTGGTACCAAATCAGATATACATTCAGTGTAACCCTAACAGATATACATTCAGTGTAACCCTAACAGATATACATGCAGTGTAACCCTAACAGATATACATTCAGTGTAACCCTAACAGATATACATTCAGTGTAACCCATCAGATATACATTCAGTGTAACCCTAACAGATATACATTCAGTGTAACCCTAACAGATATACATTCAGTGGAATCTAATCTTATATACACAATCAGTACACGTATATAATACATATAGACCTCGAGTTACGACGTTTTGACTTACGAAACATCTCATTTATTACACTTGTTTGCATTTACCTCACTGCTCGATCAGCAACAGATGGTTCGAAGATACGACACATTAGCGACATGACACACACATCGATACACGCTTGAGGACACATTTTGCATCGCATTGTGTTGCCTTATTGTATCTACTGAACAGTGTGTGCATAAATGTGTTTACCCGTTTTACGTTATTGTTTTTGGTGTGATGATGATTTTGTTGATCTTGTTGTTGCTGTTGTCGTTGTTGATGTTGGTGATGTCTTTGTTGTTCAAAGCTACTTGTGCTGAGTTAACTCTCGACATTTCTTTCGTAGCAGTTTACAGTGGCTCTGGTACATCCCGAGGCAATCTTGGGTAAGTTGACCAGGGCCCTCATGACTAAAGTGCAGTCCCGACCCCCCACCTGATACATCATACACCCTAGGGGCCACTCTTCCCCTTCTCTCTCTCTTACCTCACTCTGTTTCATTTGACTCTATCCTACAGTCACACCCTTGCACAACTTTCACACGCGCCCTCGTGGTAAAGCCCTTCCATTGCACTTTGGTTGGGCTAGCTTCTGAGGGCGCACAAACCTAGCATAGGTACATACAGATGCACACATGCATCCAAGCACTGGTTTATGCGTCCTGATATCGCCCAATGGACTACGGTCTGGGGTGGAAAATGGCGCGCCTCCGCCAGTAGAAACTAGTGAGGCAAACATTTAAGCAAAAAAAAAAAAAAAACCTTGATACATCCTGTTTCCAGGAGCACGAACGGGGACGTGAGGTCGGGGTATTGTCAGTATGTTTCATCTGACCTTGATTACACTTTGACCCCTTTGGTGTGATCAACTCATAAAATAAATGTAGTATAAATAAAATCGGTAATTTAAGAGTTACAAAAAATACGGATGTTAGAATATCCGCCATTAGCAGGAGCTCTGTGATTGGCTGTCAGTTGTGACTAGTTTTGTGTCTGGCCTAAGTGTATTTAACTGCTTAATAGCTTCAATATCACTTTTTTTCTAAATGATTTCAACATAAAATGCAGATGACTACTTCAGTGCTACTACAAAATGAAAGCAAAGAGTTCAAAGAACACTCGTCACTAGCATGTTAGAAATGATTAAGTTTAGTGTCCAAGCTGTCTGGAACACATTTTAAAAATGATTAAGTTTAGTGACCAATGTGTCCAGAACACATTTTTGAAATGATTAAGTTTAGTGACCAAGCTGTCTGGAACACATGTTAGAAATAATTAAGTTTAGTGACCAAGCTGTCTGGAACACATGTTAGAAATAATTAAGTTTAGTGACCAAGCTGTCTGAAACCCATGTTAGAGAAGATTAAGTTTAGTGACCAAGCTGTCTGGAACACATGTTAGAAATAATTAAGTTTAGTGACCAAGCGGTCTGGAACACATGTTAGAAATGATTAAGTTTAGTGACCAAGCTGTCTGGAACACATGTTAGAAATGATTAAGTTTAGTGACCAATGTGTCCGGAACACATGTTAGAAATGATTAAGTTTAGTGACCAATATATCAGGAACAGTGCTATTGAGGGCTTAACTTTAGTCCTACTTATTGTTTTCACAGTACTCCAAAGAAAAAGGAAACAAATATGGTTGATTACTATGCCTACCAATCTCGCATATAGAGCCTACAGTGTTTCTTTGAGTTATACATGCGCTATTTGCATTAGTCATGTATGCGTGTGACGACTGCCATGCCGTACATGGATCGATTAGCGTAAAACGTCAGCGTTTCTAGTTACGACACATGGAGTCTGAACCATAAAATTGTCGAAGCCCGAAGTACGCCTGCATTTATTACTTGAAAAAATAGATGACTGAGCTTTATATTATAATGGGATCATAACAGAGGGAATTCAAGACAGAGAGAGGTAAGATAAACACGCGTGTAAACTGTCAAAGATAGAGTAAAGTCACACATAAGGAGATAGAATGGCATGTCCAACACACGATATGCTGCAGTGTTGCTATATGTGTGACCCTGATCATGGATGCGACAGGAGTTAATGGGCTGTGAGCGACAGAAGCAGCGACTCTCCTGTCCCTGGACTCCGTGAGTGTCATATAGTTAGACATTCAAATCATGTTTCCTTCATTTCAAAGGGCCTGACGTGGCGTTACATGAAAGCAGTTAGTTGGGTTCTGTATGAATCCCATAGCAGACGACTCCTATTTCCATTTTTGAAATCACAGATTGGAAGATCTGATCTATTTAATGGCAATCAATGTCCACCGCCTCGTGGTTGTGCTATCGATCCTGTCCTATGGACATTGCAACATGATTAAACATTAAAAAAATAAAACCTGTTTATAATTAATACCCGTAAATAGTGAGGACATGACATGTGCACAGGGAAAACCAAAATGAAGATTTTAACCGATACCACTAAAGTAGACACCAAGGACAGCTCGTCCACAGTACATTAAACTGTTCCAGTGCAACAACTGTTTTAAATAAATACTGATCTTACCGGCAATTCCAGACAATAAACATCAATTTCAATTAGAATTACGTAAAGCCTTTGCGAGGACCACAACTAGATAATCAATAGCGAAGTGATTCTATTAATGCGATGTTTATATCTTAGCTAGTCGTTATCTAACGCCCCACTGATGGCAACAACAAGTATGCGGGCATAGGGCTGGCAAACAATATAGTTGTACACGTTTCTAACGAATAACTGCGTAATGTGACCAGATCACATGAGAACTAGTCCTAGTCCGAGACAATCTATGGATAGGAGAGCCCTACCTCGGCAACACCACATAGACGTGATGTGGACAATTTCTTCTTCTCCCAGCCTCTGTCTCACGTAGTAACAGGACATCCTCTTCTACACGGAGTTGAATAGGGAATCCAGATTTGCCATCACCTCCCCATTATCATTCAAGTGGCAGGGCAACCTTTTTATGACATATAGATACCACGCCCGAACACTGCAACTATTAACATTTAACATTTGGGTGGAAGGGCGAGAGCACATATGGTTATGAGTCGATAAAGAGCAACACATGAGATCTGCACGATGAACTGAACAGAAAGCAAACAGTGATGTTTCCTTCGCTCAAGGTCAAAGTACATCGGAGTACAGCACATTCCATAATTATAACTATCTCTAATCGATTGTGACTAACAAGGAACATCAATATTTAGAAATCATTTCCTGGGTTTATAAAAACACATACATATATTTTCAAGCTGGTCGTCTTCATGTAGACATATGCCAAATGTTTTCAGGGTGACTGCCAGTAACTAGATGATGTAGACCGTGCACGAACAGAGCTCGTCGTGTTAAAAATCATCCTTGACGTACTCATTTCCCATGGGTTTCTGATCCGCTATCTTGCCTCGCTTTCGGTGGCTGCTCTCTGTTAGAGACTGGATACACCAGACCTACTCTCGAAGACCGTGGCACAGCTACACATTATGCATATTTTTATAAAGGCAATTAAATTCTAATCTACATGGTGCAAGCGTTCCTAGTTACTATATATTCAGAAGTTCCAGTTTGTTTTCTGTTCTCAACTTGTATTATTTTTTCTTTTCCCATCTCTCGAAAACGATTAGACAATACCAAAGTGATATTTATAAAGTTACAAAAATATATTGTACTTCCAAGAATTTTTTTTTTTTTTTTTTTTTAAACAATACTTCTTCTTCGTTCGGTCTGAAACTCCTGCTACCAAGTCCTGAACGTTCTCAAACTCCCGCTACCAAGTCCTGAACGTGCTCAAACTCCCGCTACCAAGTCCTGAACGTTCTCAAACTCCCGCTACCAAGTCCTGAACGTTCTCAAACTCCCGCTACCAAGTCCTGAACGTGCTCAAACTCCCGCTACCAAGTCCTGAACGTTCTCAAACTCTCGCTACCAAGTCCTGAACGTTCTCAAACTCCTGCTACCAAGTCCTGAACGTTCTCAAACTCCCGCTACCAAGTCCTGAACGTTCTCAAACTCCCGCTACCAAGTCCTGAACGTTCTCAAACTCCCACTACCAAGTCCTGAACGTTCTCAAACTCCCGCTACCAAGTCCTGAACGTTCTCAAACTCCCGCTACTAAGTCCTGAACGTTCTCAAACTCCCGCTACCAAGTCCTAAACGTTCTCAAACTCCCGCTACCAAGTCCTGAACGTTCTCAAACTCCCGCTACCAAGTCCTGAACGTTCTCAAACTCCCGCTACCAAGTCCTGAACGTTCTCAAACTCCCGCTACCAAGTCCTGAACGTTCTCAAACTCCCGCTACCAAGTCATGAACGTTCTCAAACTCCCGCTACAAAGTCCTGAAAGTTCTCAAACTCCTGCTACCAAGTCCTGAACGTTCTCAAACTCCCGCTACAAAGTCCTGAACGTTCTCAAACTCCCGCTACCAAGTCCTGAACATTCTCAAACTCCAGCTACCAAGTCCTGAACGTTCTCAAACTCCCGCTACCAAGTCCTAAACGTTCTCAAACTCCCGCTACCAAGTCCTGAACGTTCTCAAACTCCCGCTACCAAGTCCTGAACGTTCTCAAACTCCCGCTACCAAGTCCTGAACGTTCTCAAACTCCCGCTACCAAGTCCTGAACGTTCTCAAACTCCCGCTACAAAGTCCTGAAAGTTCTCAAACTTCTGCTACCAAGTCCTGAACGTTCTCAAACTCCCGCTACAAAGTCCTGAACGTTCTCAAACTCCCGCTACCAAGTCCTGAACGTTCTCAAACTCCCGCTACAAAGTCCTGAACGTTCTCAAACTCCTGCTACCAAGTCCTGAACGTTCTCAAACTCCAGCTACCAAGTCCTGAACGTTCTCAAACTCCCGCTACCAAGTCCTGAACGTTCTCAAACTCCCGCTACCAAGACCTGAACGTTCTCAAACTCCCGCTACCAAGTCCTGAACCTTCTCAAACTCCCGCTACCAAGTCCTGAACGTTCTCAAACTCCCGCTACCAATTCATGAACGTTCTCAAACTCCCGCTACCAAGTCCTGAACGTGCTCAAACTCCCGCTACCAAGTCCTGAACGTTCTCAAACTCCTGCTACCAAGTCCTGCACGTTCTCAAACTCCCGCTACCAAGTCCTGAACGTTCTCAAACTCCCGCTACCAAGTCCTGAACGTGCTCAAACTCCCGCTACCAAGTCCTGAACCTTCTCAAACTCCCGCTACCAAGTCCTGAACGTTCTCAAACTCCCGCTACCAATTCATGAACGTTCTCAAACTCCCGCTACCAAGTCCTGAACGTTCTCAAACTCCCGCTACCAAGTCCTGAACGTGCTCAAACTCCCGCTACCAAGTCCTGAACGTTCTCAAACTCCTGCTACCAAGTCCTGCACGTTCTCAAACTACCGCTACCAAGTCCTGAACGTTCTCAAACTCCCGCTACCAAGTCCTGAACGTTCTCAAACTACCGCTAACAAGACCTGAACGTTCTCAAACTCCCGCTACCAAGCTCTGAAAAGGGCTTTGCAAGTAACAGGATTTAGCCCAGAGAACGGAATGCGCTGTGTCGTAGTTCACAGCTTGACTGCGATATTTGCACCTTTCGGTACGACACATCCGACTTCCACATGGCACTTTTGAGTACCAGGTTAGCCTTCTCCCTTCAATCCCTTCTCCTTAACCAGTCTGTCCTGTTGCAGCATGTTATCCAAGATAGCCCTGTGGAGACGGAGACGGGTCTTGTCAGATGTGGATCGCTGGTCCTGAAACTAACAGTCAGCATTGGGTCGCTGACCACCACAACTCATGCATTGCTGAGCATCTGGATTCTTCTATTAGCAATACTACTATTGACAGTACTGTTGGTAACTAGCTGCAACACACTTTTATCTTTTCATCCCTCATCGAAAAGAGCGAGAGGTGGGGTGGTGGTGAGTACGGAAACAAAGCCTTGTGCTGACTAGAGTATAAATCATGTTTAGCACAGTACGTGTTATATAAATATTTGAAGAAAAGTCATTCATTATAATGATTGTCAACCGGCAGAATACTTTCCAAATGATTCCCAGTATTCTGTTAAAGTGGAAACGTCAACAAAGTACTATAGATAGATCTAGGGATCTAGGTGAATAATGAATACTTATTATTATTACAGATTTAAACAAACAATACAACAATTAGTTTCGTAGCTTCTTCTTCAACATTTTCATTTCAAACATATATGTACGCCTCTAAGTGTCTGCTCTTATTTGATTATAATGTATGAAATATTGATTGTTACACTTTACGAGTGTCTGGTCAAGTGATGTAAAATGGAAACAGTCTGTCGACAGATTAAATGTCTGATTTTTCTTACGCAAAAGAAATTACAAGTTATTGTTGATCTGTTTGTTTGTTTTTATGACTAAAACTTTTCTTCATTTACTTCTGACGTTTGTTAACAAATTAGTGAAAAGTTTTAATTACGTGAATCCAGCACCTGTAAAACGGAAAGGAAGTCATAATTAACTGATACTAGTCTACTTCTGCAAGTTTATTGTACGTACTTGCAGGTAAATACGTGTGTTCTTTAGCACCAAACGTTGGCGAACATATATTGTGCTACTAACGTCAAGCAGATTACTTTCCAACTGTATTCTTCTAGCTTAATCACTAGTGAGCCACAACTGGTCACACAATCAGTCCAATACCTCCCCTAGGTTTATAGACTTAGACACGTTCAAATATGGTAGGTCTAGTGTCGGTCTGTTTAACAAATTATATCAAGTTTATAAACTAGCTCTTCTTATAATCTATCAACTACTCCAGCAAATAAAATGACCTATAACATGTACATTGAAAGTATAAATGCACCTACTAAACTAAAAATAGGATTCATTCAAATGTTAATAGCCTTATGTTGCTTTATTTTGATTAAGGTCAAGGTCGTAGTTAGGGGCGGTAAAGACGATCAAAAGTTGATAACATAAACGAGTATGGATCAGATACCGTGCCTGACTAGAAACTAAACGAAACCCACGTTACGACCATAAGACCTTTGCCAGAGACAAAGAAGAACACAAATAAAAGATACAATAAGATACAATACAAAAACATGAATATAAATTACACATTTCTCCTGATTTTTGTTCAGAAGGTGCATAGTGGAAACAAGCAAGCCGAAGTACGGAGACTTCAATAGCCTGATCCCGCTAGGATCGCGAATTCGATATCTAGATTTCATATAAAATTCTGACCGTGTATCCAGCAACACAAAATCTCTGGGACACCAAATTTGGTTGTCTCATTAATGGTGTATGCCACGTCGAAAATGTGATGTTTTATAATTCCTGGTCTATAGTAATGCCTAGCAATACTAAGGTTAAATATGTGTTTTAAACGCGATGTCTAACAGTGTATTACATGGTTGGGGGGTCTTCCATCTGAAATAACACTTCTATGGTGGGCCACCCAGCCAAAGGATGCACACCACTCGACTATGTTAGATTGTGGTGTTTTGTGAGTGGCAATTGAATACAATTAGCACGGGAAAATCCTATGTCATCACGGAAGGGAATGTTAGATTTGTGTATGCACCTTAATAGGACGACGGGGTCAATATGGGGTATTCTGTGCATCTCTACAAGCCATTAGCTTTCACAAACCACACAAAATAAACAGCCAAGTGAAAACATTAAAAACATTAAGTAGATTAGCACGAAACTACTGGAATCACCAGAAAACAGAGTATACTTCAATGAACAACCAGCAAATTCTAATGTATATAGAATTACAATGAACAGAATTACAATAAAACCAATCAGCAAATTATAATGTACCTGGAATTATAATGAACAAGAACTACGAGAAGCGTTCAGAAAGTAATGTACCACATCGTTTTTATCAGGGGCTTTTAATTCAAAAAGCATGACATTTCTACACAATATACATGGATATGTCATGTAAACATCTGTATTATTCAACTTAATCCTCATAAACGTGTACAGCTTTATGCCAGGGCGAAACAAGTGCATGTATTCCTAGCCTGTACCAGATTTTGTCTTGATCATCTAGCCTTTTCTTGGCTGCATGAATCACTTCTACATCATCTTCAAACCTTATCCCATGGAGTGCATCTCTGAGTGAACCAAACAGATGAAAATCAGAGGGTGCCAAATCAGGACTATAGGTTGGATGAGGTAGTACAGTCAAACCCAATTTGGGGATTGATTCTCGTGTTGCCAGACGTATGACGGAGCGCATTGTCGCGAAGGAGAAGCAGGTCTGCTGGATTCTTGTCGATTGAGATTTTCAATGTCTTAATGTAAGCTTGCGAATTGATTGTCCCTCCTCTTGGCATCACATCCAAAAGAATCACACCTTCAATGTCCCAAAAAGACAGTGAACATAACCCTTCCAGCTGAAGGAGTTGTCTTGAATATTTTTCTTCGCGGTGGTGCCACTCTATGGGCTGTCTTTTTTGTCTAAGGTTCAAAATGATGTGCCCAGGTTTCGTCACCTGTAACGAGATAAGTCAAAAAGTTCTCTCCATCAGCATTGAAATGCTCCAACAATTCAGAAGCAATTGTTTCCTTTTGCAATCGGTGGTCATTTGTGAGACTTCGAGGAACCCATCTTGCGCAAACCTTAGAAAATCCGAGTGTTTTTATAACTGCATTTTAACTACTAGTGCTGATTGACAGCTGTAAGGTCAGTAGTTGAGTAGTGATTCGCCTATCAGTAAGAATAATGCCCTCAGCGCATTTCAACATTTCTGGGTTGGTGGATGTGACAAGACATCCACTGCGCGGCTGATCAAGCAACTCCGCATGTACACTTCCCTATTATTTGATTCTCTGAACCCAGCGACTAACTACTTCTGTCGACTACAAAACTTCCGTACACATTACATAGACGCTTGTTAATTTTTACAACCGTTTCCTTCTCTGCAACAAGAAATTATATCACAATTCGTTGCTCATAACGCAAGTTGTTAGCATGCTCCATTTCAACGGTTTAGTGCAGTCCTATTATTCGGCGGAATGCGGGGGGAATTTGGAACACACATGCTACACATACCATATTTGAAGTGTGCAAAATGTCATGCTTCTATTTTCATTATTAGTTGCGAAAAACGACGTGGTGCATTACTTTCTGAATGCCCCTCGTACAATAAAACAAATCAGTAAATTCTATGGTACCTGGAATTACAAAGAACAGAACTACAATAAAACCAATCAGCAGATTCGATCGAATGTACCTGGAATTATAGTTGACCCTGAAGAACACAATTCATTTCTTTACATTAAACCTTCCTCGTCTTGATAATTCAGTAGAAAAGAGGATAAAGAGGACTACAATATTAACAGATTATGTTTCAGGTTCAAATCCTTTATATTGTTATTGTAACTTCGCTTTGTGCTTAAGAATATCGTGGTAGCATTGACCACTCCAACCCATTTGAGCAAAGTGAATCCAGAGACATCCGTTTGATTGTATGAGAGAAATAGATGTACAGTAGTTATTGTAGTGAAGTCTGAAACAGAATGTCCCATTTTATGACGTAAATGAATGTTTATTTGAGAGAAAACTGAAATAAGACACTTTTATGACGGAAATAAATGTGGCTATTTTAAAGCCCTAGAAGAAGAAAATGTCTGTGTACCGCTTACATTTATATTCTGGTGACACAAGGATTGCTGCTCGTGCCAAGTGTGACACTGACACGACAACAAGTGATGAGCCATCTATATAACACAACTAAGCAGTGGCTTGAAAGTTCAACACCATTGATATCACAGCGACTATAAGACAAATCAAATCAACCGCACATTATCTGCTCCTCATTGTAGTATACCAATGTTGCAAACATGGACGGAGAAAATAGTTAAAGCATGAAAGATGTTCTTTATCTACCTCCGATCCTCATGAGAATGTGGTACTCTCGGTTTTATTCCGGTATTATTCCGGTATTATTCCTGTATTATTCAAGTATTATTCCTGTATTATTCGGTATTATTTCTGTATTATTCCGGTATTGTTCCTGTATTATACCGGTTTTATATGTAAGGTATTGTTTCGGTCAAACTAGAAGGCTACTCCCCATTCAGCCAGCGTGTGGCCTGTGTGCAGATTCATGGGCTACAGAATCTTCTAGCATTGTTAGCGGTAACCGACAACATGCTTTCAGTGTGGCCGTAGGCCTTTTCTTATCTCTGTCCCACACAAAGCCCTCACGGAAACCAATCAGGCAGTGCACGATAAGCACAATCAGTAACTCCAGCGTTTGGCGTTGTCATCATCATCATCATCATTATCATCATTATCATCTACCTGTTACCCAATGCGACGAAGTATCAGTCCAACACTGGATTTGATTTGGCTTGGCTTCGTTCGTTCTCAATCTCCCACTACCAAACCCTGAAAGGGCTTAAGTAGCAGAATCTAGTCCAGAGAACGGAATGCGTTGTGTCGTAGTTTACAGCTTGACTGTGATATTGGCACCGTTCGGTCCAACACATCCGACTTCAGCAAGCATTTTTTGAGTACCGGGTTAGCATTCCCTCTTCGATCCCTTCTCCTTAGCCAGTCTGCCCTGCTGCAGCCTGTTATCCAGGATCACGGCGTGGAGGTGTAGAAGGATCTTGGCAGCTATGGTTCGCTGGCCCTGACGCTAGTAGTCAGCTATGGGTCGCTGACCACTGCAGCTCATGCGTTGCTCAGCATCTTGATCCCCAACACTGGATTTGATTTGGTTTACCCTAATCAGCCTTTGTGGAATCCTCAATCCATTTGTTTGCAGTTCGATTTCGGTAGCAATGGTGTTTACATGGTGAAGTTGCAAACCCCATTTATAACCTTCTCCAGACACCTGTCACAAATTGTGACACAAAAAATGGGCCTATTTTTATTAGAACCGGTGATCCCTCGGACGCCGAGGCGAGTCCGTTGAGGAACGGTGAGCAATGCGAGAGCAAACGTGAAAGGCGTTGATCGTCTGTGTGCGAATACATTTCACAACCCAGACTCAACAGCCCGCATCGACAATTAGATGATGATGACGCATTTCCTACAACAACCAATATTTTGAAAAATCGCCCAACTAACTGGGCCTTGGCGTAAATAAGTAACAGAAAATCAGAAATTAAGCAAGACTTACCCAGCTGGATCTGTCCCACTTGGAGATGTACGACTGTGGAGTGTAGCTATAGAAACTTTGCAACCACCTGGTTGGGAAATGATGTGCTGCACTCGAGTCCATCATGGCGAACAAGTACAACCACTCACACAAATATCACTCTCCTCGGTAACACAAATTCCTCGGCACAGAAACATCAATAACAAAGCGCCGACTATTATATAGTTCCCTGTTCAATGTAACAGGAAACAGACATGATGTCGACTAAATCTGGGTAAAAGTCTCTGACAGACCTGACACGGTTAAGTGTTGGTTCAACATTTCACTTTCACAGCCTTATTCCAAATATAATAACTCTTTCTGTGAAGCAAATTAAGAAATGCTCATGATGTTTATGGTCCAGAACGGATAATGCGCGAATTTATATTCCAGTCAGCGCCAGAAAGAAACCCATATAGTCAATAATTTATTCAAATAGGATTACGCAGGGGGCAGCTTTCCGTAATCCTTTACAAGTCCTTCCACGAGGTTTCATGTTTTATTTAAAAAAATATTTATTGACCTGTGCTTATCTAATAATGTATAAACATCCGACTTGGGAAAGGTTCGACCAATCGAGCGTGTCAGCATGAATATTTGCAAACACGTGGTCTATGCCAGGCTTTTCACTGTCAGTTATTGGCAAGCGTGTCGGATGGGATTATACAACAAACCGAAAGATGGCCTTTTCCCCTTTATAATATTACGTTTATCAATCAGTATGATCGGTGTATCTAAGCAGCTGTAATTTCTTGTTGCAAAGCCATTCTATATTGCTTTTATTGAATTTGGTGGATAACCATAATTATAAATATATATATATACATATATAATCTGTGCTGGTTACTGTCCTTATTTCTCGATATTTATTGCCACCGAAACCTATCCTTACTGCTTTGTTGGCTTGTATGATGTGTGGGCTCACATGTGTGCGCGCGCACGTTTGTGTGTGTATGTATATATATTTATATATATATAATAGTAATAGCTGTCCATCATTGTCCATGAGGACCGCAAACATCATCCTTGTCACAGATTTCCATGTTGGGTGTGGGTGCGCATGTGGCTGAACGGGTCAATGCGGGCACGAAAACATCTGCTGCATAACGGGAACACGAGGTCAGTAGAAGGTGATGACGTTCCCGCTGCACGTGATTTCCGGGTCTCGCCATTGCTCTGAGCTTTCACAACACCGTGGTCTTTCGCTGCTAGCTAGACCCGCTTTGACTGCGCTTATCCAGTCAGATCTGTTTTACGCACGACATTCCCAGGTCGTGATATCTATCTGGCAAACTTTTCAGTGAGTCACTGAGACCGTCTTTAAAACGTTTCTTTGGGCGCCCTTTCATGCGCCATCCCTCTCTCAGCTCGCCGTAGAGCAGCTTCTTTTGGGAGTCGTTCCTCTGACATACGGACGAGGTGGCCGGTCCATCCTAGTTGTTCTTTTTCTAACAGCGCATGTATGTTGGGCATGTAAGACCTCAAGAGAACTTCGATGTCAGTGACACGATCTTGCCATTGACAGTGGAATATTCGTCTCAGACAACAAGTGTGGAAATGGTTTAACCTCCTTGTATGTACAGAGTGTACGTATATATATATTGAGGAATGAAGGCCGCTTGCCCCATCAGTTAGCACTATGCAGACTGAGCAATATGGACCACTTACGCCAGCAGTCGTTGCGCACTCTACAGACTGAGGTCACTTGTCCGAACAGTCGTCACGCACTGTACATAACAAGTTTTTATTTCACCTCCTGTTAAAAAAAAACTCATCTGCGTTACCGAGGTTTTTAACGCGTGTCCTCGTAGCCAGAAAACCGACAATGAAACCTCTCGATCAGACTGGCGTCAAATAATAGCAATGCGAGTGCTGTACCTATAGGCCAGTGTTTCCCAACCTTTTTACACTCACGGACCGGTGAAAATAGGAAAACATTGTTCACGGGCCGGTGAAAATAGGAAAACATTGTTGACAGGCCGGTGAAAATAGGAAAACATTGTTGACAGGCCGGTGAAAATATGAAAACATTGTTCGCTGACCGGTGAAAATAGGAAAACATTGTTCGTGGGCCGGTGAAAATAGGAAAACGTTGTTCGCGGGCCATTCAGGCAGACAAAAAACCCCCAAAACAATCAATTGACATTGTATATTGTGTATTATTTGTTGCATGAAATGAAAATGATGAAGCTATTAAAATAACCAGTATCAGATCAGTAAATTAGACAAATGATTCAGTAGTAATGTTCTTTATTCGCAAGCCGGCAGGAAATGTCTGCGGACCGACAGCGGTCCGCAGATCAGCAGTTGGAAAACACTATTATAGACAACCGCTGGAGGGACTGATAGTAAGGAGAAACTGTTTGGCTGTGTTCGCGTTTGACAAATGTGAATACGCTGTAAGTGGATGTCAATAAATACAATCTGCAGCTGCCAAAAAGTATGTGTTGATAACCCCTCATCGATACTCGTAATATGTTGGTATTGACTGATATTGGAAGTCTGCCTACAATCCAATGTAAATCCGGTGTTGCACGCAATGAGTCCTGGCCCTTGCATAGATCTTAATAAACTAATGTTACAATCTGTAACTACTTTGGGTTTGCTCGTTGCTGGAGTCTACCAGGGGAGGAGGGGATGGAAAGGCGTGAGGTTGAGAGCTGAGAAATAAGGTCGCTTGTTCCAAAAGTCGCCATGCAATGCAGAGGTTGGATTTATATTTCACCACAATAGCAACTACAAACACAAATCTGAGGTCCTTACATGCCCACCGACTAGGAGTCTGGTATCCTAACCACTTGCCCCTTTACTCCTTTGGTTAGATTTGAAAGATTGAAGTGAATAGACATAACTTTTGTGAAGGTACCACAAATAAACCCCACTGAGGTAGCATACTATCCAACTCATGACATTGCAAATCCGCCATTCAATCAAACGCCTGCGAAGTGCGGAGTGGAAATCTAGGATTGAAATAAAGCTATAGGAATAAAACTGATTAACGCATTTCTCATTTGATCGAAGCAGAAGACAACGTAACCAATACCTCGCTACAACTAAACACAACTCTCCATTTTCTCAATCAGCTCCATAAGGAATGTTAAAAGGCTGACATGAAAATATTAATGCACCACTGGAAATGCATCTCAGGCTTTGACGTCTGTAAGCTGGTGGATCTAATAGGAACGTGGCTTTTAGCGATCTTCCAAAACGAAAACATTTCCAACAGGTTTTTCGATAACTTCATTATCGAGTGATGTGCAGTATTATTTAACAAAATGTGCAGTATTTGTATTTGACAAAATGTGTGTTGATAATAAAAGCTGTGATGCCCTGTTTATAACCTCTAACGCCTTTACAAAAACACATTTCAGTCACTAATACAGGAAGTTTTGGCTTTGAATGAGTTTGATTTATGGCCATCTTTTTTTGTATGATTTCGTATGATCTAAATTTAGGCCCGTTTGGGAAAATAATGACAGGGGAAGTGATAGAAAGTATAACACCACACAAAAGACGTCCAGGTCAAGGTAGTACCAATGCTGTCAGGGATGAAGTGTTCGTAATGTCATTGTACATATTACAGGTTTTGTGTGTGTGTGTCGGGAAATCCGTTCCCTTAGTTGCTGGCTTTCCTTTCCCATTATTAAACAAGGTATCCATTTACAGTTGGTCGATTAGAGAGTGTCGAGAACGGGAATATAACTTGGGCCCGTTGGCGAGAGAGACACGGGCTCTATTCATTCTGTAAGGTAAGGAAAGTCCCATGGCGTCAGGGATGAAATGTTAGAGACCTCAATGTGCAAGAGCTCACATTGTTTTAAGGCGGGGAAACCAGTTCCCTTCCTTGTTGCCTTCTCCAACAACTATAAGACCAGCACTGATATACAACCGGGTATACTGAAGCGTGTCTTGAATAGAGCTCGAACCAGGTATCTGTGTCGCGAGAAGCAAGAGCTTTAACCACTCCACTACTCAAGTTGTTCTAAGCGTTATATAAATGCCTCTATTGTCGGACGTCTCAACCGTTCAGTACAGGCATCTAGTGTCAGACGTCTCAAACGTTCTGTACATGCCTCTTTTGGCAGACGTTCTAACTGTTCTGTACAGGCATCTATTGGCAGACGTTCCAAACGTTCTGTACATGCCTCTTTTGTCAGACGTTCTAACTGTTCTGTACATGCCTCTATTGTCAGATGTCTCAACCGTTCTGTGCAGGCATCTATTGGCAGACGTTCTAACTGTTCTGTACAGGCCTCTATTGTCAGATGTCTCAACCGTTCCGTGCAGGCATCTATTGGCAGACGTTCTAACTGTTCTGTACAGGCCTCTATTGTCAGATGTCTCAACCGTTCTGTGCAGGCATCTATTGTCAGATGTCTCAACCGTTCTGTGCAGGCCTCTATTGACAGATGTCTCAACCGTTCTGTGCAGGCCTCTATTGTCAGATGTCTCAATCGTTCTGTGCAGGCCTTTATTGTCAGACGTTCCAACTGTTCTGTTCAGGCCTCTATTGTTAGACGTTCTAGCCGTTCTGTACATGTCTCTATTGTTAGACGTTCTAGCCGTTCTGTGCAGGCCTCTATTGTCAGATGTCTCAACCGTTCTGTGCAGGCATATATTGGCAGACGTTCTAACTGTTTTGTACAGGCCTCTATTGTTAGACGTTCTAGCCGTTCTGTACATGTCTCTATTGTTAGACGTTCTAACCATCTGTATAAGCCTATATTCTCATGATTTTGCTCTCGTTCTATTGTTTCTATCTTCTTATTTGACTGTACGAATGACATTTAAATCTAAAGCATACTAGCTTCCCATATTGTCAAAAGAACACACACACACTATGTTAGATTGAACATCATCATTACGGTATTTTTAGTATTGTTAGGTCCTCCAGGAGGAGATTTCTAAGACTAGGTAACACAGACCGATTGTTCCATCAGTGACCGCGTAGTGTGCAGCCAAGATTGTTATGTAACCAACTATAGACAAAGACAACCTACACTTTACCGAGATTGAACCCGTGACTATGAAGAGATTGTTCTGTAGTGACAAGGTAGTTGGTCATACAGGGTGTCTTGACATTGTGTGTGTTGGGGGGGTGTATGTCCTCAGGATGACTTGACATTGGTAGTAAACACTTCATTGTACATAGTCTCAGGTCCTGTGAGGTGGGTGCCCTGCACCCTCCCATGCTCTATTACTTTCTGGAACAACCAAGTGTCCATCTTTGTTGGTTTGTTTATTGCAAGGTTTATATTTCCTTTGACCAAGTTACGGTCCTTCAATCACATAAATAGTACTTTGGGTTGTGTCAAGACGGGCTTCCGCAGCATATAATACCGTCGGGGATGAAGTGTTACAGACTCCATTGTACGAGATCTATTTTTATTTTGATGTCGGGATGACTATGAACCTTGTACTTTTACCTTGAGAATCACGAACTCTGGCCACTCTGCATTCATCTTCGGTTGCCGTAGTTTCTAGGGTAGCGTGCCTAAGCTAAGTACTCGGACAGTTGTATAGTATTTTCTACGTCGTTCATCCTCGGACTATACCCAGTTTCTCTTACATCCTCGTATTAAAGTCTCGGTTTCTCTTACATCTCGGATTAATGTCCCGGTTTCTCTTAAGTCCTCGAATTAAAATCCCGGTTTCTCTTAAATCCTAGGACTAAAGTTCCGATTTCCCTTACATCCTCGGAGTTAGGTCATGGTTTCTCTTACATCCTCATACTAAAGTTCCGGTTTCTCTTATATCCTCGGACTAAAGTCCCGGTTTCTCTTATATCCTTGGAATAAAGTCCCGATTTCTCTTACATCTTAGTACTAAAGTCCCTGTTTCTCTTACATCATCGAACCACAGTCCCGGTTTCTTTTACATCCTCAGAGTAAAGTCCCGGTTTCTCTTATATCATCGGACCACAGTCCCGGTTTCTCTTACATCTTCAGACTAAAGTCTCGATTTCTCTTACATCCTGGGAATAAAGTCCTGGTTTCACTTACATCCTCATGTGCTCCCTACATGGGCACCTGGCATCTATACCAATACTTATGTTCTTGTTGTTGCTGAATGCCTACAATGAATAAGTTGACTATTTTGAACGCCCTGAAACGGGCGCTAAGTGGCGTGTTGTAGCAGCCTTATAAAAATCGTATTGATGTTAATGTCTTTGTGTACAACTAACATCCGGTGAGATGTTAAATTGTTGTGAAGTTTTCATCAAACCATTTCTGGAGTCTAGTCACTGATGACTCATGAACATGCACGCGGTAACCGCCCACCAAGACATTCGTTAATACAAGGGGCTTGCCATAAGTCTTTACCCTGACTATGAAGGAGTAGGAGGAAAAGGTTGAAATCTGGCACATATGTAGCTCATTCGATTTGTACTGGACTTGAGAAGTATGAATTTCCCTCCTCGACGGGTTTACCCGGTATTGTACATGGTGCAACACACCGTATTTACCGGATCCGCTACTCTTACGGTTTGTCAGAACAATGCAGAAATCAGAGGCCAGAACTGTGATAAAATTATTGATGTTGCATGGAAAAACACCTACAGAAATACACAGGGAATGGAACCAGTGTTTGAGGAATTCTGTCCTTCGTATGCTTCTGTAAAAAAACAACTGGTCTAGGCAGTTTAAGTGTGGCCGTTCCCATGTTGTTGATCTTCCAAGATCAGGAAGGCCATCCTCATAGTGCAACGATGAAAATGCTGCAAGAGTGAAGAAAATCCTTGACCAGGATAGGAAAATGACAATTGCAGAGATATATCATCAACACATGTCAAGCCAAGAGCACCGAAATCTGCAAGAAAAGTGATGCCTACTGTTTTTTGGGACGTCAAAGGTGTCATATTGAAAGATTACCTGCCTCATGGCAACACGGACAATGGGAAATATTATGCAGATCTCCTTACCAAACTAAGAAAGACTGTCACCAGAAAACGAGGAATAGCGCGCACTCAAATTCTGCCTTTGCTTCAAGACAACGTGCCCTTCCACAAGCAATACTTGTGCTGCAAACAGCCAACGATTTGAATATTGAAATTCTTCCACAGCCACCATATTCTCCGGACTTAGCTCCATCAGACTTTTTTCTTTTCCCAAAACTTAAAAAAACAGCTGAAAGGAAATCATTTTGACAGTGACAAAGATGTCATAATGGCTTGTGATAACTGGTTTAGTTTGAAAAATAGGTTACTTTATTCTGAATGTTTTTTCAAGGTCACGCAGAGATGGCATAAATGTTAAAATTCAGGTGGTGGCTACATTGAGAAGGAATAAGCAATGTGCCAAATTTCAACTTTCTCCTCCGACTCCTTCGTGGTCAGGTAAAGACTTATGTATGACAGAGCAAGAATCCGCAATTTTAAGCGCACCGCACCTCCTTCGGCCTGGAAAAGTTGAATTAATATATCCATCACCATCATTTAACGATGGACGGGCGTGCGGGGCCCATTTTGTTGAAGATATAAATTACTCATCTTCAAGCTGCAGATGTTTCCGCGTTGAGTAAAGAAATGGTCAGTATTTGAAAATGTGACTAAAGAGGAGTAAGAATGCAGCAAACAATCATGTAATGCAAAATTGTAATAGAAACCAGCACTGCAAGATTTACCAATGCAGTTTAATGGATGGCAACTATAGTAGTGGTTCTGTGCTTGGTGAGGGGCCAAATGTAGACAGGAGAAACAGAATGCAGTAGGAGAAGAATACAACAGATGAGAGACGAGTTCCATGAATGACGAGTATAGTAGTGTTAAGTTCAAATGTAGACAAGGAGCAGTAGAAGGACACCGTGGGTGAGTGACAGGCTCCATGATTGACCAGCGTATGGTATGTTGTTAAGTTGGCAGTTAAACCTTCTTTGTGGAGAAGGTATGACTCTTCAACTTCAGACAAGTGTTCTTTTGGTTATACGAAGACGTGAAAGGCCCTTCGAGATAAGAACTAGGGTGCGACGGGGATATCTTTTATCATCATTTCTAATTCTGCTGGTTATCGACTAGACTTTAAAGACAACAATATCAACCCAAATAAAATTGAAATCAAGCAAATTTTACAAACCAAATTGATGAATTGAACTGTTTGACTTGGTTCTTCTGTCACATAACTACAGCCTGAGGCAAGATCAAATACCTAATACTTTCCAAAAATGTAAAACAAATTTCAAAATCGCCATTGTTTATATCTATAATAGGATAATATCTACAAGGACGGAAGCACTTCAAGATAGATCACCGAAATTGCGACTGAGAATATACAGAGAAATAAAAAAGAGATTATTATTTTCTTTAAACAACCAACAACAAAAAACCCAATCAGATTGTGTTTGGGACGTGCTCTTTCAAGACGTGTAATCATTCAAATATCATGGAATCAATATAAGGTAATTATCCGGTACATATAAACATATCAAAATAGGAATACAGAAGGCGAGAGGACATCCAACACAAAAATGAGTCTTTAACACCAATAGTCTGCTCTTTTGTACGACTGTGAAACACAGAGCAACAAAAACAAGGCACAATGTACATACTTTCATAAATGGGAACATGCACAGAGAGAATGTAATGGCATGAAGAGATCACTAATGTTAAACTGTTGGAAAGATCCAGACAGATATCAGTGGAACATAACGAGAGGTGAACCGTTGACATTGAATAGGGCACACATTAAAGAAACCAGCTGTTAGCTTTACAAAACAGTCTCTACTCTGGTAGCCCCAAGAAAAGAGCGGAAGAGGCATATTAAAAACACATACGGAAAATGGTCGAGACAAACATAAGGAAAACAGGAAAGTCGTGGACAGATCGAAAACGTATGGACCAGGACATAAGGACTTCGTGTATTTATTGAAGACTCTTTGCTCTACAGGGAGCTGAACGATTTTATTTCATGAGAACATTAATGGGTAAAGATAGTGTTTATAGCACACACGGCTGTTTTGGATGAAGTGTTCAAGACTTCATCGTTTGAGATCTCAGATGTTTATTTTGTCATATGTGAAGGTGCCTAAATACCTTCTTCGATGCCATTCCTTCCCCATTCCAAACTGTACGCCAGACTCTCGCTTACAGTTGAATGCACTTGAGTTTATAGCTAAAGGAGCACGAACTCGACACTTGTGCAGTTACAAGCAAACGTTCTAACCAATTAAACATATCACATGGCGTATCGACCATACTAAAGCAGTTCGTACAAACTTTAGAAATACATTTTCTATAAACTCCGCTGCGGCGTTTGTTCCCACTGATGGGATTCACTGCAAGGATTAATGGCCGCTTGTCCTGGCAGTCCCCACTTACTGTAATCACTACGTTTTAGTTATACCACCGATAGAAACCTTTTTCTTACAGAGGATTTGAACACACGTCTTTGTGGTCGGTAAACCGGTACCAAACCTCTGGGTCAACCGTTGCTCTACAGTGACTAACCCCGAAAGCAACCAACCAGCGCATGTAGAGTCAGAAAGACAAGAAACAGCTCTTTCCCCCCTTCCTTCAAAGAAAGAACTGCCTTTCTGAACATCAGACTGACTCACTACTCAAAAAATGAATTAAGGACCATCAGACCACTCAATTCTTGTCACAAAGTAACGGCGGATAGTGGCGGCATCGCATCCCACATTACCCGGACCCCTGCAATTCTCATTTCTTCGGGACAGTGGATCCCAACCTGGTGGTCCACCACAGCCCGATAACCAAAACATATATTTCAATTATTCTTATATTGTTTAGTTTTGTATTTTTTTTTCAATTCATATTCAAATGATCCAGAACGAGGCTAGGAAAAATAGAACCAACTCCAGTGATAAAGGTGTACTGTTGTTGGAAGTTCTACTAACGACCAATTATTTCTTGCACATCGAAAATTGACTTACTGTATTGCAGAAGGTTCACTTAATGAACTATTTTGTGATTCGGCGTTGTTGAACTAATGGTTCAATGCCAAATCGGTGTGCTCTGATGTTTCGGCACGGGTCATGGAACAACTGATGATCATGTGTCCCCATTTATCTGTGTGAGACAAGGTTATCAACTCTTCTGCATATTGATAGACCAATCAAACAAGACTTCGCGTAGAGCTAAGCCAATCAATGACACTATCCTCTGTTTATCCGGACATTCAAACAGTATGATTGACAACAGCCCCGCCCCCCCCCCCCTCCTTTCTCCTTTAAAATCACATAAGATAAACGCTGATTTCATGTTAGACATTAGAATAGAAACTCACTAAAACATTCATTTTTTATAATAATAATAATGCAACATCTAAATGGAACTGTCCGAAATGTGTGACTAACTGTCCGAAGTATGCACGAACTGTCCGAAGTGTGCCACGAAGTGCCCGAAGTGTGAGACTAACTGTTCGAAGTGTGTGACTAACTGTCCGAAGTGTGTGACTAACTGTCCGAAGTGTGCCACTAACTGCCCGAAGTGTGCCACTAACTGCCCGAAGTGTGTGACTAACTGTCCGAAGTGTAACTAACCGTCCGAAGTGTGTGACTAACTGTCCCAAGTGTGTAACTAACTGTCCGAAGTGTGTGACTAACTGTCCGAAGTGTGTGAATAACTGTCCGAAGCGTGCCACTAACTGCCCGAAGTGTGTGACTAACTGTCCGAAGTGTGTGACTAACCGTCCGAAGTGTGTGACTAACTTTCCGAAGTGTGTGACCAACTGTCCGACGTGTACCACTAACTGCCCGAAGTGTGTGACTAACTGTCCGAAGTGTGTAACTAACTGTCCGAAGTATGCCACTAACTGCCAGAAGTGTGTGACTAACTGTCCGAAGTGTGCCACTAACTGCCCGAAGTGTGTGACTAACTGTCCGAAGTGTGTGACTAACTGTCCGAAGTGTGCCACTAAGTGCCCGAAGTGTGTGACTAACTGTCCGAAGTGTGTGACTAACTGTCCGAAGTGTGCCACTAAGTGTCCGAAGTGTGTGACTAACTGTCCGAAGTGTGTGACTAACTGTCCGAAGTGTGCCACTAACTGCCCGAAGTATCCTGCGATCTACTCGAAGTGTGCACGAATATTTCAAGTGGTTTTAATACTAGGTAGTTTGCAGCCCGAATAAATGAGACACGTCTGAAACACGACTCCTTGAATAATGTTTCAACCAACATTATCAACAATATGTCATATTGGATAATCTCGTCTGTCTTGGCTATTCTTCTTCTTCTTCTTCGTACGCAGTCAGACAGTAACCATTATTTTTTCGAAAAAAGCAGCGGTCATCCTGAGGCTGTCGACACTGCCATAGAGCTTGTCTAGTGTTGCCACTGGTGATGGCCACATCTGCTCTCTCTGATCCTCGTATGTCGGGCAGTTTTGCAGCAAATTTTCGTAGGCTATTCAAATACTCAAAAGGTAGAAGCCAAAGACGCATCATAGAATGAGATGACAAGAGTCAGCGACTCACTATTGGATGTTTGGCTCAAACTCAGTTAGCTATAGTTCACCAAAACCCTATTCCGTCTCTCAAGCTAAGCGAATAGTGATCGAATAGAGAAGGCAAACCCGACACTAAAAATGCCGTACCAAATGTTTCGGACCGACCAGCACAGATATCACAGCTTAGCTGTAAGCTACATCACGCCACCGAAAGAAGAATAAGAAATACTTAAAATATAAAAGACACTAACGACGAGGATGAAATGACACAGAACAGGGTTTCTCAACTTGTGATCCTGTTTGGCTTGGCTTGGCTTCATTCGTTCTCAACCTCGTGCTACCAAACCCTGAAAAGGGCTTTGTAAGTAGCGTAATGTAGTCCAGAGAACGGAATACGTTGTGTCGTAGTTTACAGTTTGACTGCGATATTTGCACCTTTCGGTCCAATACATCCGACTTCAGCAGCCATTTTTTTAGTACCGGGTTAGCCTTCCCTCTTCGATCCCTTCTGCTTAGCCAGTCTGCTCTGTTGTAGCCTGTTATCCAGGATCACCGTGTGAAGGTGTAGAAGGGTCTTGGCAGCTGTGGTTCACTGACGACTGCAGCTCATGCGCGGCTCAGCGTCGAATACAAAAAGGTCTCTTATATTACAAAACAAAAACAACTTAGCTCGTAGTTATTAGCATAGACCAAGCGATCATGTATTTCAGTGTGCAATGAATGTAATATATTTTCTATTCATTTAGGGTATATGATGTTTTTTGCGTTGCTATTGAACATTGCCAACACATGTTTATGTTGTATTCGTGATTTTTTTTTTCACCGATCAAAAGAGCACAGACAATTATTATTTGATCATTATACACACAGCTGGCTGATCACGCGAACGTAATCGAGACGCAGATATGCAAATCTCCATGCAATGGTTCCTGCGAGATTTTAACATGCCGTTACAAGCTTTGTCATTGACTTCACTGTACAAAGCGTGTTCAAATGAAATCAGACCTAATTGCACCACGTCAACATTCGTACGATGCGCATGATGAAGTCACTTGTAATGTAAACAGCACATACCAACCGTCAAGTTTGCAAAATGTCATTATCCTCCGACTCATAATTTCCTCAGCAGACCGTTAAAAACATGGTGGGTGTGATACAGAATCCGGCCAGAGTTGATCAGCGAGCGGTGATTCGGTTTCTAACAGCTGAAGGATGTTGACCAGTTGACATTCATCGCAGAATGCAGACAGTGTATGGTGACAAAGGTGTGGCGACGACAACAGTGAATAACTGGACAACGGTGTTTAAAGGACGTGAGTTAACGAAAGATCTTCCGAAGATGCCAACGCCAAAATTGATGCAGCAATTCGGGTGGACCGTCGCCGGAGCTTACGTTCGCTATTTTGTTAAATATTAAATTTAAATCCCCCCCCCCCCCAATCAACTCAATTCCCTACTCATAAGATAATGTATATTTGACTTTGGTCGGAGGTGATCTACACAGACGCATCAGCGCTACATATCAAAACTGCCACGGCACTAATCAGAAGGACAAACAGGCCATCCACACAGACATACTAGCCCTACACATCAAGACAAGTAGTCAAACCACACAGATACACCAGCCTTACACATCAAGACAAACAGGTCATCCACACAGATACACCAGCCTTACACATCAAGACAAACAGGCCATCCACACAGATACACCAGCCTTACACATCAAGACAAACAGGCCATCCACACAGACACACCAGCCTTACACATCAAGACAAGCAGGCCATCCACACAGATACACCAGCCTTACACATCAAGACAAGCAGGCCATCCACACAGATACACCAGCCTTACACATCAAGACAAACAGGCCATTCACACATCCCCTACACATCACGACAAGCAGGCCAGCCATACTAACCCTTCACATCAAGACAAGCAGGCCATCCACACAGACATACCAGCCTTACACATCAAGACAAGCAGGCCATCCACACAGACATACCAGCCTTACACATCAAGACAAGCAGGCCATCCACACAGATACACCAGCCTTACACATCAAGACAAGCAGGCCATCCACACAGATACACCAGCCTTACACATCAAGACAAACAGGCCATTCACACATCCCCTAGACATCACGACAAGCAGGCCATCCACACAGACATACCAGCCTTACACATCAAGACAAGCAGGTCATCCACACAGATACACCAGCCTTACACATCAAGACAAGCAGGCCATCCACACAGATACACCAGCCTTACACATCAAGACAAACAGGCCATTCACACATCCCCTACACATCACGACAAGCAGGCCAGCCATACTAACCCTTCACATCAAGACAAGCAGGCCATCCACACAGACATACCGGCCTTACACATCAAGACAAGCAGGCCATCCACACAGATACACTAGCCTTACACATCAAGACAAGCAGGCCATCCACACAGATACACCAGCCTTACACATCAAGACAAACAGGCCATTCACACATCCCCTACACATCACGACAAGCAGGCCAGCCATACTAACCCTTCACATCAAGACAAGCAGGCCATTCACACAGACATACCAGCCTTACACAACAAGACAAGCAGGCCATCTACACAGATATACCAGCCTTACACAACAAGACAAGCAGGCCATCCACACAGACATACCAGCCTTACACATCAAGACAAGCAGGCCATCCACACAGACATACCAGCCTTACACAACAAGACAAGCAGGCCATCCACACATATCCTACACATCAAGACAAGCAGGCCATCCACACATATCCTACACATCAAGGCAGGCAGCCCATCCACACATCCCCTACACAACAAGACAAGCAGGTCATTCATACATCCCCTACACATCAAGACAAGCAGGCCAGCCACACATATCCTACACATCAAGGCAGGCAGGCCATCCACACATCCCCTACACATCAAGGCAGGCAGGCCATCCGCACATCCCCTACACATCAAGGCAGGCAGGCCATCCGCACATCCCCTACACATCAAGACAAGCAGGCCATCCACACATCCCCTACACATCAAGACAAGCAGGCCATCCGCACATCCCCTACACATCAAGACAAGCAGGCCATCCGCACATCCCCTACACATCAAGACAAGCAGGCCAGCCACACAACCCCTACACATCAAGACAAGCAGGCCATCCACACATCCTCTACACATCAAGACAAGCAGGCCATCCACACATATCCTACACATCAAGGCAGGCAGGACTCAATTACACACACACAAACCCTACAAATCAAGACAGGCAGGACCTACACATCAAGACAGACAGGCCATCCACACACGCACACAAACCCTACACATCAAGAATAACATGACACAGATCAGGAGAACCAGACACCTAGCGATGTTGAATTGTATAATAAATACAACTGACATTCTGGACTGTATAATGATCAGGTCTGACGTCAATGACTGAACCTAAAGAGAACTTTCTCTCGTTTTCTTCCCCCTCTCATCCAAATACATGTTTCATCTTCGCCTAGTTCCTTCATTCTTACTTTCGATCGTCCCATCCTAATCATGCATGTCAGATAAGTGATTTATATATTGTTTTCTTTCTTGTCGATTATATTAGTTAGTTATTTATAACTGTGTTGTCTTTTTTTTTCTCCCTGACACTAACCTTTTAGTCCATAAATTAAAACCAAAAAAAAACCAGTTATGATAATTCTCAACGATCCATCTGTATTTCCATCGTTGGCTCATCGAATCACGTGGTATTAAAAGTGGGTCAAAGTGACACGCTTGGTGCGAGACACTGCAACACTAGATCCTGCGCGGGAATATTATGAAATTATGTTGTTCGGGAAATGAGTCAGTACTGGATTAGATAGAAGCGTAGGTGAGATATGGCGAAAAGATGCGATGGAAGTGAGGGAGAGGTGGGTGTCAGCTGAGTAGGGAAAGGGGGGAGGGGGACGATTGGATGTGCGTAATTTGCGTTGAACTAGATGTTTGGTACTTGGCACTACATATGGAGGGAGGGGGGGGGGGGGGGTACATAGTGATAATTATGAACGTTGGTTATAGTTTTAATCTGAAACAAACATGGTCGAGTGGATTGGGGGGCGGGGAGGGGGGCGTCGGTGTGAGACTAGGTGGATTATTTGAGGATGGTGTGCAGGTTTAAGGAAAGAACGGTTTTAAGTGTGTGTATGTGGGGGAGGGGGTGTGATGCCCGGGTTGGATCGTGGGGAAGGAGTGCAATGGTAATGTGGTAAGACACCACACAAGTCACCCTGAAAGCTCACATACTGAGAACATTAAATTTGGATAAATGAGCACGCAAAAAGCAACCAATGAGCCCATTCTGGATCAGTTTCCCAACCGTCGTTCCGCGGTCCATCATCCCATGTTGGATCAGTTTCCCAACCGTCGTTTCGCGGTCCGTCATCCCATTCTGGATCAGTTTCCCAACCGTCGTTCCGCGGTCCGTCATCCCATTCTGGATCAGTTTCCCAACCGTCGTTCCGCGGTCCGTCATCCCATTCTGGATCAGTTTCCCAACCGTCGTTCCGCGTTCCGTCATCCACTGCTGGATAAAAGTTTCCACACCGTTGTTCTGTCGAATCTAGGGTTCCGTCAAAGGATCGTAGTACTATCAAATTCAAGTAGCTTCTACCAAAAATACAAAGCTCGCAGTTATGACCGCCTCTTGGACAGTCGATAGACTGGCAATGCACCGAATGCAGAATTTAAAAATCAATAGTGGGTCGGCAGAAAAGAACGGCTCAGAGGTAGTAGCTGTAGTATGTACGATCAGCGAGCTACTGGACCAGCAAAGATCGAGCAATCATGTATGTCAGTTTACAGTTAAAAGGTTATATTTTCCATTCATGTGTGATTTGCGTAGCTCTACTATTTCACAGTCATTAAATTGTTATTTTGTGTATACAATGAAATACAATCAATCAGAAAATTACACTAATTATTAGCTCAATCAATCAGAAAATCCCACTAATTATTAGCTCAATCAATCAAAACCGTAAAGCTGTCTACGGAGCACATATCTTCAACAAATACTCTTCTCACTGCCCATTAGCCCCAGCTCTGTCCACGTCATTTCTGTTTCCTTTATGTTTGTCTCGAGCTATCTTCCCTGTGAGTGTTTTCGTTTACTTCTTCTTCTCTTGCCTTTGGGGATTCCAGAACAGAGACTGTCTTGTGATGTTCTCAGCGGGTTCCCTTAGTGTTTATCATATATAAAGCCAGTATCTTCTCCTCGCGTCATGTTCTATATCTGTCTGTTTCTTGCCAACAGTTCGACATTAGTGATCATATCATACCATTTATATCCTTAATCCGCAAAGGCACCCATTTATACAAGTTTGTATATTCTTCGCTGTTGGTGTTCTTCATGTTTCAGATTCAGAGCCATACAATAGAAGAGACTTTGTTAGATTTCAAGATTTTAGTTTTGTGTTAACTTAACTTTTTTTTATTTCCATAAGTTCTTCAATGCAATGAAAGTTCCTCTCGCCATTGGAATACTTATTGTAATACCTGTATCTGTACCTCCTACTTTGTCTACATTGCTAAAGAAGATAATTGAATGATTACACAGCTTGTAGGAGGTGTGTCTTTCAACATAATCTGAGTCGTTAGTTGCGTGTACTAGCCACTCTAACGTACTTTGATCTATCTATATTATCATGACACATGAGGCCTGACTAGGATGTCATGAGTTCTTCCAAGATGTCAAGAGTACTTCCGAGATGTCAAGTGTTCTTCCAAAATGTTAAGAGTTCTTCCAAGTCGTCAAGCGTTCTTCCAAGATGTCAATAGCTCTTCCACGATGTCAAGAGTACTTCCAAGATGTCAAGTATTCTTCCAAAATGTTAAGAGTTCTTCCAAGACGTCAAGCGTTCTTCCAAGATGTCAATAGTTCTTCCACGATGTCAAGAGTACTTCCAAAATGTCAAGTGTTCTTCCAAAATGTTAAGAGTTCTTCCAAGACGTCAAGAGTACTTCCAAAATGTTAAGAGTTCTTCCACGATGTCAAGAGTACTTCCAAAATGTCAAGTGTTCTTCCAAAATGTTAAGAGGACTTCCAAAATGTTAAAGAGTTCTTGCACGATGTCAAGAGTACTTCCAAAATGTCAAGTGTTCTTCCAAAATGATAAGAGTTCTTCCAAGACGTCAAGAGTACTTCCAAAATGTTAGAGTTCTTCCACGATGTCAAGAGTACTTCCAAAATGTCAAGTTTTCTTCCAAAATGTTAAGAGTACTTCCAAGATGTCAATAGTTCTTCCACGATGTCAAGAGTACTTCCACGATGTCAAGAGTACTTCCAAGATGTCAATAGTTCTTCCACGATGTCAAGAGTACTTCCAAAATGTCAAGAGTACTTCCAAGATGTCAAGAGTATTTCCAAAATGTCAAGAGTACTTCAAAATGTCAAGTGTTCCTCCGTGATAACAAGGTTGATAACGGATGTGTTAAACGATGACACCGGAATCGAAGAATCAGCAATGGACAGACCGTGGCAACTAAATATAATGGAACGCCGGGCAGGGACGTGTGCCTGAGGGGACCTATCCAAAGTGTGTACAACCAGCGAGCTACAGTAACCATCAGTATCCATCATGATTCGCTAGCGAAGCGTAGGGTCACAACTACACGTTTCCCTTTGACAAGAAGTATGTATTCGAGCGCTTGCAGTAGCGGTTACAATAGCAATGGTCTAACATGATGAGGATCCTAACCCCATTTACAACCCTCTTGAGTCCCCTTTCACGATATGATTTGAATAACCGTGGTTATATTCTTCTTAACCAGTACACCACTGAGGTGACAACATACATACCCTTCGTTTTGGTTCATAAAGACACAGTACATTAACATCGCTTGCTCACTAGCTAACACAACCATACAGACAGGAATCATCTCGCAGCGTTCACTCACCATCAGGAACATTCTGTTTCTTATCACCAACATTAACACAAATAACACGGCAGTACTGCTGACTGTACGACTTGTCTGTTATTCGCGCGCGGAGATTGACACACCCCTCAAGCCATCGGTATCTTTGTGTTCAGTTACATTTGTTCAAACAATGTCTGTAAGAAATTATTGTACTGGTTTTTTGCGGCTTTGCCTTTGGATCTTTATCGTCTCACTCACTAAGCATTTCATTAGTGCAACAACAGAAATATATTTATATTGAGACTCGTTGAATCACGTCATGAATATTTTCATGCAGTTTTACCTAAACATTCCCAATATTTATGAACTGATAAAATAGTCTGATTGTCAAGCAAAGTAACTGTGTCCAAAAATATGTTTGACTAAATCATTTGTCTCTTCTGGCATAAGACGTGTTTCTCTTTCTCTATCTCGCTCTCTCTCAGATAGACACATACACTGTTTCTGCCTTTCTTATTCATTCATCTTTTTGTTTCTCTCTCTTATACATACATCGTTATCTGTCTCTCTTTCCCTCTCTTATCTCAAACTGTTTCACCCTCTCATATATCCACCTCTGTCTCTACATTTTATAATATATATATAGTTTTCTCTCTCAAAATTACTATCTTTCACAATACATCTAACACACACACATTCTCTCTCTATCAATCACCTCTCTTATCTACATACCTGCATCTGTTATATCTTGTTATCAATCTCCCTATTGTCTTTATGTATCTAGCACTATTTATCAATGTATAACTCTCTCGATCACTCTATTAATTTCTCTCTCATATCTTTATCTGGGTTTCTTCTCTCTTTCTGTTCAAGCCATTCCCGCATCTGCCCCCCTCACTCTCTCACTCCTCTATTGTTTACATCCTAGTCGATATTGACCTAAGCCAACGCCTCCAACTTGACGCCATGGAGCCCCTATCCTCCACATTTGTATAGTATTTGATGTATTTAGTATTTGGAAGAAAAGTGACTCTGCGGGGTAGGATCATCTGTTACCAGGATGCGAAAGTAGGTCATGGCAGTAGCTACCGAGCTTGCAAGTTCCTGCCGTTTAAATTATACATAACGACCATTCTGAACACAGCTCTCTATTCATTTGTTCCACACCTCCTCTACCCCATTTTCCCCTATCCACTCACACACTCAGTTTTTTCCCTCGCGCCTCGTCCTAATAACACACATCCCGTCCTTCGCGTGACGGGAAGGCAAGTGTGTCTTATCGATTCTTTAAGCTACGTCGACGGAAGCGCTGAGCTCCTGGCAGTTTCGAGAAAGCCGAAATGATTAAGAGAGAAGATGGCCCAGCGATTTACACTGGTCCACATGTTGTATGTGCGTGTTAGGTTGTACTAGTTCTAACGATTTACACTGGTCCACATGTTGTATGTGTGTGATGGGTGTGCTAGCCCAAACAACTACACTGGTCCACATGTTGTTTCTGTGTGCTAGGCTGTAGGTTTGAGCCTTCTTTTGGCGAAGGGCCAATGGAGGGTTCCATACCATTCGTCAGATGTATCTAACACAGACGTTCATTGTAAGACTTAGAGCATCCATTGTTACACTTTGCACATTCATTGTAAGACTTAGAGCATCCATTGTGGCACTTCGCACATTCATTGTAAGACAGCATCCATTGTTACACTTCGCACTATCATTGTAAGACTTCGCTCATTCATTGTGAGATTTCTCGCATTCATTGTAAGACTTCTCGTATTCATTGAAAGACTTGGCGCATTCATTATAAGACTTGGCGCATTCATTGCACGGTTTACAGCATTATTGTAAGACTTCGAGCATTCATTGTAAGACATATAGCATTCATTGTAAGACTTCGAGCATTCATTGTAAGACATCGAGCATTCATTTTAAGACTTCGAGTATTCATTGTAAGACATATAGCATTCATTGTAAGACTTCGAGCATTCATTGTAAGACATCGAGCATTCATTTTAAGACTTCGAGCATTCATTGCAAGACATCGAGCGGAACGATATCAACTGGTCCGCACATATTACAACGTGACGATCGACCCCCTACCGATAAGGTTCGGCGGTGGAACATCAAACGTTACAAAATGGCACCGACCGAGGATAACCGTATCACGCAACGGGTAAGGAGTGCACGCAGAAGGGCCTTGAACGTAGCGTTTTTGGTGGGAAAGACGGGAAGTGGACGTACATCAAATGTAAAAACATGGTTGCCATATTCCAGAAATATTCATGATTTCTGCCAGCAAAGTTCTATCTGAAAATAGAACTATGTCAGTAATCCAAGGGTTCAGCAGTATTCTTAGAACTGCCCGTTCAATTTCCGATTCAAAGTGTTAGGACGGGAATATATAACTACAAATTGATTGGGATTTGCTTACATATAAGCCAGGCAAGCTGTGGTATTTGGCGACAATTGTATATGTGTGATGTTACTAGATGTTCTTCAAAAATATATTGCCATTTCTTTCTCTGTAAACTCCCGATCAGGTGCCATATATATATATATATATATATATATATATATATATATATATATATATATTGCCCTATACATATTAAGGATGTTTTTATACATAAATTATTACTTAACCCATTGTCAAGTCAACGAAATGAGGAATCTTCCATATAAAAGAAACCCGTTTCCAAGCATTTTCAGTTCTGAACTTGTTTGTTTCAACGTGAAGCCCATGTTTTAACGTGAAGCCCATGTTTTAACGAGAAGCCCATGTTTTAATCACAACTGGTCCCTTCACATAAGAAGGTATTCAATGTTTGCAGTGGTTGATTACAATGACAATGTTTTTATTACATGAGGTTGCCAGTCCCAAGTGCACCCTCTTTATATGCTTAGCAGGTGACAGTGGCTCTTTTCTTTTCATCACGGGTACCAATGGGTCTATTTGTGTTTTTTTCTTATAATTGAAACTTCGGGCCCACTAGTATTCTATTCATGAAAATTAACATCGCCATACTCTACAAAGACTAACATATGTATTATTTTTTAAATAAATTAATTCACAATTTACACTTGTTGTTGAGTCTTAGGTTCCACTAACCTGTCATTGAGTTTTAGACTCCACTAACCTGTCATTGATCTTAGACTCGACTAACTTGTCATTGAGTCTTAGACTCCACTACTTGTCATTGAGTCTTCCACGACTGACACCGATTCTTCTGATACGTACATGTAAATGTATCTGCCGCGCTCCTTGGAACAGGATGTGTCAAGCCTTCAGACCAACGAGGTGGGGATCGACACTGTGAACTTCACATTGGCAAACTTACTGAAGAGTCTCGCATTACACTACAGCCAGAAGGACCTACGTCCGCCTTTCCAGGCACGCCTCTGGTGTAAGAAGAGCCACTGTAACATGTCACAACAAATAAACGGCGCCGAGAGCTAAATTAACTCAGCCCCAGCGGTTTCCAACAGCAATATGGGATAGGTGAGCTTGTCCCGTACCCAAGCGTATTCCCCCCCCCCCCTTAGTCGCCTTTTACGACATGTCTGGCGGGAATCAAGGTTACTATAGCTATTTAAAATTCAGTGGTCAGCCTAAATCAGTTATCTCCATAGAGCGTATCCGTGAACGGTGCTGGTAATGTTCGAACTGGCTCTCTCTCTGTTTTTAATATGTAGCAGTTATCGAACAGCCATGCTATCGTTATTTCTCATATATCTAGTTGGGGATCAAGAATGCTGAGCAGCGCATGAGCTGCAGTGGTCAGCGACCCATAGCTGACTGCTAACGTCAGGGCCAGCGAAACAGAGCTGCCAAGACCCTTCTACACCTCCACGCGGTGATCCTGGATAACAGGTTGCAGCAGGGCAGACTGGCTAAGGAGAAGGGATTGAAGAGGGAATGCTTACCCGGTACTCAAAAAATACTTGCTGAAGTCGAATGTGTTGAACCAAAAGGTGCAAATATCGCAATCAAGATGTAAACTACGACACAACGCATTCCGTTCTCTGGACTATATTCTGCAACTTAAGCCCTTTCAGGGTTTGGTAGTGGGAGATTGAGAACGAACGAAGCCAAGCCAAGCCAAATATCTAGTTCGTTGAACAACTGTATCACCATCTGGTTTGGCGCCTGCTTGCTTACCTCAGTGGTACAGCCAGCAACTGGAGTTGGCAAAGAGTCTGCATGGCACACAAATCACGATTTTTAAAATGCCGATTTTTTGCGTAGGTTCGTCCTTTTTTCACTTCCTGCGGTCGCAGAAAATAGTTGGGGGCGGTTGAGGAATTGAGCGCGAGGCAAAACTATCATTGACATCACTGGGTTCATGATCTGGATAAGGAAACATTGACTGGCGTCATAGTTTGATATGTTTGTCTCAAGTCATGTTTGATATGTTTGTCTCAAGTCATGTTTGATATTAATCCTCACAACGACTATGTTTCACTGCTTAGAAGGAATATCAGGAAGATTAGACACAACGATATAAACAAGCTAAATTAATTATAACAAAACTCGGCATAAACAACAGATGAAAAACAAAACAGAAAAGTGGGTTCAGCTAGTTAGAATGCCGTCCAACCATCTGCCATCACAAGTCCTTAGCGTAGACCAACTAAGTACATATGACAGCGTAATTAAGTGTACAGTAGGGCAGACATGAATCTACTCCTGCCAACAAGAAAATACAGTACATTGGATGGGGAAAACATCTTGATGTATAATAAAAATAAAACCTAGACGTAACAAAGCACACCTAGACGTAACATAAATCAGTTCTAGACGTAACATAAAACACATGCAGACGTAACATAAAACACACCTAGACGTAACATAAAACACATCTAGACGTAACATAAAACACATCTAGATGTAAAATAAAACACATCTAGACGAGACATAACATAAAACACATCTAGACGAGACGTAACATAAAACACATATAGACGTAACATAAAATACATCTAGACGAGACCTAACAAAATAAATCTAAATGTAACATAAAACACATCTAAATGTAACACAAAACACATCTAATCGAGACGTAACATAAAACACATCTAGACGTAACATAAAAACAGCCCCTACAGATTTCCTATATCCATTGCCTCTCATACGTCATCCTTAGAGATATAGTCCGGGCCCAGTAGCGGTATACTTCGACCACGCAGAAGGCAGCTGGGTTATCATTATAACTAGACACAAATTTAAATAAAACAACAAACCAAATAATGCAGGGCATGAACAAAAATAAGAGAATATTGAAGACAGACTCATTCCGAAAATCAATCAATCAATCAATCAATCAATCAATCACTAACTTAACCTGTTATGGTCAAAGTGATGACGTGGTGGAAACATCAACATACAAAATACTCCATAGTTCTCTATCCTTATCACTGCAAATGAGTGTCCAAAAATCAAGGCTTTCTTTGGCTTCTTCGCTTGCTGTCGTCTTCAACTATATTTCTTGCGTTATTACTTTTAAGGTGGAGTTATGTCTCGTTACACACCCAAACCATGCAAGTTTTCCAAGTTTCACTATTGACAGAAATGGTCCCTGTTTACCTACTAGAGACTTGATTGTATCTCTCATTAAATCATTTGTTTTACTTTCTTTATAAGAGATGCACAAAATTATTATGTTGCATTTATTTTCAAAAGCGTGTATCCTTCTTCCCATATCGTCAGTTGTGTTCAGCTCTCATTGAGAAAATACAGGATACCCGAACAGTTAACGTGATAAATACTCATTATTTTTATCAAGGGAACAAACTTGAGAAGCAAATGAAACCATTTTAGATGTACGAAGGTTTCGAAACTTCTTGTAGTCGAATCTAAACTTTCTTTCACAAACCAGATGGCTTCTCCACAGTCGACGCGGGTCTAGCATAACGAATTACTAAACACAACACCCTTTGGACGCATTAATACCTGTTTCCAGTTACGGGGCAGGGGAGCGCTAGCTGTGGTCACACAATGTTACACATGATCTATAACTAGCAGAGGTGTACAACTACATGATCTATAACTAGCAGAGGTGTACAACTACATGATCTATAACTAGCAGAGGTGTACAACTACATGATCTATAACTAGCAGAGGTGTACAACTACATGATCTATAACTAGCAGAGGTGTACAACTACATGATCTATAACTAGCAGAGGTGTACAACTACATGATCTATAACTAGCAGAGGTGTACAACTACATGATCTATAACTAGCAGAGGTGTACAACTACATGATCTATAACTAGCAGAGGTGTAAAACTACATGATCTATAACTAGCAGAGGTGTACAACTACATGATCTATAACTAGCAGAGGTGTACAACTACATGATCTATAACTAGCAGAGGTGTACAACTACATGTGGATCCGCATCTGAGTGGTCCTGGGTTCATTCCCCAGTTGAGGCGGTAATGTTTTTTTTCAGACCGCAATGGCTCCCGGGTCGACCCAGCCTTAAATGGGTACCGGTTCAGTCCGGGAAGTAAAAGCGGCGAGGGAGAGGAGATGGCTACCGCCCTCATATAGCCGAGCCTTTGAAATGTGAGATCGCTAACACTTCACACCCCTACGGCAGTAATGCTATGGGTTTCTTTACTTTATTAATACAACTACATGATCACGGGCGGGGTTAGCTGGCTGGCATTTGAGAAACAGCTCCTAAAACATCAGCAGCTCGAATACAAGCTCGAGTTGGACCGGTTGAAAAACTAACACTGTTCCTATTAGATAACATCACGAGATGGCGTCATTACAACAGTGCCCAAGTTAAACGTCGAATGTAATACAAGACATAGTAAAACATATGAGAGCATTATACAAATGCCATTTATGAACAATACGTTTTACGTTTTTCAAGGCTCAGTGGTCTCGAGGTTAGCACGCCTCGAGTGTCGAAGGTCGCGGGTTCGAATCACGGTAGAGAATGGGATTTTTTTCCCGTGGATCTTCTGGTAAAAATTATCTGATCTCTAGGTAGTGAGATCGAACTCACATTCGCAGTGTCAAGCACGTTAAAAATCCCTTAGCAGTTAAAAATTTTAAAAAGCACAGGATTTAACGCCCGTTGTCCGAACAAAATAAAAATATCTAGGTAAAAAATCTTCCCAAATTATTTCTACATTTCCCCAGGCCTAGTAAGTTTTAAAATACCTACTACATATAGTCGAAGCCTTCGGCTACCTGGCAACAGACATTAACATGCCTGTTTGATACCAGTATTCCAAGTACGGTTTTCAATCGAGAATTAATTGGACAGGCTTGATGTCGATTACATGACAGTGCCAGGGAAGTAATCAGGTTGACGTGACGCTCAAACTGTAACATGAGTTTGTTCCAGATTGAAGTAATGGGACAACAACAATCGAATACTCTTTTCGATGATTTGTTGTTGCCTTGCTGTTTTTATATTCTTCGCTTCTCTGTGTGATACGGGACAAAAGCGGCAATTCAGTGCGTTCACGATTAACGCATTTCAATAATGTAGACCGGCTAAATAATAGCCTGCCTAGAATTCTCATTGATTAAAGTCACTCTGACCTAATGGCATGAACCAGTAGCTTTGATTTGAAGACCAAGGACATAAATCGACCAGAAGCGCTGTTAATCAAGACAATAAATACTCGTGTTCCATCATTTGAAATATTATCTACTTGAAACGATGTGAAGTTGAACCAACATCACCGCGCTCCCGGAAGGTCTACAAGTGATGGCTCTTTCAGCAGATGACTCACACAGACAGGCACGCACCCACACAGACAGACACAGATATACAGGCACGTACACAGACAGACATGCACGTATACACACACACACAGATAGGCAGACACACACATACAGACGGGCAGACAAACACACACAGACAGGCAGACAAACACACGCAGACAGGCAGACACAGACAGACAGACGGACGGATAAATGGGTTGACGGGTAGGTAGATTGGTAGGCAGAGAGAGAGAGAGAGAGAGAGAGAGTGAGAGAGACAGAGAATACACGTTGTTGGTTCCTGCAGCTGTGCAGTTATTTGATCGTTAGTTCTGGATTAAACTTGTCAATGTAAACGGTCTAGGCCCGAGCTGTTAAAGCTAGGTAGTTTGCTGGCCAGTCTCTGTATCTTATCCTTTTGTTTGTGCAGCCGCCATCTTATAGTGCTGATAGACCTTTCACAAAACAGTCATTGTCTCGGACTCTCAATTATTGTTTCAGAAAGTACAGCGTGAGTGGACAGCTGATGGATGACTCAAACCTACGGACATGTTTGAGCCTCCTGCGGAGCACGGCAAGGAATTTGGTGATGTTGTCTCCTTCCATTGCGAGATATTTGGATATGGATAGGAAGGACATTCTGAAGCGGACCAATGACCACCTCTTGGATATGGATAGGAAGGACAATCTGAAGTGGGTCAATGACCGCCTCTTGGATATGGATAGGAAGGACATTATGAAGTAGGTCAATGACCGCCTCTTGGATATGGATAACGGCCATAATCCGAGGTGGATCAATTACCGCCTCTTGAAATTGATAATCATTTGCTGGGAAGAAATAAAAGACTGATCACCTATGGATTTGCCCGAAGTGCAGTGAAGCGGATTCTTTACAGAAAAATAATCTTCAGCTCCTAGCTCGGCGGATTGTGACCGTTTCCAGCTGCATTAAATCAACATTTGCTATACCTTTTCCTAAGCTCTTATCTCCTCTCCTCTATTTTCTTGCTCCTCTCCTTTTATTGATTTATTTCTTCTTAAAACCACATCCGGGATCAAGACGCTGAGCAGCGCATGAGCTGCAGTGGTCAGCGACCCATAGCTGACTGCTAGCGTCAGGGCCAGCGAAATGGAGCTGCCAAGACCTTTCTACACCTCCACGCGGTGATCCTAGATAACAGGCTGCAGCAGGGCAGACTGACTAAGGAGAAGGGATGGAAGAGGGAATGTTAACCCGGTACTCAAAAAATGTTTGCTGAAGTCGGGTGTGTTGGACCGAAAGGTGCAAATATCGCAGTCAAGCTGTAAACTACGACATAACGCATTCCGTTCTCTGGACTACATTCTGCTACTTAAGCCCTTTTAGAGTTTGGTAGCGGGAGATTGAGAACAAACGAAGCCAAGCCAAACCAAACCCCCATCCTGGTTTTGTTCCCCGTTTGCTTTCTATTGGTACCCTCTAACCTTGCACACTTAGCCAATTGTATTCACTTCTTGTTTTTCTCTTCCGCCGCGTTGGAGGCGTGTGGGGGTCATTCGATGAGTGTCATTTTAAATCATTTGATTAGCCTATTATGTGTTCCCATGTCCTTTTGATGTGTTCATATTTTCGTCCATGGTCTGTCAGCTTATTTGTGTATTGTCTGTTGTTTCTGAAGGTCGTTTGATGGTAATTTAGGTTCCGTTCTTGTATTTGTCTCAATGCAGTATCTGAACCATATTAAAAATATATATGTTGTCTTTACCCATAAGAGAATCCATCTCCTGGTATGTCTCGACTATATATGATTAATTTTGCATTATTATATTATAAGGCCATTTGTAGAGCACGAGATTCGTGGGCAGAGCTTAAGAAGACAGCCCAAAATAGGCATCAGTAGAGGACACACGTTACAGTTGTAGAGCACGAGATTCGTGGGCAGAGCTTAAGAAGACAGCCCAAAATAGGCATCAGTAGAGGACACACGTTACAGCCTAACGATCGAATGTTAACTACGATACATACTAACAACTAAAATCAGTTTTTAAAAAACTAACAACTATTATCAGTTTATTGCTACTAACAACTAATATCAGTTTTACAGCTACTAACAACTAATATCAGTTTTATAGCTACTAACAACTAGTGTCAGTACCCAAATGGCACCCGGAGAATAAAGAATACGGCCACTGTAATCTGTTAATCGTGTCACAAAATGAAGGTTGATTTGGATGTCGTTAGCAACCTCGACAAGTAACACACATTGTTACATAAACTACCACTACAAGAAAGCATGCAAGTGCTCAGACAATGGCTTTCCATCCATGGAGGACTGTAACATCTGCTGTCTTATGTTTCGTATGGAACGCGAGAGAAAATCCCAGAAAGAAGACCTGTCGTCAAAACTGAGACATGTTAACTCTCTGTCTCGACTCGTTTTAGTTTACCCAACTGTAAAATGTAACCTGACTTACAGTTATGGAAGGATAATTGAGCGAGAATGGGAAGCTTTCATCCCACATTACAAACACAGTTGATACATAGAACAACGAAGTCTCTAACATTTCATCTCCAACGGCAGTGTCAGGTATAGGACTCGGTTTACCTTCAACCTCCCCATCTCTCTCTCTCTCTAAGGCATAGAGATATTAACAATCTCTCACTCTCTCATGTTGCATCTGAAGAGGCATTTTCCCCGGTCCCACAACCATATGCTAATGCTGCACACAAAGAGAGAGACAGAGAGAGAGAGGGGGTGTGAAAGAGAGTGAGAGATAGTCTCTATTCCCTCTGTGTTGGATATAAAGATCAACAGCTCCGCTCCGCCCCTCCCCTCTCACGTTCTAATGTTGTACAGAAGAAGGACGATATGAAACTAGGTCATTATTAAAAATGGCCTCCAATATTCCAGCACCAGATCAATTGCCCTAATTGTGTGTTCTCCGCATAGCAGACAAGGGAATGACGTTCCACGCCCCAGTTTCAGAGTGGGGCTGGTATAAGTGTTGCCAGCTACTAGAAGTGGACCCTGGTTGGCAACTTGTTTCCATGCCAAACGTGACAGTATACGGGTTAGCATGAACGCCAGTTCAGGCCAATAACATGGACACAAAAGCAAGCTGTCGCTAAACTTGTCATGTAGATATGTACATGATTGATCAAGTGATGTCCAGGGGGGTTCAGTGTGTGCGTTAGTGTGTGTGTGTGTATGGGTGAGAGAGAGAGAGAGAGAGAGAGAGAGACGAGATAAAAGGCGCACTGCCTCACTGAGAGGTTGCCGAAAGAGGCCTAACTCTTTATGCCATTGTATTTCCCATCCTTCACACAGGGCACAAGTCTTTTTAGGATTGAAAGAAATACCAATAATCAGTAGCCCATATACGATATCAGGATAGACTGTCTCTCCTGGGGATCAGAGAACGTCAGACGAAATGTACAAGCAGTCAAGGTCAGAACGCGACAACAAAGCGATACGAGAGGTGCAGCCATTACTCTCTCTCTCTCTATATATATATATATATATAGAGAGAGAGAGAGAGAGTGAGAGAGAGATAGAGAGAGAGATCCGTATCTCTGTTTCCTCGTGACTGCGCAAACTTGACAATATTCTCGAAAGAAACAAGTTCAATGGAACTATTTTCTCTCCCCCCCCCCCCTCTCTCTTTCTCTATGTCTCTTCAAGATGGCATGCACTAAAAATCTTTGCAAGAGTTCCTTAAGAATGAAGTACGATTTTGATAGACAGCTCTCTTTCTATAGCACTCTCTCACTCTCTCTCTCACTCACTCTTCCCCCACACACACTGACTATATCTCTCTCCATGATGTTACACACTTGATAATATTTTGAAAGTGTTATCTGAGAATTAGCTACACATGTCATGGAGATCTCTCTCCCTCTCTTTCTCCACCCCCCCCCCCTTTCTCTCTTTCTCTCACACACACTCTCGCTGTCTCCATGGTGTCGTACACCTGATAATCTGCTGAAGATAATGTTAAGAATGATCAACATTTTTCACGAAACGTCTTCTCTCCCTGTTTCCAGACCAGCCATCTATGTTTGCTCCAGATCAGGGACTGGCAATTTACGGCAGAGATTACCCGATAATCCGGTACACCCCACACACACCACACTCGCCCACATCTTCCTTCATTCTTATCATGTGCTCTCCCTCGCTGAGTGTTTCTTTTGTGTGTGCCGTGACTGCCATTTTAAACTCGCGTCAGAAGATCAAACTCATTTAAGTGAAGGAAACTGTGGATTAAGCTGAAGAATTCAGTTGACATTTACTGGGGAAAAAACAGAAGTAGAACATGTCGCAGTCTAAATGTGCAGTGGGCAGTAGGTACTTGTCCATTGGTAAGTATTCACGCCAGCTGCACGGGAGACACCGCGAGAGAGAAACAGAAAGAGAGAAGAACAATGAGATAGCAATAGCGAGGGAGAGAGAATGAGAGAGTGTAACGACATGTATCTAAATACAAACCATATATGAAAATGAATGGATGAACGCGGTCTAAAAAACAAAAGATAGAATGTCTACGAGGGTCATGACAACTTGGTTTCAGACGACAATATGAATGAATGCTGTTTCAAATATTGTTGGATTCGCTTCTGCTTTCATACTTGCGTAGTGTACCTTTAACCTCAGAAGTTGCTTAAATGGTGAATGTAATATTAGCGGTTCAAGCATTCTATTATATGTGTATGAGTGTATGTGTGTATGTATGAATGCATGTATGTGTCTATGTATGTATGGATGTATGTATGCGTATGTGTATGTATGTATGTATGCATGCATGTATGTATATATCTGCCCGCCCAGTTATACCGTCGGGTACTCGGTCGCGCCCCACAGCAGGCTCTGTAAGAAACAGGGAGCCCCTCATGAAGGTGCTGCCGGGGACACAATAATGTAGGAGAGGCCATTGTCATGAAACTCATGAACGGCAAGCAGAACAGTGAATTCAGCGGCGATCTCTACACCTGCAAAGGAGAGGCTACATCAGACGCTTCACTTTCCTTTAACAAGCGGGACGTCCAGCCCAGACCTCGCTACCCATTAGCCTTGGTTGGCAGCCAATCTAAGAGAAGGTAAACTCTGACTCTAACCACGGGTAGACGAAGATCGTTAGACAGTTCAGGCAGTTCGCCTAGCAGAGGAGGAACTCTGATTTTAAACCCACAAGTCACAGATAGTGCTGGATAGTCTTGGGACGATGAGAGTATCATCGGATGTCTCGAGTAACTAGCATCTGCGGGCAACGACTCCTCTGCCTTGTGGAAACCTCGGGGGAGGGTGGGGCTACGAGAATATATATATATATAAGTGTGTGTGGTGTGTGTGTGTGTACATACACACATGCATTAAGATTGTTCAAATCCTCCAAGACCAAAAGAGAAAACGTCCAAAATAACTTCACCAGTACCATGACGTCCGATGCGAACCGGTGGCTGAATGCTCGAGGACCAGTCACCTCGGAAAGCAATGTATGTTGCTAGCAGTATATTTCTTTTCGCCTGACGTTTGACAAAATGTAAAAGTAGTAATTATACTTACAGTTAACTAATATTCGAGTGGGACGCTGTCCAAAAGGAATATGACCCCTGTAATCGTTCAAGCTCGCTGTTAAGGACGAATAAAGACGACTTTGCATAAAACTAGCAACCTCATCGTGTTTCTTTGTAAACTATGATTGCAACTGCCACTACAAATGCTGGAACAGAGCAGTGGCTGACATATGCTTCACTTTGAGAGAATGTGTCAATCAATCTTAGGTAACTGAATTCTCATTGTATAAGCGCTGGCCACACCAAATGATGACACTGGTCACACCAAATGATGACACTGGTCACACCAAATGATGACACTGGTCACACCAAATGATGACACTGGCCACACCAAATGATGACACTAGTCACACCAAATGATGACACTGGCCACACCAAATGATGACACGGGCCACACCAAATTATGACACTGGTCACACCGAATGATGACACTGGTCACACCGAATGATGACACTGGCCACACCAAATGATGACACTTGTTACACCAAATGATGACACTTGTTACACCAAATGATGACACTGGTCACACCAAATGATGACACTGGCCACACCAAATGATGACACTAGTCACACCAAATGATGACACTGGCCACACCAAATGATGACACTGGCCACACCAAATTATGACACTGGTCACACCGAATGATGACACTGGTCACACCGAATGATGACACTTGCCACACCAAATGATGACACTTGTTACACCAAATGATGACACTTGTTACACCAAATGATGACACTGGTCACACCAAATGATGACACTGGTCACACCAAATGATGACACTTGTTACACCAAATGATGATACTTGTTACACCAAATGATGACACTGGTCACACCAAATGATGATACTTGTTACACCAAATGATGACACTGACCACACCAAATGATGATACTGACCACATCGGTTATCGGGTCTGCAGTCGATTCTACTTGTTCTATTCTAATGATCGTTTAGCTTTGATTGTTACTTGCTTCTGTGTCGTTTTCGTGAGTACAGTCCTTGATACAGACCTATAGAGGTCGAAATGTCGTTGAAACATTAGCTCTATGGTTTCTAAACAATGGCTTCTATGAGCGGTTTGCCGAGAGAGCAAACATGAAAACATATACAATCCTCATAAACAGGAATACAATGACTGCTAATGTTTAAGGACCAATATCATCGATCCACGTCATGTTACTTCGAGTTATACAAGTGTATAGGTAGCTGTATGATCAGCTGACTACAATTGTATAGGTAGCTGTATGATCAGGTGACTACAATTTTATAGGTAGCTGTATGATCAGGTGACTACAATTTTATAGGTAGCTGTATGATCAGGTGACTACAATTGTATAGGTAGCTGTTTAATCAGGTGACTACAATTGTATAGGTAGCTGTATGATCAGGTGACTACAATTGTATAGGTAGCAGTATGATCAAGTGACTATAATTGTAGAAGTAGCTGTTTAATCAGGTGACTACAATTGTAGAAGTAGCTGTATGACCAGGTGACTACAATTTTATAGGTAGCTGTATGACCAGGTGACTACAATTGTATAGGTAGCTGTATGATTAGGTGACTACAATTGTATAGGTAGCTGTATGATCAGGTGACTACAATTGTATAGGTAGCTGTATGATCAGGTGACTACAATTGTATAGGTAGCAGTATGATCAAGTGACTATAATTGTAGAAGTAGCTGTAAGCCCAGGTGACTACAATTTTATAGGTAGCTGTATGATCAGGTGACTACAATTTTATAGGTAGCTGTATGATCAGGTGACTACAATTGTATAGGTAGCTGTATGATCAGGTGACTACAATTGTATAGGTAGCTGTATGATCAGGTGACTACAATTGTATAGGTAGCTGTATGATCAGGTGACTACAATTGTATAGGTAGCAGTATGATCAAGTGACTATAATTGTAGAAGTAGCTGTAAGCCCAGGTGACTACAATTTTATAGGTAGCTGTATGACCAGGTGACTACAATTTTATAGGTAGCTATATGATCAGGTGACAACAATTGTATAGGTAGCTAGCTGTATGCCCAGGTGACAACAATTGTATAGGTAGTTGTATGCCCAGGTGACAAACATTGTATAGGTAAGTTGTATGCCCAGGTGACAACAATTGTATAAGTAGTTGTATGATCAGGTGACAACAATTGTATAGGTAGCTGTATGATTAGGTGACAACAATTGTATAGGTAGTTGTATGCCCAGGTGACAACAATTGTATAGGTAGCTAGCTGTATGATCAGGTGACAACAATTGCATAGGTAGTTGTATGCCCAGGTGACAACAATTGTATAGAACACATAGACCACAGGAAACAGGAGGAGGGAGATCTACAGACATATGGCAAACACCAGCCCAAATGACAAGACTCACAAGAAAAAAAATCAGAGCATCATTTTCCAACTGAGAACCCAACACATCCCACTTAATAAGCACCTGAACAGAATCCAACCACAACATACTCCTGAGTGCCAGCTGTATACACATACATATGAAACGGTTGATCATCGTCTCTGTGGGTGCTCAGTGCTCAATGATTTTAGGAAAATGCTTCTTCCTTCGCGGCCAGATACATGGGACACTGTATGGCACTAGACAACAGCTGATGAACCCGTGCAGATACAATTACATGACGGTGGGCCGCAGGGCGAGAGCCAGGATGCTGCGGGATTCGTAATAACATGCACAGGCGAACAAAAATCATACAGCTCACAAAAATACGATAAATATAGTTCGGCATACGTATTCTTTGTACATGACGAAAGAAAAGTAAAAAGACAGACATGATTTTACTGTTCACTGGTGAGAGGGAAATAAAAAACACAGCTAGACATACTGTTTCTGTGGACCTGAAGTCAGATCAATAACTTTAGACACAAGACTTGAAGCTATGTACATGAATAACAAATAATTTTTAAAAAGACAGCTGTGCACATTTCCCTTAATGGACATGAAAAGGGATTAATAGAAAGATAGACACGCAGAGAATTTATGTATGGACAGAACAATAGATACACGAAAACACAAGAAACTGATTATATTTGACGATAGACACATTTAAAAAAAATAAATAAGCAAACATACTTTTTTCTGTAGACAGGGCGAAAAATAAAGAAAGTAACAGACAGGCAATTTTTGTTTACGGACAAGAAAAGAAGTAATTTAAATGAGTGACAAACAAGAAGGCTTTTGTCTATACACTGCTCAAACTGACATACATACATATTTTTTCTTGAAAACATAGTGAGATATATAAATAGGTTTGTTGCTATGGAGATGAAAAAAAAGATAAATAAAATGGACATGAAAACAGTCAGTCAGCTAAATAATATGACGACAAGAGAGCCATATGTCAGTCCATTTAGTGCTCGTTTCCGGACCTGAGACACGGCCATTTAAAGCTCAAGATTATACTCAAGAATTGTAAGCGTAGCATAAGAAAGTCACAGACACAGTAAGTATATTGGTGGTTTCAATAGAACAAGCAAAGTAATGAATTGGCCAAGAGAAAAGAAACAGACTCCGAGAGCCGTATTGTCAAGCGGAACACATCAAGAGATCGATATTAAAACCGAACCACCCTTATACGATGCACAATCTATGAAGGTTTACCCAAGTCTATAAACGCTGTTGTTGTTGTTGAATGCACACACTGAGCTAGATTACTATTTTTTGTGAGTCCTGAAAAGGGTGTTAAGTGGTGGGTTGCAGTAGCTTCCTCACACCCCGAGCGTGCTGATGAAGATGGACCGGGGTTCTCCAGGGCGTTTGTGCTATTCTTGGCTACATCTGCGTGCCACCCACTACTACGATGATACATAAATTCCCCACCTCGCTACCCAGGGCGTCATGAAAACAGCCCATTTTCAGGGAGACCTACATGGAAGTGAGGTTAGAGCTCTAGGCCAATACATTGTATCTGACCCTGACTAACATGTCCTATTAATACGTGATACCTGACCAGACGTTAGCCTCCTCACCCCAGTCTACAGACATAAAACACCTGAAAGTGAGGCGGGAGCTCTCAACCAATGTACTGCATCTGGCCCTAACATGTTCTATCAACACGTTATACCTGACCAGACATTAGCCTCCTCGCCCCAGTCTACAGGCAAAAGACCGGATCTAATCATAGACTATAGCAGTGATTCCCAACATCATTGTCATGACAAGTTGGCGTGTCGCCAAATGCCCTTTATAATGGAGCAATAATCATAAATGAATGTGAAATATTATGTTCCAGTTGACAATATACAGATTTTCTTCAACCAAGTGTGACCAGAACTGGCTTGGCTTGGTTTCGTTCGTTCTCAGCATCCCGCTACCAAACCCTGAAAGGGCTTAAGTAGCAGAATGTAGTCCAGAGAATGAAATGCGTTGTGTCGTAGTTTACAACTTGACTGTGATATTTGCACCTTTCGGTCCAACACATCCGACTTCAGCAAGGACCAGAATTGATAAACGTTTGGGACGCACTGGTCCATAGACATTTATATGAAGTGAATATTCTCGTATGTCGTATTCACTTAAACCATGCAATGATAATATATTCTAAACAGGAGTCAGGTGAATAACTGTGTGAATAGAAGAAGAACAACATAGAACGAGTTTTAAAGTTGTATTTTTAATGACACTAGAATAGGAAGTGAACGGGCACTAGTAGTGGAACCAATCTTCTTCTTCTTCTTCATCGTACGCAGTCAGACAGTAACCATTATTTTTTCGAAAAAAGCGGCGGTCATCCTGAGGCTGTCGACACTGCCATAGAGCTTGTCTTGTGTTGCCACTGGTGATGGCCACATCTGCTCTCTCTGATCCTCGTATGTCGGGCAGTTCTGCAGCAGATGCTCAGTGGTCCTTTTCCCGGTACCACACGGGCATTCGTCGGTGCCACCTATCTTCAATTTGTTGAATAGGTGGTACCTCAGTCTATTGTGGCCAGTGCGAAGTCTGAAGACAACGACCTGCTCTCTTCTGTTCAACTGGTAATAGGCATCGTTTTTGGTGTAGCCGGTATGTTCAGTTTCCCATTTGGTCATGTATCTGGCTTTGATAAGCCGTTTTGACTCTTCGTACGTCATACTAGTATCTGTTTGTGGTAGTCTTGCACCTTCTTTTGCCAGTCTGTCTGCCTTCTCGTTGCCTTGGATGTTGCAGTGTGATGGGACCCGTAGTGGAACCAATCGATGTTACTTTTTTTTATTTACCTGGTCAGTATCATTGACTGTCATGGGCTACGTCTTACGCATTGTGCTCCTGTCAGGTTTGACGAAATCGTACTGGTGACTGGGAGAGAGATCAGAGTGAGTGAGTGAGTACTCACTCAGGATTTGGAAGGTGATGGCGGACGTGTTAGATTCAGGCAAAAATCATGAATCCAGAGAGCTAGAGAGAGAGAGAGAGAGAGAGAGATAGAGGAACCTTTTTTTTTTTTTACAGAAATAGTAATCTGTGCAACAACCGCCATACTCAGGACAACCCATTAAACATACTCAGGACAACCCATTAAAAGCGATGCACGTAAATAACCTGGCGAAAGCCAAATGCAAGAACAATTAGACTAAAGAGAATCCGGTTAAACGAAATCATGAAAGCGATGAAAGTAAAACTATGACAGACATTGCGCAAGATGACCTCACAATAAATATGCGACAAGCAACAGCTGCAGCCCCGATTGCATGATACAGAAAAGCTAATCGACTTCTTTCAACCAACATTTCTTATTTTTTTTAATGTAATCACACCGACCGAATATTTAGATTGATGTTTTTAAGCAAAGCAACTATTTCTATATATTCCCTTCCATTTTGAATTCAACGTGGTTTGTCGTTGGTCATACAAAATAAATTATAATTGTATATTGATGATTATTTTTCCAATATCGCATATTAGTTATCTTATAAACGTGTGCTTCTAAATATACATAGTATTCGCTATATGGTATGTGTATGTCTTACATGCTTGATGTTGGCTTCACACCAAACTATCTGTTCCCAAATAAACATGGCGGTTCTTTTTTTATTGGTTACAAAAATTAGTCACAGTAACATATCGATTATCCGAACATCAGTTTAAAGGATTCGATGTAAAACTCTGAATGTAGCTGAACAGTGCACATCAGTATCTATAGCAACAGTTAACAATAGAGCAACATATTCTTCATATTTTTGATATCTCCAATAGCAGAATGAACAAAGTTAGAATAGCCTATACCGTTTGAAAGTTTTAGCTGTGCAACACAAATACTAAACCAAGAATAAAAGAGCACAAACGTATTATACTTTATTTGCTTGTGTATGCTACACAGTGTTCGAGAGTAGCAGATAAAGAAATGTTTAAGTAATCTTTCTACACAGCCTTGAAAGATCCATAGCATTTTTTGGCTGAACACCATCACAAACCGACAAATGCAACCCGGAAGCAATCGAGAGGAAGGGCGCACCATTATAACTAGCTGGTGCTGGCCAGGTCCTAAGAAAAGATCTTGACATGATATCATAGCCATAATCGCAGTGGTTAGGGTCTCCTGAGAGAAAGCGCAAGAGAGGTCGGCTTAAAACAAATTGGTGAAGAACTGTAGAATTAAAAAAGGTAATGATGAATCAGAACTTGTACGAAAGATGGCGGCGGAAAAGGGGGGTGGGGGGGGGGGGGGGTGTGAAGAGAGATAATTGATGCTGTCCTTAAGGACGCCACGAGAAGTTATGGTTCCTGAACACTTTGTCAGTTACTGAAAACTGATCTAGGAAGAGGAGACTAAGGATCTAGGGAGAGGAGATCAAGGATCTAGGAAGAGGAGATCAAGGATCTAGGAAGAGGAGATCAAGGATCTAGGAAGAGGAGATCAAGGATCTAGGGAGAGGAGATCAAGGATCTAGGGAGAGGAGATCAAGGATCTAGGAAGAGGAGATTAAGGATCTAGGAAGAGGAGATCAAGGATCTAGGAAGAGGAGATTTATGATTTCAAAGTCAGAAGTGCGATAATGTTATTAACATAAACAAATTTCCAAATGCGCAGTAGAGAAAAAAATTCTAAATATCCGAAGTTATACCTGGATATTCCGCTCGGTTAATCGATAACATATTTCCGGACATATTATGATCTATATTATGGAAAAATTGAACACTAAATGTTGTCTATTATGCGCTAATTTCTAATAATATATTCTTACACTATGGAAACACATTCAATTGACTGGCACTTATTATCTTATATATATATATATATATATATGCGTGTGTGTTCCCGCTTAAAAATACGTTATGTGCACTTTATCATCTATCATTCCCTACTAAAATCCCATATAACGTGGCATTGTTGCATGTTACCGCTGGTGAACTTTCTAACAAATGAAGCATTCCTCCAGTCCAAATACATCTAGAATATGCACGTAAGTTGTCGGCACAATATACAACTACATAAAAGGTAATCTAACAGATGAAGTTATCGGTGCAGAGAAGTTCCTGTTGTCACGGCGGTACTGTTGATACTCACGGGGATCAGCGAGATAAGATGAACGACTATTCGAGCTGGTATCACGCGACTGGCGACGGACGGCAGTGATAACATTTCATGCTCAGTTCACCGATGTTATTCTTACTGCACGCGCTCAGGAACTGACCTAAGAAAGTGGTCCCCAACCTGGGGCCTGGAATAAGCCATGTGTGGCCCGAGAGCAAACTCAAATTTTGAGACAGATATTATGAACGAAAGTGTATAGTTTCCTCTTGTTTACCAGGGAAGAGCAGTAGGGCAATCTTGACAGGAAAGAGGCTTGTATCCACTGACCTAGAATAACATGGGAGCTTATCGCTCGCGTCATGGCCAGGTGCAACATACTGATCAAGACCCCATCTAACGTTCACACCGCGCGCACAGCCTGTGTTACAGAAGCATCAGGGATCAAGGATGTGGTCCTCGTAGCTGTCAGCTTAACGAGATGCCTTGAATGCAACAGTGTCAGACCCAGGTTCACCTTTCTCCGAACTCCCCGGGATTTCTTCATCTTCTTTCCTTCTTCTTCTTCTTCCTCTCCTTCTTCTTCTTCTTCGCCGTACTTTTTCAGACGCAACTTGGATATATCTTTTTAAAAAAGCAGTGGTTAACAAGAGGACATTGGCATCTCCATAGAGCTTGTCCCCGAATAGTATTGAGATGGCTATATGTGCTTTCTCTGTTCCTCATATGTTCGACGCGTTTTTGTAGCAGATGTTCAGCAGTCCTTTTGTCAGTGCCGCAGAAACATGCATCTGTATGTCCTATCCTTAGTTTGATGAGCATATGGTATCCCTGATGTAAGTTGATTGGACACAAGAGACGAAGTCAGATACCAGTAGCTTAGACGAAGAGGACGATAAGAACAACCTAGGACATAACTGATGTATACCAGGCACAACACTACTCGGCGTATATTTCGTTTGTCCAACTTATGTGAGGACATTGTTAGTCAGTTCTGTCCTCCTACTGCTAGCACAACCAACAACACATCTCAGGTACACTTGGGTATTTCTCGTGCAGAGATAACCATCTCTTCAATCTTCCTTTCCTCTTCTGGTGCAGAGATAAACATCTCTTCAATCTTTCTTTCCCCTTCTGGTGCAGAGATAACCATCTCTTAAATCTTTCTTTTCTCTTCTGGTGCAGAAATAACCATCTCTTCAATCTTTCTTGGGGCGATGAGGCTAACGTCTGGTTAGGCAAAACACACTGATCAGAGAATGTTAGCCTGGGTCAAGAGAAACATACTGGCCAAGACCCTCACCTGACCTCCTCGTTGGTCGTCCTGAAAACGGGCTGTAGTCGAAAACAAGTCTGGCTAACAAGGTGATGTTCAACGTGATCGCCTTAGTAGTGAGCGACACGCAGATGAAGCCAAGTATAGCACAACCGCCAGGAGCACCCCGGTCCACCTTCATCAGCATGCTCGGGATATGTATGCAGCACTATATGGCTTTAATTTCTTTTGCATGTCACCATTTCTTCTACTGCAGCCCTCAGTGCCTCTGCCTCCGCTCTGAAATTGGTTGAGTATTTTCCAGTTGCCACTGATAATAACCATCTCTTCAATCATTCCTGTCCTGGTGCAGAAATAACCATATGTTTCCTCTTTCCTCTTCTGGTACAGGAATAACCATCTGTTCACTCTCTAATATCTATTTTATATAAGACGTTTCTAGATCTTTCTTTCAACTTAAGAAGGATACTCCAAACTAAGCAAACGCGTGGACTGTGTGGAGAGTGAGGTGTGCAAACAACACAAGTTGTAGAGTATGCTACCACTTTCTGCTGTTGCTGTTATTATGTATTTTTGCTTGATACTGACGAAGAAATCCCTTTCCAGCACATACAGTGTTGTTTTGGTGATATCGAAGCGTGATAACCATCTAGATGGTGAGGGAACAGGCCTGGGATTTATCCAGCATAAGGACACTTTTATTGTGTATTTATATTGTACCTTTCAGAACAGTTTATTTTCTTTAAGCAACTAAAATACGAATTAAGTTCATTGTTTAAGAAACGTTAACTAACCAGCGTCACAAAACAGCTAATTAAACTAAATACTACAACAATGACTGAAGATATACATACACTAATCTAACTCAACATGGACCTTACATACACATACACTAATCTGACCCAACATGGACCTTACATATACATACACTAATCTAACCCAACACGGATCTTACATACACATACACTAATCTAACCCAACATGGACCTTACATACACATACACTAATCTGACCCAACATGGACCTTACATATACATACACTAATCTAACCCAACATGGACCTTACATAGACACACACTAATCTAACCCAACATGGACCTTACATAGACACACACTAATCTAACCCAACATGGACCTTACATAGACATACACTAATCTAACCCAATACGGACCTTACATATACATACACTAATCTAACCCAACATGGACCTTACATAAAAATACACTGATGATTTAATCCCATGCTTGGATAACCAAGTATGCACACATGTATACAATTTGAGGGTAAGTCGGTCAGTAGGTCACAGACTGATAGGGATAGCTGAAGAATGTAGTTTGTAGTTTCTACAGGTGTCATAACGTGGCAGCAATATCCAGGTTAGTGATTACTGTAAGTAGTAGACGCTCGTTATCGCATGTAAGTGTGCAGATACAATCAAATACCAGTGTATAATCAAAGAACAGTGTACAATTCCAAGAAACCGCCCAGGTCTGCTAACAAGAGAAGTACTGCTCATGACAATGCCAGACCATATACAGTTCGATTAATTCAGGAGAGAATTGATTAACTAGGGTGGCAACTTCTTAAACATCCACCTTGCAGCCCTGACTTAGCCCCGAGCTATTTTCACCTGTTTGGTGCACTTAAGAATCACCGTAGCGGGAGACGTTTGGCGAATAACAAAAATTTTGAACGCGAAGTGCAAATATGGCTAAGACAGAAGACCAAACACTTATATACTGACAAATCGATGGGATAAGTGTATCAATGTTTGTGGAAAATATGTTGAGAAATACGAGGCAATGTAAGTGCAATAAATGGTTCTCAAATTCACAACTCAATTAGTGGGTTTTTTTTTATAGCAGTCTGTGACCCATTTACTTGTCCTGGTCAATACGGTTATATTGCACTTGTATTGGCTTCCTATGACAGGTCTCATACTATGTGGCAGTGTTCCTCTTCTCATCTCTGTTATACCCAGGACCTGACAAGCCTCCTCCCCCTCCAACGGTTCTGTAACATCTTGGGGATACACCCAGCAGTACATGCATTTGTATTCATTACTGTGTCCCCTGGAATAGTTCCGGGAATTCCAGGTTAAGAACCACTGCTATCAAGAATCTGTTTTTCAAATAGAAATTGTTACACATATCAACACCATGGCCAGTTTTTACCGTACAGTACAGTGCTGGCAAATAAACGTGCCTATGTATTCCAGTAATATTGCGGATCATTATACCATGTTATATATACTGATGTAATGAGAGTTCCTGGTGGATCTTATTTTTGCAGCAGAGCTGTGTTGCCAACCGTTGCTGCAAAGGCAATAGTTTGTATTATGTTGGGACATTAACCGCCACGGTGTATAAGACTCCAACTTGTTGGCATTACACACTTTGTGACATTAACCGCCACGGTGTATAAGACTCCAACTTGTTGGCATTACACACTTTGTGACATTAACAGCCACGGTGTATAAGACTCCAACTTGTTGGCATTACACACTTTGTGACATTAACCGCCACGGTGTATCAGACTCCAACTTGTTGGCATTACACACTTTGTGACATTAACCGCCACGGTGTATAAGACTCCAACTTGTTGGCATTACACACTTTGTGACATTAACCGCCACGGTGTATAAGACTCCAACTTGTTGGCATTACACACTTTGTGACATTAACCGCCACGGTGTATAAGACTCCAACTTGTTGGGATTGCACACTTCCTCAATTGTGTCTGTCCTCTGGGTTTCAAAGAAATGTCTAGACATCATCATCATGTAGCATGCCCATTGTAGAACGTCGCTCCCATCACAGTCTGTCTGAAAGAAACTCGTTCGTTTGCCAAAACACCAGGTTCCGCCACTGTCATACTCAGGCACTCCTGGATATCTTGGTGCCATCGTCTTCTTGGTCTACCCCTTCCTCTTTTGCCTGGCACCATACCTTCCATCACCGTTCTCTCAAGACCGTTGTGTCTCTTGATGTGATCAAAGTATTTGCATTTTCTAGCAAAAATGGAATTGATAAACCAGTTCTCCTCTATGCTCAACTCTTGCCGAATGTCTGCATTTGTTCTTTTCTCTGTCCAGGGTATTCTGAGGATCTTTCTGTAACAATTTGACTTAAAGGATTCGATTCTTTGTCTAGAAGTTGTGGTAATCGTCCATGCTTCACAGCCATAAGCTGCCACAGGAAAAATACAGGCTCCCAAGACTTTTACTTTTATCGTTTTGTTAGACATAAATCTATAATTTACGTTATAGAAAGAACATTGAGAATAATTCCTTTTCCTGACGATCGAAAGAAGAAGAAACAGTTACAACAAATATCAACTAAATTGTCTCATGTTGGCATAACTCAACAGGAATCCTGCGATGTCTTATCAACTGGAGAAAGCTTTGCCTGTTTTAGATTGCAAAATAGGCAAGGAAAGATACCAATTTGAGGTAGTGCTGGAACCACGTGTTGGTGAGACACAATCCTTTTGTTATGTAAGTTATCTGTTAACAGGCATATGTTGAGAAAACGGTGGATTGGTAAAGAAGAGACGAGGCAGTTATGTGTTGTCTTGTTAATGAAAGAGATATAGAGTGAAAAATGTGTGCATGTGTGACTGATTGAATCTGACAAATATCAAACATGAATGTGATTGATTGAATCTGACCGATTTCAAACATGAATATGATTGATTGAATCTGACAAATATCAAACCTGAATGTGATTGATTGAATCTGACAAATATCAAACCTGAATGTGAATGATTGAATCTGACAAATATCAAACCTGAATGTGATTGATTCAATCTGATAAATACAAACAGTGAACGTGTTCTTATAAATAACAAAATATAAACAAAAAGCAGACGTTTCGGCCTATACAAGTCGTTATCAAGAACTGCACAAAATTTAAAACAGGACAGATGGGACCAGATAACAGATGTTCGTCCATCACAAGTGATGAAGACAACTCTCTTTGTTCAGCAGCGTGGACAGTTTTTCTCTTGCTGTGTCCGCTGAAATGGGGGACTTGCGCGGTGATTTGGATTAAACTGAGGAAGAAACAGCCGCGAAATGTAGTCGAGACATGTAGTCGGGACATATAGCTGAGACATGTAGTCGGGACATATAGCCGAGGGATGTAGTCGGGACATAAAGCCGAGACATATAGTAGGGACATATAGCCGAGACATGTATTCGGGACATGTAGCCGAGACATGTAGTCTGGACATATAGCCGAGACATGTAGTAGGGACATATAGCCGAGACATGTAGTCGGGACATATACTCGAGACATGTAGTCGGGACATGTAGTCGGGACATATAGATGAATCAAGTAGTCGGGACATATAGCCAAGACAAGTAGTCGGGACATATAGTCGAGACATGTAATCGGGACATATAGCCGAGACATGTAGTCGGGACATATAGTCGACACATATAGTCGAGACATGTAGTCGGAACATGTAGTCGGGACATATAGATGAAACAAGTAGTCGGGACATATAGCCGAGACAAGTAGTCGGGACATATAGTCGGGACATGTAATCGAGACATGCAGTCGGGACATATAGATGAAACAAGTAGTCGGGACATATAGCCGAGACAAGTAGTCGAGACATATAGCCGAGACATGTAGTCGGGACATATAGCCGAGACATGTAGTCGGGACATATAGCCGAGACATGTAGTCGGGACATATAGCCGAGACATGTAGTCGGGACATATAGCCGGGACATGTAGTCGGGACATATAGCCGAGACATGTAGTCGGGACATGTAGCCGCGAAATGTAGTCGGGACATGTAATCCCGAGATGTAGTCGGGACATGTAGTAGGGACATATAGCCGAGACAATTAGTCGGGACATATAGCCGAGACAAGTAGTCGGGACATATAGCCGAGACAAGTAGTCGGGACATATAGCCGAGACAAGTAGTCGGGACATATAGTCGAGACATGTAGTCGGGACATATAGCCGCGAAATGTAGTCGGGACATATAGCCGCGAAATGTAGTCGGGACATATAGCCGAGACATGTAGTCGGGACATATAGCCGCGAAATGTAGTCGGGACATGTAGTCGGGACATATAGCCGAGACAAGTAGTCGGGACATATAGCCGAGACAAGTAGTCGGGACATATAGCCGAGACATGTAGTCGGGACATATAGCCGAGACATGTAGTCGGGACATGTAGCCGAGAAATGTAGTCGGGACATGTAGCCGAGATATGTAGTCGGGACATATAGCCGCGAAATGTAGTCGGGACATGTAGTCGGGACATATAGCCGAGACAAGTAGTCGGGACAATATAGCCGAGACAAGTAGTCGGGACAAGTAGTCGGGACATATAGCCGAGACAAGTAGTCGGGACATATAGCTGAGACATGTAGTCGAGACATGTAGTCGGGACATATAGCTGAGACATGTAGTCGAGACAAGTAGTCGGGACATATAGCCGAGACAAGTAGTCGGGACATATAGCTGAGACATGTAGTCGAGACATGTAGTCGGGACATATAGCCGCGAAATGTAGTCGGGACAAGTAGTCGGGACATATAGCCGAGACAAGTAGTCGGGACAATATAGCCGAGACAAGTAGTCGGGACAAGTAGTCGGGACATATAGCCGAGACAAGTAGTCGGGACATATAGCTGAGACATGTAGTCGAGACATGTAGTCGGGACATATAGCCGAGACAAGTAGTCGGGACAAGTAGTCGGGACATATAGCCGAGACAAGTAGTCGGGACATATAGCTGAGACATGTAGTCGAGACATGTAGTCGGGACATATAGCCGAGACAAGTAGTCGGGACATATAGCTGAGACATGTAGTCGAGACATGTAGTCGGGACATATAGCCGAGACAAGTAGTCGGGACATATAGCTGAGACATGTAGTCGAGACATGTAGTCGGGACATATAGCCGCGAAATGTAGTCGGGACATATAGCCGCGAAATGTAGTCGGGACATGTAGTCGGGACATATAGCCGAGACATGTAGTCGGCACATATAGCCGAGACATGTAGTCGGGACATGTAGCCGAGAAATGTAGTCGGGACATGTAGCCGAGATATGTAGTCGGGACATATAGCCGCGAAATGTAGTCGGGACATGTAGTCGGGACATGTAGTCGGGACATGTAGTCGGGACATATAGCCGAGACAAGTAGTCGGGACATATAGCCGAGACAAGTAGTCGGGACATATAGCCGAGACAAGTAGTCGGGACATATAGCCGAGACATGTAGTCGGGACATATAGCCGCGAAATGTAGTCGGGACATATAGCCGCGAAATGTAGTCGGGACATGTAGTCGGGACATATAGCCGAGACATGTACTTGGAAAATTAGATAAGGGCAAATGACACATAATGAAATCAATCAAGAATGACCTATTTGAGCGTCTCAGCGTAGTGCTAGAGCGCTCCATTTTCATAGCAAAGTTACAGGATTCAACTCCCGTTACCGGCACGCTTCAGTTGACCTATATGCATATGGACACTCGGCTTACTGTTAGAGAAGGAAATGCAGCGATGAAATGAACTGACCACCCTAACTTATAAACAAGCTGTGGCCTCGTACAACGAAGTCTCTAAAACTTCATCCTCGAAGGCACTGTTTGCTATGAGGATGCCGTTGCCTTTACACATTAGTAGGTGAATCAGTAATCCACAGTTTGGTAAACCAGTAATCCACAGTTTGGTAAATCAGAGATCCAGTTTTGTGAATCAGTAATCCACAGTTTGATAAATCAGTATTCCATAGTTCGATGAATCCGTAATCCATAGTTCGATGAATCTGTAATCTACAGTTTGGTAAATCAGTAATCCACACTTTGATAAATTAGTAATCCACAGTTTGGTAAATCAATAATCTACAGTTTGGTAAATCAGTAATCCACAGTTTGGAAATCAGTAATCCACAGTTTGATAAATCAGTAATCCACAGTTTGCTAAATCAGTAATCCACAGTTTGCTAAATCAGTAATCCACAGTTTGGTAAATCAGTAATCCACAGTTTGATAAATCAGTAATCCACAGTTTGGTAAATCAGTAATCCACAGTTTGGTAAATCAGTAATCCACATTTGGCAGACTGAAACCAAACGAGATCGAGCGATGACGAGTGCTCGAGAAGCCCTTTCACAGGAGCGTACGAACATTCAGCAACATCAACCGTCAGTATCCACACTCTTGGAGATACGCTGCGAGAGATTCGGCGTCTATGGGTCTCCTGGAATGCAGTGATGTTTTTTTTGCATAGCTTAACTTCAAAACACGATTCCCACGTATTCCAGGTGCAATATAAATTTTCAGAACGTAGTCTCTTCTTCTTCTTCCTCGTTCGTCTTCAGGCCTCAACTTCAATGGCTCTAACGAAGGCGGCAGTCGACTCAGGGCTCTGTAGACTTCCGTACAGCTTCCCGTGAATGTAGTCTGAGGCCAAAGATATCGAGGACTCGCTGTAAACTACGACACAACGTGCCAAACGTTTTTTTCTGGAGGAACGCCGAAGACAAGGAATAAGAAGAACGTAGATTCCGCGGAGAATAAGTTTTGCTTGGAGTAGTTAACTGCGATTATTCTGGGTACCTACTAGTTGGGCCCTAAGAGTTTGATTACCTACTTGTTAGGCGCTGAGGGTTTGCCTACTTACTAGTTTGGCCCTGAGGGTTTGCCTACCTACTAGTTGGGCCCTGAGGGTTTGCCTACCTACTAGTTTGGCCCTGAGTGTTTGCTTACCTACTAGTTGGGCCCTGAGGGTTTGCCTACCTACTAGTTGGGCCCTGAGGGTTTGCCTACCTACTAGTTGGGCCCTGAGGGTTTGCCTACCTACTAGTTGAGCCCTGAGGATTTGCCTACCTACTAGTTGGGCCTTGAGAGTTTGTCTACCTATTAGTTGAGCCCCGAGGGTTTGCCTACCTACTAGTTTGACAGTCATGGATGTTTGCATACCTACTAGTTTGACAGTCCTGGATGTTTGCCTACCTACTAGTTTGACAGTCCTGGATGTTTGCCTATCTACTAGTTTGACAGCCCTGGATGTTTGCCTACCTACTAGTTTGACAGTCCTGGATGTTTGCCTACCTACTAGTTGAGACCTGAGGGTTTGCCTATCTACTAGTTTGCCAGTCCTGATGTTTGTCTACCTACTATTTCGAAAGTTATGGGGTTTTGACACTACCGCGGGTTTGCTCGGAATGCGGCCCATGTCATGTGGTAGAGTTTTTTTAAGCTATGCTCAAAAGTGGCCACTAAGAGCATAGCATGTGGAGTGTGTAGCCTAGTCGACAGTGAGCTGGCTTGCTAAGACTGGGATTACATCGCGCCTGGGTTCGAAATTACGGACGGACAGAAAAAAAATTCGTTCGTGGTTCGGTCCTCGTTCGACGGCTCCTCCAGTCTATCCAGCTGTAAATTGATACCCAACATATGAGTTGGGGAAGGTATTAACAGCAAGAAAGGAAACTGGCCACCCCACCTTATATTGGCTGTGGCTTAGTCCATGAAGAGTTATCTTCATCCCTGACGGCAATTATTGCCATGGGACCCACCTTGACCTTTACCAAGAGTGGCCGGAGTGCTAAATATCTGATTATGGCTCACCATGTGCTCATATAACCTAAGAACAGTTTCGTAGATGAAAAGAGCGTAACTTCCCAAATAGAAGGTTACATTATACAGAACAATAACAGAACCAGAGTACTCTCACAGATATGGTATAGTCATTCTACTAAAATCAGCTGTTCGTTTATACCCGACAACAGATTGGTGCTAATCGATAGACAATGTACAATGGAGCATCCAACACTTCTTCCCTAACAGCAGTGTCTGCTATGGTAACTACCTTTACCTGATACAAGCAAACAACGAATAGACATAAAACAGGGCCAACTGCTTCAAAAGGAGATCCAGTAAGATTAGCAAGAAAACTACTCACTGGGGACATGTGATAATAATAGTTCAAAAAGGAACAATTGTGATTTATGTCTGAATGAAAAAAAAGTTTTACATTCAGCATTACATGAGAACAGTAGCAGTCATGTGCTGACGTTCCGCTCTAAGTAGGTCTTTAACAGGGACTGGATAGATGACAACACCACAAATGAAAACAGAAAACGAAATTAAACAAATGTCAGTCTGTAAGGTAATGCAAATTCTTCAAAATTCAAATTCGATAATATGTGACAGCAAGGATATTGAGGTCTCGTCGCCATTTACTGTATCCCTTCAAATATTCGTATTACATGAATTCTAGTTGAAGGAAATAAGACAAGACATGGCGGATCGAAAACGCATATTAAGACCATGTGTTCGGTAGCATAGTAAAACAGAAGGGGTTAAACCAGGGCTTCTCAAATGGTATTTTGTGGACCGTTAGGGGTTGCATGAACTGTTTCTGGTGTTCCGTGGAGGCCTATGTGTTGTGTGAAAGCCTAGGTGTTACGTGGAAGCCTAGGTGTTTATGAGGTATTTATAGTCCGTCTTTTAATTCATTAACAAGGTCCGAAGCAATTTTCTACTAAACTGCATGTCGGATGAAAACGATTTTCCACATGCAGCCTTAGAATATCCATGACGATATAGAAATATATTTCTCTCTAAAAAAGTTGATGTATTTTGAAAAATTTACTCATTCGTCTAAACTAAAAAGCAACCTCAACCTCAGTGAATTGGACATCATTTGAACATGTTTAATGTACACAGACTTGCTGTTTTAAAAAAAGATGTTTTTACCTTCAAATAAGCTGAGTTACTACCAATTCCTGATTTTCCAGTGCCCCAATTAGACACTTTGTCGAATGCGAAACCGTCTAATAGTTATAGGCGTATACGCATCAATAGCTTGTGGTGTGGTTATTGTGCCATATAGTTAGTTGCTTTTTCCAAACTTACATTGATATCGATTCCAAGATGAGTTTGAAGTGTACATTTATAACAACCCAGAAGGTTACCGTTTTACTATACTAGTTCTTCCGCAGGAAATCTAAGATGGGTCATTTATATTGCGATATTCATGACCGAGAGAAACGAACATAATTGGCGCTTGGTTTGGATAGATCATCCTTTTACCGTTGAATTGGACAGGACAGAGTGCACTCGATATTATGAAGCAAGGAAGGAAAAGTAAATTTTACGATTTCGACAGAGATGTCATAACACGGGATATATTGCAACTGCAGGCGAAAAATCAACTTGTTACTTTCCGGAAACTAAAATAAACACTGCAATCCGACTGCAGTTTTGAAGTTTCCAAAAGTACTCTATGGAAAATTGTTAGAGTAGACAGCTTTACATTCAGGAAAACTTCAGGTGGCATGAATATTATATGTGAAAAGCCACGTTTGATTGTTGTCAGAAGCAAATACCTTAGACAAATAGGTGTACAGTGTCAGGAAGACCAGATATTGTATACTTGGACGAATCCTGGGTCAATGCTCACTACACCTATGGTAAATAATGGCATTCAGCTGACAGTGAACAGAAAAGACAATTTCCAAGCAGCAAAGGGCAGGGCATTATACTAACGTATGTCGGAAGCAGGGAAAACGGACTTATCCATGATGTTGAACTTATTTTTCAATAAAAAAGTAATGACGGCAGAGACAACCACACTGAAATGAACGGATACATTTTCAGACATTGGGTGATGAATGATCTGCTTTCAATTCTGGATAGACCGTCATGCCTAGTAATGGATAATGCATCCTATCACAATGCAGTATTACAGGAAGACAAAGTACTAACTGCATCAAATGCAAAAGCTCAAATTAGGACATGACTAGCTTAGGAAAAATGAATTTCGACGACACGTATTTGAAGCCCGAGTTGTAGTAGCCTGTGAGGAAGACAAATAAGACAAAGGTGTATCAAACTGACAAAAATCATTGAAGAGTACGGTCACACTTCTCTGCGACTACCTGCATGCGATTCTAAACCCTACAGAGCTTGTGTGGGGTAAAGTCAAATGACAAGTTGCCGAACAGAATAGGACATTTAAAATGGGGGATGTTGGAGTGCTGACACGTGAGTACCTTTCATTAAGAGACATTCAGTTCTGGATAAAGTGTGTTGAAGATGTGCTCCTGGAAGAAGAACAGTACTGGCAACGAGATGGATTACAATTTGTTCAGCCAGTCACAATTATCAACCTCTTTGAATCGACAGATTCGGAAGATTAATATCTTTAATGGACACAATGATCAGCAGACGGATGAATTAACGTATATTTATCAAAACAATTAGGTGTACATACAATGGCAACACATACATTTCAATATTCAAATGCGTTACACAAAATAAAATTAGCTGCGCAGTTGACACAACTCTTGGATATTAGTTCCATTTTTACGATTGTACAGAAGGGGTAACACAAACAATCAATTGATTTATCATCTGGGGTAGTTGTCTCGCCGCGGCGACTCAATTTCAACCAGTGTTCGTAAAGCGATCTCAGTCCCGCCAGGCGGAGCGATAGCGCGGGCTTGCGGAAAACGCTCGCCTGCCTTTCCCCGTAGTGCGAATTGGGTGCGGTTTGTTGTAGTGGCTCCTCCACCGAGGTGCGCTAGTCTGGTCCGTATCAGGAAACGTGGTCCGTCCGTGGTGATTTACCTAAGGCTTATAGCAGAGCTCGACAGTACGTCTCGCTGGTGGTCCGACTCTCGCAAAGAGCTTGTGACCGGCAAATGGAAAGCAGGAATCGTTGCCTCGAGGCCCTGCGTTCTCCTACGGAGAAGGGCAGGCCGGCAGGCCAAATTGTCTCCAGTCCCAGTGAAATTCATCGCCGAGGTCGTTGGGATCCGTTCTGCACAGAGCGCTGCCATCGAGCGAGCCCGGTCGGTCGGTCGTCTGGTGCGTGTGGGAGGCCCCTGTCAGGCGGTCCTAGGTCGACGGAGTGAGGGACGGGTGGAACAAACCGTCCCGTCAGTCGGTCCCTGCGGCCGTCGTCCCAGCGAGGCCTTTTACAAAAACACACCCTTCCTCCGCCGACCGGTGTGTGCTGTACACAGTACGTCTCCGACAGATATCTGGTTGATCCTGCCAGTAGTCATATGCTTGTCTCAAAGATTAAGCCATGCATGTCTAAGTTCATACTGTCTCACGGTGAAACCGCGAATGGCTCATTAAATCAGTCGAGGTTCCTTAGATGACACGATCCTACTTGGATAACTGTGGCAATTCTAGAGCTAATACATGCTTACCAAGCTCCGACCCTCGCGGAAAGAGCGCTTTTATTAGTTCAAAACCAATCGTCGTTTCCCCTCGCGGGGTTGCGGCGTCCCCACTGGTGACTCTGGATAACTTTGTGCTGATCGCATGGCCTCATGTGCCGGCGACGCATCTTTCAAATGTCTGCCCTATCAAATGTCGATGGTACGTGACATGCCTACCATGTTTGTAACGGGTAACGGGGAATCAGGGTTCGATTCCGGAGAGGGAGCATGAGAAACGGCTACCACATCCAAGGAAGGCAGCAGGCGCGCAACTTACCCACTCCCGGCACGGGGAGGTAGTGACGAAAAATAACAATACGGGACTCTTTCGAGGCCCCGTAATTGGAATGAGTACACTTTAAACCCTTTAACGAGGATCTATTGGAGGGCAAGTCTGGTGCCAGCAGCCGCGGTAATTCCAGCTCCAATAGCGTATATTAAAGTTGTTGCAGTTAAAAAGCTCGTAGTTGGATCTCAGCTTCCGGGAAACCAAAGTGTTTGGGTTCCGGGGGAAGTATGGTTGCAAAGCTGAAACTTAAAGGAATTGACGGAAGGGCACCACCAGGAGTGGAGCCTGCGGCTTAATTTGACTCAACACGGCCAACACTGAAATGATTGACATGCCGAGACCACTCTTCTGGGATCTAATATGGAACTGGTGCTGGATTTAGACCCCCAGAAATCTGGGGTTATGCCCCCTGTGGCCCGGTTTGGTCTGCATCCAGTGTTCTGAAAAAGGAATTGACGGAAGAGCACTATCAGGAGTGGAGCCTGAGACCTAAATTAACTCAACACGCCAATACTGCAGAATGACTATCAAAAGCACACCTTAGTGGGGTCTAATAAAGAACATGTGCTGGAATTAGACCCTCGAAAATCTGGGGCTACCCTCTAAGAAACTTGATTGTCTCGCTAAGGGAATTGACGGAAGGGCACCACCAGGTGTGGAACCTGCGGCTTAATTTGACTGAACACGCCAATACTGTAGAACAACTGACAAATCGAGAGCACTGCCGTTTGGGTCTAATAATGAACGTACGCTGGTATTAGACTCACGGATGACAAATCAGCTCTCAAACACTCAAATGAAAGAACGCTACGGAAATCGTGTTTAACTCCGCAGAAACCGCAGATTTCAAATACCTGGTCATTGACAAACAAAAGCCCTCAATAAATTCGTCTGACCAAATAGTGAACGGGTGCTGGAAATAGATCATCCGAAGACAGGTCAGTTTTACCCTACAAATGACAGGGCGTTGCTACGGAAAACCAGCTCAAATCGAGAGGAGCCGCAGACACTTTGGTTCACGTACCAGGCTGATAAGCCAAGGGCGCGAGGCTACCATGTGGGGGATTACGGCCGAACCCTTGTAAGCCGCAATCCCGCCCAAAATCTCAGCACCACTGCAATGGGAGGCTCCTACATGCTCGGGACCTGGGGCTTGCGCCCCAGCCCTATCAGGTAGAGCCACAGTAAGAGGTCCTTGCCGCCCGCCAATCAAAGCGGGCGGACAACTGCTTGATACTCACCCTATACGGCGATGGGGTGCGAAAACACCAACCAAAGACTTAGTACCTAGTCGGGGTGTCGAAAACAGTAGAGCAGCCACCTCACTGTGAACTGTCAAGACTCAACCACTGACCATGAGAGTTGTCCGCACATCAGGCAAACAACATCTCTGTGACATCTCCAGGCTTGTCCTCTGGCTGAATGCACTCCGGCTACGATATCTACCTCTGTACGCTATCAGCCATATAACTATCATACTGGACGCAGAAGAGATGCAGACCAGCGGACATTGCACACCTGCCCCACTGTGTCAACACCCCAGGTGGCGGGGAATGCTATGCGTACCATCTCTGCATAGAAGCCAAGAAAATAAAGGGAAAAAGAGATACCCCACTCACATGCAAATGCTACGTTCCTGGCAGGACGTGACGATCCTGGGATACAGACACACTGGACTGCCTCTCTTCCGGGTAAACCAGTCCATCTCATATTTCATCACATATCATCATTGCACCCTATAGACACGAGTAGTGAAGACTCGATAGTCTGGTAAGACAACTTCCATAAGAGAGAAAACTCTGAGCATAAACAACTGCTGCCTTGCAGATAGGCTGGGGACAGCCAAAGGCTAAGGAGGGCATCCCTACAGAAACGCCTGTTGAAATCAGATGCACGGGGCCGCAAGCCTAACAAAACAGTGCAACGTAAATCACAGTATGATGGCAGTACAACCTATTAGACAAACGCATGGCGCTCATCCTGCGGAGTCCCGCCAGGCAGCGATAGTGCCGGGCCCCACGCCTCGAAGGGGCCCACCCTTGACTACTGGTGGTCACCCACCCATGTGTCGTGGAGTCAAGGCACATAGCTATGGGGCAACTTTTATTGGCCAAAACCTCAAGATACTACAGTGGAATGCGGAGGGAGTCATTAACAAAAAACTTTCCCTAACACACCACCTGCATGAAGGTAAGATTGACGTGGCATGTATCCAGGAAACGCACCTCAACAATAACCATAAGTTCTCAATCAGAGGATATCAGACCTTCCGTCTAGATAGAGAAGGCCACAAAGGAGGGGTCCTGATACTGACCAGAAACTGCATACCGAGTAGCGCGGTATCTGTCAATCACACCGGACAAGCAGAAATTGTAGGAGTTGACATAATGGCTCAAGAGACGAAGCTCCGCATTTTCAATCTGTACGGACCACCAAACAGAGACCTATCGATCTCGAGTATGGAGGTCAGAGACTCCAACTGCATAGTAGTTGGAGATTTCAACAGCCACTCGGAGAGATGGGGATACTCTGATACAGACAGCAGAGGTGACGAAGTGGAAGATTGGGAGATAGATGCAAATCTCTCCCTAATCAATAGGCTGGAGGATAGCCCTAGCTTCTATTCAAGAACATGGCATACCACCTCGACTCCAGATTTGGCCTTCTCCACACATGACATACACTATAGAATAGACCGCCAGGTGCTAAACCAACTGGCAGGTAGCGACCACAGGCCGATCAGGCTAACCATTGACATGGAAGTAGGCCCACAGGAAACAAAACCGCTCCCACGTTGGAATTACAAACGAGCCGACTGGGACAGATTTGCAATCCTGACAGATGGGCTGTGTGAAACCATCAACACACGAAACACCAAAATGAAGCCCATGGTAGAGAGCCTAAGCAAGGCAATAATGCAAGCCGCCACTGAAACCATCCCAAGAGGAGCTAGGAAAAACTATAAGCCCTACTGGAATGATGAGTTGCAGAAAGTGGAAGATGCAGTAACAAATGCTAGGAACATGGCAGAGCGAGAAAAATCCATGGAGGCAAACATCGCCCTCAAAGCCGCTGCGGCGAAGTACAAACACACTCTCAAACAAACAGCAAGAGAAAGCTGGAAAGGTAAAACGGAAAGTCTAAGCCTGGACAAAGACGGGAACAAGCTATGGGAGCTAATCAGAGCCATGAACGACGAAACCCCGTCAAATAAACAAATTACTATCAAGCAGGGCGAGAACTTGATCACAGGTAAGAAAGCCGCAAACGCCTTTGTCGATCATTATGCCAGAGCAAACCACATCGAGGTCCCTGCAGAAAAGCATACAGACATTAGCGAAGAGCTAAAGGGACACGAAAACATAAATACGGCTCCCGAAGAGCACATGATGGCCAAACTTACAATGCGCGAAATGGAAGAGGCTATGAGAACACTAAAGAAAAGTAAATCTCCCGGAAAAGATGGGATAACAAACGAAATGCTGATGGGGCTGGGCCAAACAGCGAAGAGGAAACTACTGTCAGTCCTGAATCAAAGCTGGAAAAGGGGTATTGTACCCCAGGCATGGAAACATGCAATACTGGTACCAGTACCAAAAACAGGAAAGGATAAAACAGATCCAAATGGATACAGGCCCATCAGCCTACTGAGCTGTGTCGGCAAGCTGATGGAACGGATGATAAACACCAGACTGATGTGGCATCTAGAAGAAAAACGAATACTAATTCCACAGCAAGCCGGCTTTAGACAGCACAGATCCACTGAGGACCAGGTCATCCTCATAGCCCAGGAGATAGAAGATGCCTACCAGGCACAGAAACACACAGTAGCTGTTTGGGTGGATCTGGAAAAGGCATTTGACAAAGTCTGGAAAGATGGACTTAGAGTCAAGCTAAGAAGAAGTGATGTTTGTGGGAAAATGTACAAGTGGATCAACCACTACCTCAAACAAAGAACGGCCAGAGTCCAAGTACAAGGGCAGATGAGCAAAAAGGTGACACTCGAGCAGGGAGTACCCCAAGGGGGAGTACTGTCACCCACACTCTTCCTGGTATATATAAACGATATTACAGAGAATATACCAAGAAGAGTCCATAGCTCAATGTTTGCAGACGATCTGGCTATGTGGACCTCTGAAAAGAATCTCACCATAGCAAGAAATCGGATGCAGACGGCCCTAACATCGCTGGAAGAGTGGGCGAACTCATGGCTGGTCAAAATAAACGAGGAGAAAACCACGTGCACAATATTCTCGCTTTCATTAAAACCCCAAAGTACCAAATTAAGTCTAAATGGCAAAACCCTGCAGCCAAACGACAACCCAACCTATCTGGGAGTCACATTTGATCGGCGCATGACATGGAAAAGTCAGATTGAGAGAAACCGAATGAAAGCCAGAGAAAGAATGGCAATCATGAGGAAACTTGCTGGCACAAGCTGAGGAGCAGACGAAGGCATACTAAAGAAACTGTACACTGGAAGAGTGAGACCAGTTCTCGAGTATGGCATTGCGGCATGGACAACAGCAGCGAAGGCGAACTTCGATAAAGTTTACAAACTTCAAAACCAAGCCATGAGAATTATAACAGGTGGCATGAAGTCAACGCCAATTGTAGAACTTGAAAAGATTACAAAACTGCAATCCATGACCGATAGAAGAGACTGCAGAGCCCAGCTGCAGTCAGAGAAACTCCGAAGACTGACGGACCACCCAATGTACCAAAGACTAAACAATTTGGGAAATGGAAAACTAAAGCGGAGAAACTTTGCAGAAATAGCCAAAGCAAAGATGCACGAAGATCCCATAAACGCACTAACAACACCAAAACCCATCACTACTGTACGAAAACCTACCTGGAGGCAGGATATATTTCCAGAGGTGGTAGAAAATATACCAGGTATTGCAAACAAAAACTGCCAGACTGAAAAAGAAAGGAGAGACACTACCCTAAGCTTCATAACGAAAAGCTACCCAAGCATGGACTGGACCCATGCATACACCGACGGTTCTGTAACAAACACTACACAGAACGGAGGGGCAGGAGCATTCCTGAACCTACCAAATGGCAGAAAAATAACACTGTCATTCGCTACTGGTAAGTACACAAGCAATTTCAGAGCGAAGGCAGAGGCACTGAGGGCGGCAGTGGAAGAAATGGTGACACACAGTGAAAATGAGAGCCATATAGTCCTGCTGACAGATGCTCTCGAAGTAGTCACAGCGCTAAAAAGCCAGAAAAACACTGAGCTTAATGACTTAAGAGCAGCACTCTGCAAACTGTGCCAGCAGTCCGCACCAAAAAGGGTAGTGGTACAGTGGGTCCCGGCACACTGCAACATCCAAGGCAACGAGGAGGCAGACAGACTGGCAAAAGAAGGTGCAAGACCACAAACAGATACCAGTATGACGTACGAAGAGTCAAAACGGCTTATCAAAGCCAGAAACATGACCAAATGGGAAACCGAACATACTGGTTACACCAAAAACGATGCCTATTACCAGTTGAACCGAAGAGAGCAGGTCGTTGTCTTCAGACTTCGCACTGGCCACAACAGACTGAGGTACCACCTATTCAACAAATTGAAGATAGGGAGTACCGACGAATGCCCGTGCGGTACTGGTAAAATGACCACTGAACATCTGCTGCAGAACTGCCCGACATACGAGGATCAGAGAGAGCAGATGTGGCCATTACCAGTGGAACTGCAAGACAAGGTCTATGGCAGTAGCGAGAGCCTCAGGATGACCGCCGCTTTTTTCGAAAAAATAATGCTTACTGTCTGTCTGTGTGCGCAGAAGAAGAAGAAGAAGAAATTGATTTATCAAGACATTAAAGAGATACGCTTATGAACAAAATACGACGATAAATTAAGCTGTGCACTGTAACATCTTTAATGAAATGCAATTTCTTTGCAATGTCCTAGAATATCAACAGAATTCGCCGATGTGCAAATGTCAACATTTATGGACTAAATAATATCAATGTTTTAGCGTCATGGATATTCTAAGACTGCGTGCGAAAAATCATTTTGATCTGACATACAGTTTAGTAGAAAATTGTTTCGTACCTTGTTCATGAATTAAAAGACGAACTTTAGGAATTCAGTAAAGATCTTTACGTATTCCACAAAAGGTCTATATGTTCCGCGAAAGGTCTCTGTATTCCACGAAAGGTATCCCTTCATATGTTCGATGAAAGGCCTCCATGTGTTCCACGAAAGGTCTCCATGTATTCCATGACAGGTCTCCATGTGTTCCACGAAAGGTCTCCATGTGTTCCACGAAAGGTCTCCGTGTGTTCCATGAAAGCTCTCCATGTGTTCCACGAAAGGTCTCCGTGTGTTCCACGAAAGGTCTCCACGTGTTCCACGAAAGGTCTCCGTGTGTTCCACGAAAGGTCTCCGTGTGTTCCACGAAAGGTCTCCGTGTGTTCCACGAAAGGTCTCCATGTGTTCCACGAAAGGCCTCCATTTGTTCCACAAAAGCTCTCCATGTGTTCCGCGAAGTGATGTTAGTCACCTCATCATGCACAACCATTGATATTGAAATTGTCACTACAAGTTCTCCGTTACAGGCTTCCTGAAAAGGTGTTAAGCTGTAGTGGTGTCTTTGTTCTTCGATTGAACCATTAAGAGATAATGAATAACGAATTATTATTGATGTAATTCGCTAACCATCTTGAACTGCAACTTGAAGTAACACGGTTTTCCTACAGGGCGCACTAAATACTCAACAATCATCCTTTGGTTAGACGCGAGGAAGGTTCAATTGTCATAGCCGGGAAAGTTCAGCAAACAAAAATCGCAAGGAGTTATGCCGGGAGAATAAGGACCGTGGTGAACCAGACGAATGTTGTGTGTGGCCAAAAAAGTTTGAATCAGATGCGAAGAATGGGGGAGTGCGTTATCATGATGGAGCAGCCAAATTCCGGTTGCCCACAAGTGCGGTCATTTGCATGGAACAGCGTCACGAAGACGATGATGACCTCCAGATAGTACTCTCAGATGGTGAAACGACGGTTATATAGGACCAAGGTCCGTACTTGGTCAATGACTTTATTACTTCGGCTTGTTAAGGCCCTATCGGAACGTAATGTGCGGCCATATTTAAAGCGATTGAACCACTCCTTGATGTGTGTGATTGCTCGTGTCATTGTCACCGAAAGCCTGTTGAATCTTGCTAATGAGTTTTTCACATGGGTATAACTAAACTTTTGGCAAAATTGTATGCAACACCGCTGCTCAATTCTTTCAGTTACTTCGTGGTGAAGGAAAACCAGACGGGTGATCACTACACTCAACACTGAAAGGATGACTGCCAGCGACTGCCGCATTCTGCAGACGGGAAAAACACTCACGCATGCGCGTGAAGGTTCCCTATACATCCCTGCAGAAGCACAAGGCCCATGTAAATTTGTATTCGAAGAAAACATTTCAGTCGGATACTTTTTTGCACACACCTCATAGATGTTTTCAAGGCATGCGCAAAACTTATTCTCCAAAAGCAATTCAGCTCTTGACCTTCCTGTAACGGGATTGTTTCTATTAGTAAAAGTAGGAGCGGTGCGCAAGTCTCCAGTACCATCGAACCAGAATGCTTTGGTAGCGGTCTTCTTTCTTGCAGTTCATCTTCTAACCCTGGAAGTGTAGAGATCCTTGTTTGTGTATATACTTGCAATGAAATGTGCAGACAAACTGGTGATTGTCCTCATGTGTCTTTGCATGTTGGAGGCACCGCTTCCAGTTGGTCTTCCCGCAGGTCATTTTTGGGTAAGAATTATGTTAACTTTAACCTTTTTGTCCGGACATTGACTATCAGTCTCCTCTCTTCCATGTTCTACCGTAAATGGTTGTTTTACGCGCACAACGTGTACAGAGAAAATGGCGAATGTATTGTCCGTATCGTGTAGGATTAGTCGTTGATCACATCTCCATTGAGACTAGGGGACACTTGAAACTTGTGGGATTCGAAGATTCATAATTTTACGATTTCGTTTGTATGTTTCTTGAAAGGTGAGCGCCTTATCTCTCAGTTACATAGCCACTTCCTTTCAATAAGGTAAAAGTGTTAGTGGATCTATGAGAATGACAAATCTGATGTCAACCCACCTGCTGCCTTGCGGGAATCAGGGGACAGTTAATAAGAAAGCGTTAGTCTTTCCAAAAGCCGACGAGCTACGGTGAAATGCGCCGACGTCGACTGTAAAATGCGCATATAAAAAAAAGTGAACGATGGATGATGAGAGTACCAAAGTACGTTTCAATGCTGTTGAAGAGTTCAGACCTGGATGCTGGGTATACACCACTGTAATACTTCACACAATTGAAAGCAAACCTGAACACAACGACAACAAGCCAACAACCGCCGTGATAACTACCCGTCCCTGTCGTTATCCACATGTTTGTGATAATGCACAGCGCTGACTTTTTCTGCTCGACAGTAATTAACAGCAGCAGTCAGCTTATTTACGGCTTCCCTTGCGTCCAGCGCAGATACAGGGGAGCCCTCAATAAATGAGCTGTCGGTTGTCCTCCTGCCGCGCTGGGTGTCTCAATTTTCTTGGTTGTTTTTTTTTTAAATATTCTCCATTTATCTTTTTTTCTAGACTTATATATATTTATATATCAATCTATCTATTTATTTTCTCTATGTATTTATCAATGTATGCATTGGTATAGACAACTAGGTCTAGAAGAAAACTGGTGTATAAATAATATCACAAGAGAGAAGTTCGGTTAGTTCGGTTATTTCAGTAATATGGAAAAGACATAATGTTTTGGAAAGGCAGATAGTGGAAGGCACGGTGTCTGGGAAAGGGGAAGACGTTGTCCCTGAAAAAGATGGTATCAGGACATTACTGACAGTTTGAAGATGTCCATGTGTGAAGTGTGTCGTTTTGTCAGAAAATGAGATGTGTTCAGGTCAGCTTATAAGGCGACTACGTTCTGGACAGAATATGTCACACGATATGACATGTGTTACCCTGAGCCGATGTTGTATGATTTATGTTGTGATTTTAAAATGTGCCTCAAAAGCCGTGTTGTATGGTTCTGTGTAAGACATCTTTCTTTCTGCCATGTAGTCTTCATCGTGTCCCGTAGACAGTCTTGCTTGTGTTATAATTCTATAATCAGGTTCCATTCTAATGAGACGTTTGACCAAAACGTGTGTTGCTACATGCCCATGGTGAGAGTTGAACAAGTTACATTCTCACAAGAAGTGTGACCAGACCTTGTGTTCTTATACGCGCATAGTGGTAGTTGGGAGAGTTAAATTCTTATGAGATCTGTCAGGAGACTTTGTCTTGTTATACACGCACAATGGTAGTTGAACTAGTTCCTCCATCTTGAGACGTGTGACCAGACCTTGTCTTGTTATACGTGCACAATGATAGTTGAATGAGTTCCATTCCCCGTTCTGTCACGTGTGACCAGAAGTTGTCTTGTTTTACACGCACAGTGGTAGTTGAACGAGTTCGATTCTCCGTCCTGGGACGTGTGACGTCTGACCAGACCTCGTCTTGTTATACACGCACAGTGGTAGTTGAACGAGTTCCATTCTCCGTTCTGGGACGTGTGACCATACCTCGTCTTGTTATACACGCACAGTGGTAGTTAAACGAGTTCCATTCTCCGTTTTGTCACGTGTGACCAGAACTTGTCTTGTTATATGCGCACAGTGATAGTTGAACGAGTTTTATTCTCCGTTCTGGGACGTGTGACCAGACCTCGTCTTGTTATACACGCACAGTGGTAGTTGAACGAGTTCCATTCTCCGTTCTGTCGCGTGTGACCAGAACTTGTCTTGTTAAACACGCACAACGGTGGTTGAATGAGTTCCATTTTCCGTTCTGTGGTGTGTGACCAGACCTTGTCTTGTTATACACGCACAGTGGTAGTTGAACGAGTTCCATTCTTCGTTCTGTGAACCAGAACTTGTATTGTTATACACGCACAGTGGTAGTTGAACAAGTACCAACCTCATGTATCCGTGTAACCAATTCCATGAACGGTACTGTTGTCAAGTAAAACGTACGGCATGCAGAATTTAAAAAGCTGTCTATTTGCTATAAGAACTTTGGCACAGATACGCGTTTCCAAATATAATATGTGCCATAATGTTTTCAATGTATTATTTGTTTCATATGCTTGTTTATATGCTTGTTTATATGCTTGTTTATATCCGTGCATGTCACATTATTGTTCTCATAAACAAATGCATCAGCCCTAATCAGGATTCATCGAATGCCGACTGACACACGAAGGACATGGTAAATGCGCCGTGATGAAACCAAAAGAACTCTGTGTTTGAGAAGGATGTGTCTCGCCTAAAGTAGACAAAACCTTAGCAAAGAAGAAGCTGAACAATGTTTCACTGCCTAAAACTGGGCAAATCATAGAGTTTCACTGCGAGTAGAGAAGGGCAACCTTAACTATTTTCATGTTTCTGTTTTCAGTATATTTTTCTGGCAGATAATTTGACAGACATATCTGATTAGCGACAGCAGCAAGGATTCTCCGTCTTTCAAACTTCGGGGCACGCTTGGTTTTTGTTTTTTTTTGTTTTTTTTGTTTTGGTTCTTTTAAACTACTCTTCCGCAGCGCACTTGCATTATACTGTAGTCTCTTAGTCTCTCTGCTTCTTAGATCCTTGGGTAGTGACTAGGAGGCATGATGACTTCTTTGAGGAGGACAACAAACTTCCTCCATTACACCCTGTATGCAGATATCAATTATACAGTACCCTATCTCTGATTCATGATTTCCCAATGGACTTCTATGGTTGTTCGCCAAGTTGTCTTAGGCCTGCCTCTCTTTCCCTTCCAGTACAGGAACAAAACATCCTGTGTTACCGGGCACCGACTGGACAGCACAGAATGGTAACACTGTACCCGGTTAGTCATCTCACACACAGCGACAACGGAAGGTTGTTTATATGATCGGCTACTTTATGCTACAAGAAAAAGAAAAGAAGATCTGTAAACCCAAAGGTGCTTGATGGGCGACTAAGCGAGAGAAGAAAGATATTGATATTCAAAACTGATTAATAATATGATGAAAACATTGTAAAGATGCGTTAAACATTCCGGAACACCTCAACAACTTGGCGTAATACTTGGAAACTGGTGACACACTTCGAAAAGATGGGGACACGCTTTAAAAATATGTCGACACATTGCAAACATTTAACATGGTATCAATGTACCAGCAGTACACTGACAGAGAATCACTGGACTTGATCATTGAAGTGTGCCGCTAATGCAGAATTACCTATTACCGATAACAAGACTGGAATGCTCGTTACATACACAATTACGCGGAATAGAAAGATAGACAGCGTGTTGGCATTACATTTACACAATTATTCTGATTAGACTGTATTAATTAGATAATACTCAGCCAGACAATGTTTCTGCGAGAAGTCGTCTTAGTTTCCCTGTCTGATATCAACAATCTATGATATATTATGTATACCACAGTGCAGCAAAGAGGAAGGTGGTCTTGTTCATGCGCACGCGTGTTTCCTTATTGGAAATGGTTTATTTGTTTGGCTGACAGGAGGGTTTTATCACTGTGCAGTTAGTATATTGGCCTTCTAGTCAGAACGAAACGGTATCGAACCCTGGTAAGGATCTAGGTATGTTTCTACTGGAGGTCAGATAATAACTTGTCCTTCACAGTACGTGGCAGGTATCGAAGCAAGCGGCCTTTATTCTGCTGCTAAATAAATACACTCGACGGATTTAGGAAATGTAGAGGTTTGCCAGAAAGAACACCAGTTTGTTCTAACTACCCTAGAGTGTAGAGGTTTATTAGAGAGAACACCTACCTTGAGGCGTAGAGGTTTGCCAGAGAGAACTCCATACAATTCTATCTAACCTGGAGTGTAGAGGTTTGCTATAGAGAACTCCATACTATTCTATCTACCATGGAGTGTAGCGTTTTGCCAGAAAGAAGTCCAGACTACTATATCTACCCTGGAGTGTAGCGTGTTGCCAGAGAGAACTCCAGACAATTCTATCTACCCTGGAGTGTAGCGTTTTGCCAGAGAGAACTCCAGACTACTATATCTACCTTGGAGTGTAGCGTGTTGCCAGAGAGAACTCCAGACTATCTACCCTAGAGTGTAGCGTTTTGCCAGAGAGAACTCCATACAATTCTATCTAACCTGGAGTGTAGAGGTTTGCTATAGAGAACTCCATACTATTCTATCTACCATGGAGTGTAGCGTTTTGCCAGAAAGAAGTCCAGACTACTATATCTACCCTGGAGTGTAGCGTGTTGCCAGAGAGAACTCCAGACAATTCTATCTACCCTGGAGTGTAGCGTTTTGCCAGAGAGAACTCCAGACTACTATATCTACCTTGGAGTGTAGCGTGTTGCCAGAGAGAACTCCAGACTATCTACCCTAGAGTGTAGCGTTTTGCCAGAGAGAACTCCATACAATTCTATCTAACCTGGAGTGTAGAGGTTTGCTATAGAGAACTCCATACTATTCTATCTACCATGGAGTGTAGCGTTTTGCCAGAAAGAAGTCCAGACTACTATATCTACCCTGGAGTGTAGCGTGTTGCCAGAGAGAACTCCAGACAATTCTATCTACCCTGGAGTGTAGCGTTTTGCCAGAGAGAACTCCAGACTACTATATCTACCTTGGAGTGTAGCGTGTTGCCAGAGAGAACTCCAGACTATCTACCCTAGAGTGTAGCGTTTTGCCAGAGAGAACTCCATACAATTCTATCTAACCTGGAGTGTAGAGGTTTGCTATAGAGAACTCCATACTATTCTATCTACCATGGAGTGTAGAGTTTTGACAGAGAGAACTCCAGACAATTATATCTACCCTGGAGTGTATCGTTTCGCCAGAGAGAACTCCAGACAATTATATCTACCCTGGAGTGTAGCGTTTTGCCAGAAAGAAGTCCAGAATACTATATCTACCCTGGAGTGTAGCGTGTTGCCAGAGAGAACTCCAGACAATTCTATCTACCCTGGAGTGTAGCGTTTTGCCAGAGAGAACTCCAGACTACTATATCTACCCTGGAGTGTAGCGTGTTGCCAGAGAGAACTCCAGACAATTCTATCTACCCTGGAGTGTAGCGTTTTGCCAGAGAGAACTCCAGACTATCTACCCTAGAGTGTAGCGTTTTGCCAGAGAGAACTCCAGACTATTATATCTACCCTGGAGTGTAGCGTGTTGCCAGAGAGAACTCCAGACAATTCTATCTACCCTGGAGTGTAGCGTTTTGTCAGAGAGAACTACAGACAATTATATCTACCCTGGAGTGTAGCGTTTTGCCAGAGAGAACTCCAGACTATCTACCCTAGAGTGTAGAGTTGTACTAGAAAGAGCCTCGGGTGTAAATACATTATACAAATGACAAACAGTTTGGGTTTTTGTAATTTCTCGAAAGTTAGTCTCTAACCACATCGGTCACTGGGTTTTATAAGAAAAGCCCGGTTCGTCAAATTAAAGCTTTAGTATGACTGTGTTAGCGAAGTAACGAGACTGAGAGAAAGAAAGAGAAAGATAGATGAGGAAAGGGGTGAGACAGTAGGGGAGTGCAGAGGATGAGCAAGAAAAAGGAGTGGGGGTGAAATTAAAAGTAGAGACAGAAAAGGAAGACAGTAGATACAGAAAAGAGAGTAGAGGCAGAAATATAAGAGTGGACAGAAAGTAGAGAAAAGGAGATTGATGAAGGAGTAGAGGGGTGCGAGAGGGAGATGGAAGAGGGATTTGGAGAAGGATAAATGAAAGAGACGGGGAGAACAGAGAGAAAGACGTTTATACAACGCGACCCAAATAAATGCACACCTGAGTGTCCCCACAGTTAAGAAGTATACGTCTCTGTAATCTACCAGCATAATGTAAAAGACCACTACTGAGGGTTGTGTATCGGCTAACAATCTCATCATGTAAAGCCACTGATATTAAAAGCGCCACAGCAAATGCACAGATACAGGCTTTCTGTAAAGGGGCCATCTGAAGTGGTAACACTATGCTTCACCTGGAGCGAAAAGACGAATCATTACAGGAAAAAATGCACACATATATTGCTTGGTCAAGATACAGAATTACGTTTACAAATCTAGACCCCAAAAACGTGCCGTACTTGGCTGGCGGAACGGAAGGCTGATTACCAATTTAGAGATTATCTAAACATGACGGCCCTAAAATACATTGAATGGATCATGCATTTGGGACTATTTAAATGTCTGGTGCGTATTCATTGCACCTGCAGATTGTATTTTGGCCCTTTTTAACAACTCATGTGACCCAACACTTAGTAATGTTTCTGTAAAGCGCCTCAATGCTTTTTGGGGATCGTATGAAAAGTGTGGAATTTTTAAATTGTAAAGGTATGCTAGTAGCATCACCTGCTGTCAGGGATTAAGTTTTAGAAACGTCAATGTACTAACCTTCAGTTCTTTATGAGGTGGGGTGGCCAGTTCCCTTAATCGATGACTGTCATTACGTAACAGTCAGCCATAGGTGCGCTTTTAGCTGATCCGTTTTGGACCGTGTTGACAGCGGGGACCGAACGCCGCGTGAACCAAGCGCTCCACCACTGTGATACTCGGCCGCTCCACCACTGCGATACGCGGCCGCTCCACCGCTGTAATACTCGACCACTTCATCACTGTGATACTCGACCACTCCACCACTGTGACACCCGCCTACTCAACCACTGTGACACCCGCCTACTCCACCACTGTGACCCCCGGCCACTCCTGCATGAATCACCCAACTTACAAACAGCCACGCCGTGGGTAACCTCTGATGAGGTTGGTCATGTGACGCCCATTACGAGAACATGAAAGGATATTTCTATCGACATAATTTTTTCTCTTCTTCGGCTTCAGTAAATGCCACGCGAGCATGATCAGTTCTTTGGTATCGCCTTCCTGGACCTGATTTGATTTGTTTACCAGGGTGCCCAAGCAAACTGCTACGGTTAATAATATTGTTCCAGAGGCCATGAAAATAACAATCTAACTTGATGGTAGCTTATCACAATTATTCAAGATTGACGCAACGGACCTTTGTACCTGTGGCACAGTTCGCATGACAGCTGAACACCTATTACAGGCCTGCTCATCAAACACTACTTAAAGGAACCAGTGTCTTTCCATGAAAAACTGTACGAAACTGTACAGAGACTCGAGCTGACTGCTGCCTTCGTTAGGGTCATTTGAAGTCGAGTCTGACAACACAGGAAGATGAAGATTTGGTATTCACAGTGGTGTTAAACAAGCCTGTGTCCTAGCCCGAACACTGTTCGAAATATTCTTCAGGTACTTGTGCTTTTATTCACCCACGGATTATAATAGGTCAAATTTAGTAGAATGTAGCCACACGAAGCACCATACTTTTCAATTCGCGCGACTTCAATTCGCGCGTCTTCAATTCGCGCGGTAAACCTATGTCCATGTCATTCTCAGATCTAACACTGTACGTGGAAGATGGATTTCTTGCAGTTGTCACACTTGACACGCAAGAATATAAATTGTGTGCAGTTTACAGAACCCTTCTTTGTTCTGCTACCGAAGCATGCATTTGGCAACGCAGATGAAGGAATCTTCACACTAGGTGGACCCGGTCGGGTGTTGAATCTTGCATGGCTCAAGGTCGAAACATATATCACAGAGGTCACCATCACGGACTTACCATTGGCTGAACATGCACCACTCGTCACCCAGAGTAAGCAGGAACTTCACATCTTGACAGATCGCTTCTCCCAGGCGTGTAAAGGTTTTGGTCTCACAATTAAGTCTCAAAATACACAAGTGCTGAGACAGGAAGTAGTTGTCACCGACTCTTTACATCGACAATTATGAATATTCAGATGTGCACCAATTCACATACATGGGGTACCTCATCAACGACAAGCTCTCTCCAGACTCACAAACAGACAATTGCATTGGCCAAGCGACCACTACATTTGCTCGTCTCACAAGGCGTGTTTGGGAAAACCAGAAACTGACAATTCAAACCAAGACCACCGTGATGGAAGGTATGGTGCCGGGCAAAAGAGGAAGGGGTAGACCAAGAAGACGATGGCACCAAGATATCCCGGAATGCCTGAGTATGACTGTGGCGGATGCTGCAGTTTTGGCAAGAGAACGAGTTTCTTTCAGACAGACTGTGATGGGAGCGACGTTCTACAAAGGACATGCAACATGATAATGACGTTCTGAGGACATCCATATCACTGGACCTTAGTCACGTGTCTTGTTCTGAGGACATCCATCTCACTGGGCCTTAGTCACGTGTCTTGTTCTGAGGACATCAATCTCACTGGACCTTAGACACGTGTCTTGTTCTGAGGACATCCATCTCACTGGACCTTAGTCACGTGTCTTGTTCTGAGGACATCCATCTCACTGGACCTTAGTCACGTGTCTTGTTCTGAGGACATCCATCTCACTGGACCTTAGTCACGTGTCTTGTTCTGAGGACATCCATCTCACTGGACCTTAGTCACGTGTCTCGTTCTGATGGCATCCATTTCACTGGACAATAATCACGTGTCTTATTCTGAGGGGAAAGTATTCGTGTCGCTAGAATTGACTGACAGTTTCCGTCATAAACAACACAACACATATATATATATATATATATATATATATATATATATATATATATATATATATATATATAGAGAGAGAGAGAGAGAGAGAGAGATGTTCAAATGAAACCGGACTCAGTGGCTTTGTTACAAACATATGAAAGTTACATCATCTGGTGTGACAGAATTGAACCACTTGGTCACCGAGGCCATGACGTCTACATCGGAGTCTCTTCAGAAATTTGTTCAAGGGTCCGAACAAATGGAAGTCACAAGGGAACATATCGGGGTTATAAGATGGGTGTGGCAGTACTTCCCACAGTGCTAACGCTTTCTGAACAATGTTCGCGACATGTGGACGCGCAATGTCGTGCAACAGAATCACACCACGCGAAAGCATATGGGTCATCTTTCTTGATTGCTGTATGCAGTTTGACTGGTGTGTCATTGTAGCGGATGGAACTGATGCTCACGCCAGGCTCTTTAAAGTCTACCACAAAAAGTTCCTCAGGGTAAAAAAAAAAACTTTCACCATAACCTCACCAGCGGAAATGTGTGTCTTAAGTTTTTTGGGTTTCGGTGATCCGGGATGTTTCCATTGCATGCTAGCAGTTTTGCTGTTAGGCTCAAAGTGGTGGCTCCACGATTCATCCCCTGCCTCTATGCGCAAAAGAAACGAATCACAGTTCTCTTCATATCGCAGCAAGCGGTTCAAACTCCATCCCATGCGTTCTTCCTTAAGGTGGTTGGTCAGCAACCGAGGTACCCATTGTGAACACACCTTCCGATACTTCAGTTTCTTGCTAACCACCATTTGAACTGTCCCTAGCGACACAGCAAATTCCTCTGATAGCGCACGTAAGCTCCGGCGACGGTCCACACGAGATGCTGCATCAATTTTGGTGATGGCATCTCCTGATGCAACAATATGCGCCTGACCTGGTCTCGGAAGATCTTTCGTTAACTCACGTCCTTCTTTAAACATCGTTGGCCAGTTCTTCACTGTTGTTTTCGACACACTTTTGTCACTATACACTGCCTGCATTCTGCGATGAATATCAACTGGTCGACATCCTTCAGCTGTCAGAAATCGAATCACCGCTCGTTGAACAACTCTGGACGGATACCGTATCACAACCGCCATGTTTTCAACGGTCTGCTGAGGAAACTATGAGTAGAAGGATAATTTCATTTTGCAAACTTGACGGTTGGTATGTGCTGTTTACACCTAAAGTGACGTCATAATGCACATCGTTCGTATAGTCACTTGTAGCAATTTGGTCCGGTTTCATATGAACACGTCTGGTGTATATATACATATATATATATATATATATATATATATATATATATATATATATATATATATATATATAAGAGAAAGCTATAGACAACGACAAACAGACGGGAAGACTTAAGACAACGTCTTTATACTGGTTTAGAAGACTCTACAGAGTCAGAAGTTGAAGAAGGCAAAGAAGATGATTGGATATAATAGATTTCTGAACGTAAAGGTTAAATGAAATAGTGGTCTGGAGTGTCTAAAGTCTGTTTAATGCAATCTAGCGAGTGCATAGAGCAGGCAAACACACAACGAAAAACAAACGCATCCATTTTTTAAGACAATTGTGAAAATGCAGACCGTAACACAATTAAACCTGCATTCAGAAATGCATTATTCTAAATTATCTTGGAGTCGGGTTACTTTATTTAGTATCAGAGCAGAGAGCAGTTAATAATAAATGTGTGGCGGCAGTGCAGTAAGGTATAGAATAGGCTGACACAACATTTAAACATGTTTAGTCATTGTTGTGACAGCATCGCTAATCATTGATTGTTGAACTGGTTATCATATCACAGTTCCCAGCAGTTATCATTGAGAGAAAACGTGCTATCCGTTTTTAATAGCAAACAATGGTGAACCTTCCCATTTCCCAGTATGAAGATCATGGATCCAATTCTTCTTCCTCATTCATCCGTGAATGAAGGTCCCAGCCTCTCTTGCAAGGATCCAATTCTTCCCCTCTGTTAATCCCAAGTGCCAGTTCTCTCTTGCTAGGATCCAATTCTTCCCCTCTGTTAATCCCAAGTGCCAGTTCTCTCTTGCAAGGATCCAATTCTTCCCCTCTGTTAATCCCAAGTGCCAGTTCTCTCTTGCAAGGATCCAATTCTTCCCCTCTGTTAATCCCAAGTGCCAGTTCTCTCTTGCTAGGATCCAATTCTTCCCCTCTGTTAATCCCAAGTGCCAGTTCTCTCTTGCTAGGATCCAATTCTTCCCCTCTGTTAATCCCAAGTGCCAGTTTTCTCTTGCTAGGATCCAATTCTTCCCATCTGTTAATCCCAAGTGCCAGTTCTCTCTTGCTAGGATCCAATTCTTCCCCTCTGTTAATCCCAAGTGCCAGTTCTCTCTTGCAAGGATCCAATTCTTCCCCTCTGTTAATCCCAAGTGCCAGTTCTCTCTTGCTAGGATCCGATTCTTCTCCTTTGTTAATCCTCAGATCAAGAACCCGGTCTCAATTGCAAGGATTCAATTCTTTTGCTTGATTTATCCTCAGATCAAGAACCCGGTCTCAATTGCAAGGATTCAATCCTTTTGCTTGATTTATCCTCAGATCAAGAACCCGGTCTCAATTGCAAGGATTCAATCCTTTTGCTTGATTTATCCTCAGATCAAGAACCCGGTCTCAATTGCAAGGATTCAATCCTTTTGCTTGATTTATCCTCAGATCAAGAACCCGGTCTCAATTGCAAGGATTCAATCCTTTTGCTTGATTTATCCTCAGATCAAGAACCCGCTCTCAATTGCAAGGATTCAATCCTTTTGCTTGATTTATCCTCAGATCAAGAACCCGGTCTCAATTGCAAGGATTCAATCCTTTTGCTTGATTTATCCTCAGATCAAGAACCCGGTCTCAATTGCAAGGATTCAATCCTTTTGCTTGATTTATCCTCAGATCAAGAACCCGGTCTCAATTGCAAGGATTCAATCCTTCTGCTTGATTTATCCTCAGACCAAGGTACCAGCCTCTCTTACAAGGATCCCATTCTTCTACTTCGTTAACCCACAATTCTAGTTGCTGGTCTCTGTTTCTTACAACTGCCGACCTATTCAATTATGTTATCTATTATCCTAACCACGATCAAGAAATAATCAACTTAAATAAAAACAATAAATAATTCATTTGTTATTATGTGTCCCTAACAAAATAAACAAATAGCAACGGAATGAGTAGATGTTATATTCGCGATTTCTCTATGTGAACTCTCACTCTCAACTCTCTGTCGCTCACTTTCTCTCCCTGTATCTCGTTGTATCTCTCTCTTTCTCTCTCTCTTTCTCTATCACTCTATCAATTACAAATACCAACGGAATGAGTAGTTGTTTTCGCGCTTTCTCTCTCTCCACTCTCTCCACTCTCTGTCTCTCACTCGTATCTCTCTGTAGCTAACTTTCTTTCACTGTATCTCTCCATTATTTGTCTCTAATTCTATCATTTACAAATAGCAAGGACAAAAAGAAGATGTTATATTCGTTCTCTCTCTCTTCACTAGTTATCTCTCTCGTTCTCTCTCTCTTCACTAGTTATCTCTCTCGTTCTCTCTCTCTTCACTAGTTATCTCTCTCGTTCTCTCTCTCTTCACTAGTTATCTCTCTCGTTCTCTCTCTCTTCACTAGTTATCTCTCTCGTTCTCTCTCTCTTCACTAGTTATCTCTCTCGTTCTCTCTCTCTTCACTAGTTATCTCTCTCGTTCTCTCTCTCTTCACTAGTTATCTCTCTCGTTCTCTCTCTCTTCACTAGTTATCTCTCTCGTTCTACTCTCTCTCTCTCACTTTCACTCACTCTATCTCTCTTTCCACCCTCTTTCTATCAATTACAAATCGCAACTGTAAGAGAAGATGATGTATTCGCTCTCTCCCCTCTATCACTCACTCTTTCTCACTCTATCTCTCTGTGCACTCTCTTTTCACCCTCTTTCTAAAGTTACAAATAGCAACAATATTATAAGCTGCTGCATTCTCTCCCCCCTTTCTCTCTCTCTCTCTCTCTCTCTCTCTGACCCGACCCGACCTAATCTAATCTAATCTAATCTAATCTAATCTAATCTAATCTAATCTAATCTAATCTATATTTTCATTCAGTTTCTCATTCTTCCCACTCTCTCACTCTCTTTCAATCAACACTCTCTTTCTATCTTTCAAATAGCAACGGTATAAGAAGATGTATTCGCTCTCGCTCTCTCTCTCTTTCTCTCTCTCTCTCTCTCTCTCTCCCTATCAATCTCTTAGTTCGTCTTAAAATAGTTTAGCCTCATCAAGAATTATGATAATAATGCCAAAAAACAACTCTACTTTAAATAAAAAATAGCTAAAATGCCAGAACGCATTACAATGATAATACGTGCGTCAATAACAGTCAAACACTCAAGGTAAGCTGTGATAACGATGTCATCTGACGATTCGTGGACACTTCCAGAATAAGTTGAATCCAGACAGCACAATCAATTATATTTTTATGTATCGAATATTATAACAACATGCGTGGTTCTCAACACAATACAATTTGGAACTCGAATTAATTTGACCATTTCTTTATTACCATAAGCAACATGACTGGCTCTTTGCTAATGATCCTACGATCCAATATCAGCTACGTGTGGTATTCAATAATAATATCTGGCCGTGTCGTGATAATGAAATCGTTTATTGATCTTTAATTTCAAGTTTACTAAAAGGCCCTACCCCCTTCTCCAAAATAAACAAACAATCGTTCAATATGTGTAAGGTCGTCTACTGAAGTATTTGTTTGCAAAATGTTTGGTGCCTTGTTAAATAGTGAAAATGATAATTTGATTTCCATATCACTAAATAGAACACTCTAAATGTATATACTGTAGTAGGAATACAACAGTTGGAGCGACAAAGAGAGAGAGAGAGAGAGAGAGAGAGAGAGAGAGAGAGATGGGCCATACATTTTATAATATAGCTAATGCAACAGAAATAAATTATTAAAACAAGAAAAGAAATATTTACATCTCTGGAACAAGAAGAGGAAGAAGAAAAATAAGAATTAAAAAAAAGAATTAGCCTAAGAAGAAGATGCAGAAGAAGAACAGGGTGAGGAGAAAGAGAAGAAGGAAAAGAAAGTGGCGTAGAAGAGGTGAAAGTGGCGAATGAGAAGAAGAAGAAGAAGATGATGAATAGAAGAAGAAGAAGAAAATGATGAATAGAAGAAGAAGAAGAAGAAGAAAAAGAAGAAGAAGAAGAAAGGAAGAAGAAAAAAAGAAGAAGAAGAAGAAGAAGAAGAAGAAGAAGGAGTAGTAGGCTGGCAGCACTGGATAAAGTCAATGAAGAAGACATGAACAACACAGACAGATTGTATGCAACAACAGTCAGACTTACAGGCAAAGATGTGTCTGAGTCTGGGGCCAACATTACCATTGGGGCTCCCTCTCAGCGAGGTTTAGTCTAGCCAGACTGAAAATAGATAGAAAACCATCAGCACTTATACAAATAATTCAATAACGGGCGTCGTACACTTAATGAATGAATTATGAGTACGAGGGGGTTGCAACAATAAAAACGTAGATTGTCTCTGAGATGGTAGTCAGTTTGTTTCCTCGGTGCATTGTCTTCTCTAACTAGAAGTATGGTATCAATTGGTCGATGAGTTGACTGCAGCGTAACGATAATCAGAGCGCGAAATTAGCTCCTTTACTGCGTGACTAGCAGCGCACCAGTCTGCCACTCGGCGCGGGAGGTAGATGAATAATAATATTGAATAAAATGTAAGCAAGCAATAGGAGTTCCCTGGGTTGATCTCTGGGGTCCACTTTTGGGGTGGGGGTGAGGGGGGAGGAGAAGAATAGGGCCACTGCTTCTTTATGTGTGTCGTGAGATGCGACTAAAGAGAGTTGTACATGGGGCTAGCGACATGATCATGTAAAACAAATTGCAACAGAAATCACCAATGTAAAAGCGCACAAAATGCTTTGCCACAGGCTTCCTAAAAGAGACTAAGTATTGGCGGTTCTATACTTCAGTTGGAGTAAAAAAAACTAAAGAAACACGAAGAAGAAGAAATTGGAGTAGCATAATACTGAATAAGCAGAATCACTCTAGTATTGTCCTGTCATGTGTGGATGAGGTGTGCAGAGGCGTTATTCTGTTGACAACGATCTGACAAAACAAAAAGTCATTGTGCGAGTCCCGCCTTCTTGTTTTTGTGTCTGTAAATATGATACGTTGTTACCCCCCAAAACGGATAGTCTTTCAGGCTTGACAAACGATCAATCAATTGGTATCATTGTTAACGTAATGTGATATTGAGGGCCAACCAAGTGAGGAACCGTGTATAAAATTGTGGTCACCTCGTTAAGTATCTAAAACAAAACATGATAGGGTAGAGTTCCACGGCTGAACTTCCAGGCACAGAAGCTGAGATTCAGTCAATACTTGGACAGTGTTCTGTTGTCTAGCCATGATGCGATTCAGGGACACACTTTTTGTGAAATCGATATTGTGGATAAAATTCGTAATCTTGAGAAAAAATTATTTTCGAATCTTAGCAAGAACAAAACTGGGACAAGCACTGCCTGTCTGACTACTGATATGAGATCATGTGACTGCGAGCGGGTCACTTGCTGGCTGGAATGTCAGTTGTTCCCATTTAGAATAGGAAAAACAGACATTCTACATGTAAGGGGAACCGACAGACAGACATGTTCACATGTAGGGAGGACAGACAGACATGAGCACATGTAGGGAGGACAGACAGACATGAGCACATGTAGGGAGGACAGACAGACATAAGCACATGTAGGGAGGACATACAGACATGAGCACATGTAGGGAGGACAGACAGACATAAGCACATGTAGGGAGGACATACAGCCATGAGCCCATGTAGGGAGGACAGACAGACATAAGCACATGTAGGGAGGACATACAGACAGACGTGAGCACATGTAGGGAGGACAGACAGACAGACGTGAGCACATGTAGGAAGGACAGACAGACGTGAGCACATGTAGGGAGGACAGACAGATAGACGTGAGCACATGTAGGAAGGACAGACAGACGTGAGCACATGTAGGGAGGATAGACAGACATGAGCACATGTATGGAGAACAAGCAGATGCATACCTGTGGGAACGACAAGCCAGCAGTAAAATATGTTTTTCAAGCCCGTCGGCTCCACGAGAGAAGCGGAAGAACAGCACGACTGAACGAGGAAAGTCTGAGACAGGCCGTGAATAGAGTCTCAGCCAAATAGTTTGATTATTCAGGGAGCTAAGAAACAAGAGTGAGAACATATGTGTACAGCAGCCTGCTTGAGAACGTAAGACGAGAAAGGTAATAGCGTTACAGTTACTGTCATTGGAGAGGATGTGTTAGAATAGACGTGCAACGTACGACACGCAGTAAGCACGCGATCTTCGCCCTGATTCTATCCGATCTAGCCCGTCAGCCATCAACGAATTGTTGGGGTTTTTCCCCCGTAATGAAATACAAAAATAGAACAGCGGGAGACAATTCATCAAGCTTAGGAATTCAATTTGAAATTAAAACAATAATTAGTTCATTCGAATTGTTTCACGAGCCACGTATGTGTACTTGATGTTGACCTGACTTCTGAGTACTTGATGTTGACCTGACTTCTGAACTCTGTGAACTTAGTTCATGTTACACTGTAAAGAGAGTTCAGTTTTATTCTGTTCCTAAAAAATCGACTTTGCTGCACTCTGCCTATTTCCGTTGGTGCTCAGTCTCTCTTAGTAAATGACCATGGGTGTGGATGGTTCCTGTAGCTCGTTGGTTGTACGATCATGATCCCTCTTTTCATGCGCCTCACTCTGCTCGAGTCCTGAGTGATCCGCTGAAGTCTTGGTGTATGACAAGGACAAGAACAGAACCACTGTCCCACAGTGAGCATGCCGTAAGAGGGGACTGTGTGACATGGTATAACGACGACCATAGATGGTTTGTTTAGAGTAACATGTGCGTAACAGGCTGCCGATCTACTTTGCTCTAGTGTTTGGGGCTATTAAGGTAAACTCGCATTGGTTAATCATTTTTGTTTCAACACAGCTGAGTAATACGCTGCTCGAGCATATCCCGATAAGCAGGGAATACTCCTAAGTCTAGCTCATATAAGAGCTGGTACATGGGGTATCCGCCCCAGTAGAAGTACAGGTCGACTAAGAACTCTGCTCGATCCCCCGTATGATTACAAAGCTCTGTACGTGCATCGCTAATTCGTCTTCTACGATGCCCTCATCCAACTGGCGATCATTGGTAGACTTCAAGATGTCACACTTATACATATATAGTGTGTTCATAATAGGTGGTTGTGAACATAGGGTGTCAACTCTATCGCTTTCCTGGACTTCAGCATGACCAGAGCAGTAGATCCACACCGGTTTGATTCCTCTACAGCTGCCATCCACTCATGCCATGGATAATCCATATGTACCTTACGTAGTAAGGATTCTGAGTCTGACACGATGACTGCCCCTGTTAAACAGGTCACAGATAGCCACCTTAGAACTGCAGTCACAGCTTCCATCTCCATTCTCCTATTGGAGGATGTTGTTATGTATATCTAACTCTGCCGAGCAACAACTCGACCTCTCACTCAAGCAGAGAAGACCCAACTAGATATCTCCCTTCCTAGAACCGAAGCAATGCTAGATATGATGGCATCACTATCCTAAGTGTTTTCATTTATCAGCTGGTTAACTTTGAGCTCTGCTTTCCGGTTGTGTCACTCCCTACCTAGGCTTATGATGACCTCGATGGGAAGCTGTCCTTTTATCACTAGTGTGAAGCAAGTTAACACTGATTGAGGTAATGCACCCACGGCAAGAAACAGCCTGGAACGAATTTTTTTTTTTTTAGTGCACTCAAGCAGCGTCAACCACACCTGTCAGTGTTGAACTGAGCGTCTTTTAAAGTTGTAGTATGCGAGTTTATTATATTTAGTTATATTGATATCGTGTAGCACATTGCAATTTATTATTTTGGTTTTTATTTTGTTATACTTTTTCGGCGTTCTAAGTTAATAAAATGAGATCATTGAATAGGAGGAAAGTGCATAGTGAATGGCTTTTATTTCAAGAGATGTGGATTGATGACTACTTTTACTTGTTGAATAAATAGCAATATGTTAACATTTTAAAACTGCATATGGTATTTGCCGCGGTTATATTCAACATTGAAATGGATGAGGCCATGAGAACTTTAAAGAAAAAGAAATCGCCAGGAAAAGATGGGGTAACAAACGAAATGCTGGTGGGGTTGGGCCAAACAGCAAATAGGAAGTTACTATCAGTCCTGAACCAACGCTGGAAAAGGGGAATTGTACCGCAGGCATGGAAAGATGCTGTACTTATACCAGTACCAAAGAAAGAAAAAGATAGAACAGATCCATCAGTCTACTTAGCTGTGTAGGCAAACTGATGGAGCGTATGATAAACACCAGACTGATGTGGCACCTGGAAGAAAAACACATATTAATCCCACAGCAAGCAGGATTTACTGAGGACCAGATCACTCTCATAGCACAGGAAATAGGGGATGCTTACCAAGAGAAAAAGCATACAGTATCGGTTTGGGAGGATCTAGAGAAGGCATTTGACAAGGTGTGGAAAGAGGGACTTAAAGTCAAGCTACGAAGAAGTGAAGTATCTGGAAAAATGTACAGATGGATCAGCCACTACCTCGAAAACAGAACAGCCAGAGTTCAAGTACAAGGGCAGATGAGCAAAAATGTGACTCTGGAGAAAGGACTACCCCAAGGGGGGGGGGGGGTGTACTGTCAGCCACACTTTTCCTGGTGTATATAAACAACATCACAGAGAATATACAAAGAAGAGTCCAGAGCTCCATGTTTGCAGACGATCTGGCTATGTGGACCTCTGAAAAAAATCTCACCGTAGCAAACAATCGGATGCAGCAGGCCCTAACATCGTTGGAGGAGTGGGCTAACTCATGGCTGGTCAAAATAAATGAGGAAAAAACAACATGTACGATATTCAAATAAACCACAGAACACCAAAATAAGTCTTAACGGCAAATATCTGCGGCCAAACGACAACCCAAATTACATGGGAGTCACATTTGATCGGCGCATGACATGGAAAAGTCAGATCGAGAGAAACTGAATGAGAGCCAGACAAAGAATGGTAATCATGAGGAAACTTGCTGGCACAAGCTGTGGAGCAGACGAAAGAATACTAAAGAAACTGTACACTGGAAGAGTGAGACCAGTTCTCGAGTATGGCATTGCGGCATGGGCAACAGCAGCAAAGGCGGACTTTGACAAAATTAGCAAACTCCAAAACCAAGCCATGAGAGTTATAACAGGAGGCATGAAGTCAACGCCAATTGTAGAACTAGAAAAGATTACAAATCTGCAATCCATGACCGACAGAAGAGATTGCAAAGCCCAGCAGCAAGCACAAAAACTCAGAAGACTGACAGACCATCCAATGCATAAGAGACTAAATAATTTTGGAAATGGGAAACTAAAGCGGAGAAGCTTTGCAGAAATAGCCAAAGCAAAGATGAGCGAAGACCCTATGAACGCACTAACAACACCAAAGCCCATCCCTACTGTACGCAAACCTACCTGGAGGCAGCATATATTTCCAGAGGTGGTAGAAAATATACCAGGTATTGGAAACAAGAACAGCCAGACTGAAAAAAAAGAAGAGACATAACCCTGAGGTACATAACGGAAAACTACCCAAGCATGGACTGGACCCATGCATACACCGACGGTTCTGTAACAAACACAACACAGAACGGAGGGGCAGGGTATTCCTGAGCCTAACACATGGTCGAAAAATAACACTGTCAGTGGCAACTGGAAAATTCTCAAGCAATTTCAGAGCGGAAGCAGAGGCACTGAGGGCTGCAGTAGAAGTAATTCTCACAGGCGAAAGCAATGAAAACCAGATAGTCCTGTTTACAGATGCCCTGGCCGTAGTCACAGCACTAAAAAGCCAGAAAAATACTGAACTTAATGATTTAAGAGCAGTACTGTCAACTATGCCAGCAGTCCGCACCAAAAAGAGTAGTGGTACAGTGGGTTTCATCCCACTGTAACATCCAAGGAAACGAGGAGGCAGATAGACTGGCAAAAGAAGGTGCAAGACTACCACAACCAGATTCTAGTGTGACCTACGAAGAGTCCAAAAGGCTTATTATGGCCAGATACATGGCCAAATGGGAAACAGAACATACTGGCTACACACAAAAATTATGCCTATTACCAGTTGAACAGAAGAGAGCAGGTCGTGGTCTTGAGACTCCGCACAGGCCACAACAGACTGAGGTACCACCTATTCAATAAACTGAAGATAGGTAGCACTGACGAATGCACTTGTGGTGCAGTGAAAATGACCGCTGAACATCTGCTGCAAAACTGCCCGATATACGAGGACCAGAGAAAGCACATGTGGCCATCCCCAGTGGCAACACTAGACAAACTCTATGACAGTGTCTACAGCCTCAAGATGACCGCTGCTTTCTTCGAAAAAATACAGGTTGACGTCTGACAGCGTACGGAGAAGAAGAAGAAGATATTCAACATTGGCTATACTGCACGCACATTTGATGAAGCTTCAAGTGTGTTAGAAGCCTCATTGTTCAAAGTTTTAACTTTTATAAGGTGGACGGTACCGCTACTCGTAGCCTATCTTTACTTGGCGTCAACAGTCAAGTACTCTTTTCAGTTGAGTTGAATAGAGTACGTCACAACTGAGATAAGTACCCAAACCGTTTATGGCCGTGAGATGCAATTGCAATAAAAAGATACTTTGATAAACGTGACTTTAAGATTGCTCATGTCTGTATTGTCGGCTTGAGTTGGTAACCTTTAAACGATCGAATGTGACTCTGTGATCAAGACGCTGAATAGCGCATGAGCTTCTGCGGTCAGTGATCCATAGCTGACTGCTAGCGTCATCGCCTTTGAACTGGAGCAGCCAAGACCCCTCTACACCTTCACGCGGTGATCCTGGATTACAGGCTGCCACAGAGGAGACTCGCTAAGGAGAATGGATCGGAAAAAGAAGGCAACCCGGTACCCAATATTACCTGCTGAACTCGCATATGTCGGTCCGAAAGGGTAAATATCGCAGTGAAGCTGTAAACTACGACAACACGCATTCCGTTCTCCGGACTACATCCTGCTACTTGCAAAGCCCTTTTCAGGGCTTGGTAGCGGGAGACAGAGCCAACGAAGAAGACGAAAATGTTACTCTGAGAAACATCAAACAACAATCATCATTTTACATGTACTGCACATTTGCGAGAAAACTAAGAATGACGGATGTAACAGTGTTACATACAACTGCGAATGTTTGTTTTATTATACGACTATATTATAACAGTCTAATCGTAACCGACACAGCCCAGCTGTTCATATCCAGCTATAAAACTACAGTAAGAGAGGCATACATTACGAGTTTGAGTCAGCACACATTTTACATGCATAGAACTATATGCACTACGGTTATATGTATAACACTGTCACTTTCCATTATCGTTCCCACTGAAAATTAGTACCGCAATAGCCATTCACCACCAATTCAAATTGTGGGCCGTCTTCTTAACCTCAAGCTGCTCGATTCTGTTATTATGTCTCCTCTTTCATTATTGCTCGTCGAGTATTATTTGGCCATCCCTACATTGCTCCTTCAATGCAAGTTCCAATCCAGCTCATGTCTGATTATTATGTTAAGTTTAACCCTGGGAATTTATACTGTCCATCTCAAAAATATCTCCTTAATCTACGTATTGGTTATTGGCGAGTTATTTACTACAAATCTGCATTCGAGCAAACAATAATATTTGAGGGAACAAGAATATGTGAGCAAACAAAAATATTTGAGCAAACAAAGAGTATTTGAGCAAACAAAGAGTATTTGAGCAAACAAAGAGTATTTGAGTGAACAAGAGTATTTGAGCGAACAAGAACATTTGAGCGAACAAGAATAGTTGAGCGAACAAGAGTATTTGAGCGAATTAGAATATTTCAGCTAACAAGAATATTTGAGCGAACAGGAGTATTTGAGCGAACAGGGGTATTTGAGCGAACATGAGTATTTGAGCGAACAAGAATATTTGAGCAAACAAGAATATTTGAGCGAACAAGAATATTTGTGTAAACAAGAGTATTTGAGCGAACAAGAGTATTTGAGCGAACATGAACTGGAGGAATTGGTGCCCTAAGAAACAAACAAATGTCAGATGTTTGGATTGAACATTTACACAGAGAACACGTAAACTATGATAATTACTAAAGTAGAACTGGAGATATACTCTACAGATACAAATAGATGATCAACGACTGGAACAGGTCAAGAGCGTCTTTTATCTTGGAAATATAATAATGGACAATGTGAAATGGGAATCAGGAACAGAACAGGGATAACTAAATCTGTTTTCATCAGAGTTTTACATTGACAGCCAAAGAAGTTAGTTATAAATTGACAGCCAAAGAAGTTAGTTATAAATTGACAGCCAAAGAAGTTAGTTATACATTGACAGTAAAAGAAGTTAGTTGTACATTGACAGCCAAATAAATTAGTTATACATTGACAGCCAAAGAAGTTAGTTATACATTGACAGTAAAAGAAGTTAGTTATACATTGACAGCCAAAGAAGTTAGTTATACATTGACAGCCAAAGAAGTTAGTTATACATTGACAGCCAAAGAAGTTAGTTATACATTGACAGCCAAAGAAGTTAGTTATACATTGACAGCCAAAGAAGTTAGTTATACATTGACAGCCAAAGAAGTTAGTTATACATTGACAGCTAAAGAAGTTAGTTATACATTGACAGCAAAGAAGTACGTTATACATTGACAGCCAAAGAAGTTAGTTATACATTGACAGCCAAAGAAGTTAGTTATACATTGACAGCCAAAGAAGTTAGTTATGAATTGACAGCCAAAGAAGTTAGTTATGAATTGACAGCCAAAGAAGTTAGTTATACATTGACAGCCAAAGAAGTTAGTTATACATTGACAGCCAAAGAAGTTAGTTATACATTGACAGCCAAAGAAGGTACTTGCAAATTTAAAATGTTAGACATCACGTATTTCCTCGTCTTACTGTATGGCGTAGAAACATGGACGCTGTACAAACGATTGATGAAGAGGATGGCACATTTTAAATGTAAATATATTTAAAGAATGTGACGTATGTTCTGGAATAAAAAGAAAAGAATAAGGAAGTCTTTAACAAATTAATGGTGCATAGAGAACCGATGAATGACAGTTCAGATATTTCGGTCACATAAAAAGACGTAAGACCCTCCTGAAATCAATACTAGAAGAAAATGTGAACGTCAAGAGGTGATAAAAATACAAAAAAACAAACAAACAAACTTTAAGCGTGGGCTCGACTTCATTGCTTCGGGTTTTTTCCCCATTTTAGCCGAGAGCATCGCAAAAAGCACGAGGTAAATAACGCTAAAAGTGGGACGATAGCATTAAAAGATGGACAGAGAAAAGGCTGGAAGATTGTACTATTAAGACAAGAGAGGACGTTGGAGATCAATTACAGCCGACCATCGCTATTGAAATGATACCTGAAATGGTCTGTTTTATACTATATCTAGTTGTGGCCGCTGTAGTGAAGAGGTAAAGACAATCGCTTCTCATGGTGATGAACGGAAACCGTGGGCGATCGAATCCCGCAAGTTCCAAGCGACCATTGGTCTCACGGGAGGTAAGACCAGAGTGCCTGCATCCCGAGTTACCTCGAGTCGTCTCGACCAATAGTCTTGCCCCTGATCCAATGTAACTCGGGAAAAGAGTGAGATTAATGACCAGCGCATATTCTTCCTCATTATAATCTAAATACAGAACACATCACATTATTAACGCAAAACAGTATAGTGTTGTGGTCATCATAGCTTCGCGATGGGCAATAAATGTAACTAGATCTAGTTATCGACTGTGGGGTGGAGACATTTCTTCATGACGGTAAGTCTTATCTACATGGGATGCTCTTAATTTGAATTGGAAACATTTCTTCACGATAGTAGGTCTTCAGTCTAGATGGAATGCTGTGGAGACATTTCTTCATGATAGTAGGTTTTCAGTCTAGATGGAATGCTGTGGAGACATTTCTTCATGATAGTAGGTCTTCAGTCTAAACGGAATGCTGTGGAGACATTTCTTCACGATAGTAGGTCTTCAGTCTAGATGGAATGCCGTGGAGACATTTCTTCGTGATAGTAGGTGTTCAGTCTAGATGGAATGCTGTGGAGACATTTCTTCATGATAGTAGGTCTTCAGTCTAGATGGAATGCTATAGAGACATTTCTTCATGATAGTCTAGATGTGAAGCTCTTAATGTTGGGTAGAGACATTTCTTCATGACGGTCAGTCTTCAGTCTATATGGCATGCTCTTAATGTGAGGTGGATACATTTCTTCATGACGGTCAATTTTCAATCTCAACCACTGACCACCTCCACACAATCAACCAATTAGTGGAGAGGGTTTATGAAGTACAGATGCCTTTATGCCTTGTGATCATGAATTATGAGAAGGCTTTCAATAGCATCTAAATAATTGAAGTGCTAACTGTCCTGAGAAATCAGGGAATTGGAGAAAAATATACTCAACTGATAAAAGAGATAAACAGCGGATGTACAACGGATATTCCGTGGCGAAGTGGTTAAGCTCGTAATCAGGTGGTGTGGGTTCGACTCCGAACTCCGCCGTCTTTTTCACGGGTGCTTGATGCGGAGTCGCTGCATTTCGTAGTCGCCCCCTAGTCGTCTTGTACTTGACTTGCCACTGGGGTCGGGCGGCACGAGACGAGAGAGTGAAGATAAAAAGTAGCGCAGTTAATCCTTACTAAAAAAAGCGCTAGCAAAATTAATTATGCCATCATCGTCTACGATGGACGGCGGCCTTTGCCCTTTGCACAACGGATATCTCCCTTTTCTATAGGCCGATCACGATAACGCTACAACGTGGTATCCGACAGGATGATACAATCCCACCAAAGCTATTTACAGCAGCCCTTGATGAGGATTCAAACACATGGACTGGGAGGATAGGGGCATTAACACAGACGGTGAAAATCTTACTCATCTGAGATTCGCTAATGATGCAGTCATCATCAGCCACGACGTCAAAGACGCGAAGAAAAGCCTAAATGAACTCATCAGAGTAAGTGATGCAGCTGGCCTACAAATCAATAGAAAGAAAACACAGTTCCTGCTAAACACCTTCTGCACAAAAGGAGATATGCGCCTTCAGAGATTGTCACGACGAAAAAGTAAATTCGTATATCTACTTGGGCCAAGAGATCACGAACTCACATTTAATAAATTGGGAGATCTCACGGAGGATAACAGCGGGCCGGCTCAGCTTCAACTGTATTAAACTCATACTGAAACAGAGACATGTCTTCATATTGGCCAGTCTTCAGTCTAAATGGGGTGCTCTTAATGTGGGGGTGGAGAAATTTCTTTATGTTGGTCAGTCTTCAGTCTACATGGGATGCTCTTAGTGTTGGGGTGGAGACATTTCTTCATGTTGGTCAGTCTTCAGTCTACATGGGATGCTCTTAGTGTTGGGGTGGAGACATTTCTTCATATTGGCCAGTCTTCAGTCTAAATGGGGTGCTCTTAATGTGGGGGTGGAGACATTTCTTCATGTTGGTCAGTCTTCAGTCTACATGGGATGCTCTTAATGTGGAGGTGGAGAAATTGCTTCATATTGGTCAGTCTTCATTCAGTCTACATGGGATGCTCTTAGTGTGGGGGTGGAGACATTTCTTCATGTTGGTCAGTCTTCATTCAGTCTACATGGGATGTTCTTAATGTGGGGGTGAAGAAATTTCTTCATGTTGGTCAGTTTTCAGTTTACATGGGATGCTCGTAATGTGGGGGTAGAGACATTTCTCTTTATCACGGGAGCTTATGACGTCGGTCCAGGATTGAGAGCATTACGTCGGTCATTGTAAGCTCATGCCGATGCAGGATGGTTTTTATGTGGTCTGTCCATCTGCCGCGGGTCTCCCTCGTGCCCTGCAGTTCAAATCATCGGAATGACTATGGCATCGAAATGGGCCCTACCTATTTTATGGACCACATTGAGTAATGGTACTTCATTTGGTAGCAATAGCAGGACTCTGCCACTTTAAATTGAAGACGTTATGAAGGACATGGCTGAGGCTGATTTCTCCAGCTTCATTGACTATGTTAACAACTGCCATCTTACAATCTGTTTTACATCACATCTCTCTCACATAGTCAACTGTCTCCACATCACTGTCTCCCTCTGTCCTATCAGTCCGTTCATTTCTCTCTCCATCTATCTTTCCAGCCTCTCTGCCACTGTCACCATCTATCCTACCAGCCTCTTCATCACCGCCTTCATCTGTCCTTCAGACCTCTTTATCTACACCTCCATCTGTTCTTTAGGCCTCTTTATCACCATCTTCATCTGTCCCTCAGACCTCTTTATCACCGCCTCCATCTGTCCACAAAGACCACCCGGGCAGCACGCCCTGCAACAAGAAAAGTGGTGGAGTTACATGTCACTATGTCATCCAGACACGCTCGCTGGCGTTCGTCAAAGCAGTGTTCGATATCAAAGGAGTCACCTGTATGCTTTAATATATTCTATTATTTGCAACAGCTGTAACATGGTTTACATCGGGGAGACTGATTTGGAACTGTGTCCTCGCTTCTGGCAACATGCCAATGATGACTCAAAAGACGTGTGGCCTCTGGTCGCTAACCGCGTCAACAGTCCAGCACACTACTGTATGTATCTGTACTATTTTGGAAGTATGCATTGCCATCAACATTTTATCATTTCCTGTTTGACCTCTAACAGCTTATCGGACCCATCGGTTTCTCCCTTTTTTTATAACCTTTTCCACGTCTCATACATTCCTGGCAAGCTTGGTCATTTCAACTTCTATAAATCGTGGCTGACGATTCCTAATAGACGATCATTCTTTATAGAAGATCATCCCTTGTAGATGATCATCCCTTAAAGACGAACATCCCTTATAGACGAACATCCCTTTTAGACGAACATCCCTTAAAGACGAACATTCCTTATAAACGAACATCCCTTATAGACGAACATCCCTTAAAGACGAACATCCCTTATAGACGAACATCCCTTTTAGACGAACATCCCTTAAAGACGAACATTCCTTATAAACGAACATCCCTTATAGACGAACATCCCTTATAGACGATCATTCCTTATAGACGATCATTCCTTATAGACGATAATTCCTTATAGACGATAAGGATATAATCTATGTCTAATGTGTCCATCATTACTTTCACGATTGTTAGTTATTATATGTATTGTCCATTGACCCCTTCTGTTCCATTCTTTGTCTTGGTCTAACCATACTATCTTTATTTGTACACGCTGTATTATATTAATCGACGTTTTCTTTCTTTAATCACTAGTAGTAATGGCTACCGTCTGGTACTTGTCTTTCTGGAAAAAAACCACCACTGTTAGTCATCATTTCTTATTGACTGCAGACGACTCCTTTACATGAATCAACTGCTTGAGTATAAATGGGCTCTACTGACGACAGGACTTGTAAAATGTACAGTTACACGAAGAGGCTGCTAGCCCTTTGCACAACCGTACTCGTTTATAACATGCAAAGTAGGTTGTATGAGCCCTATATTTCCCCCACCACGCAGGGGCCCGGCCAACGCGGAAGATAACTTACAACAAACATCAACACAGCTGGAATCTGCCATATGATAATTCTACTGCCCTGGCGCTACAGAACCATCTAGACAAAAATACTACTGTAGTTAGTGTATATGCCGACCCTCATCTCTGAAATACCACTACTACTCGACATACATTTATATACACACTTTGGCATGACATACATATTACACACATATACCCATATATATATATATATATATATATATATATATGCGCACATACGCGTGCATGCGGAGGTAGACGTTAGCACAATAATCCCTAGATACACACTGACCTGATTGAGCTGTCGACATAAAGGGAACCAAAGCTGTTGGGCTCAAGAAAGATATAAATGTAGCCATTACGTTAATTATAATCTCATTAGTTGTTAAACTGGGTATGAAGAGGGGGCTAGAGAAGGGGGTGTACTGAGAAGGGAGATTTAGTCTGGGTACTGAGGAGGAGGAGGGGGGGGGGGATTTTAGTCTGGGAACTGAGAGGGTAAATTTTAGTATGAATACGGAAGGGGAGATTTTAGTCTGAATAATGAGAGGGGATATTTTAGTATGTGTACTAAGTAAAAAACATTTAGTCTGTATACGGAAGGGGGAGAGTTTAGTCTGAATAATGAGAGGGGATATTTTAGTATGTGTACTAAGTAGAACTCTTTTAGTCTGTATACGGAGAGGGGAGAGTTTAGTCTGAATAATGAGAGGGGATATTTTAGTATGTGTACTAAGTAGAAAACTTTTAGTCTGTATACGGAGAGGGGAGAGTTTAGTCTGAATAATGAGAGGGGATATTTTAGTATGTGTACTAAGTAGAAAACTTTTAGTCTGTATACGGAGAGGGGAGAGTTTAGTCTGAATAATGAGAGGGGATATTTTAGTATGTGTACTAAGTAGAAAACTTTTAGTCTGTATACGGAGAGGGGAGAGTTTAGTCTGAATAATGAGAGGGGATATTTTAGTATTTGTACTAAGTAGAAAACTTTTAGTCTGTATACGGAGAGGGGAGAGTTTAGTCTGAATAATGAGAGGGGATATTTTAGTATGTGTACTAAGTAGAAAACTTTTAGTCTGTATACGGAGAGGGGAGAGTTTAGTCTGAATAATGAGAGGGGATATTTTAGTATGTGTACTAAGTAGAAAACTTTTAGTCTGTATACGGAAGGGGGAGAGTTTAGTCTGAATAATGAGAGGGGATATTTTAGTATGTGTACTAAGTAGAAAACTTTTGGTCTGTATACGGAGGGGGGAGAGTTTATAGACTGGAAGAATGAATATATATTTGCTTAGATACTGGGAGGGAGATGTGAGGCTGTGTACTGTGCAAGTGTTTGGCTCCAATTAGCCTAAAAATAGGAAGATGGGTGTACGGATGTGTACCTTGGTACTGAGAGGTGGATGTGGGGGGCTATGTACCTGAGTATTGGAAGATAGACGTGGGGGGGGGGGCTTGGTACCTGAGTATTGGAAGGTAGGTGTGGGGGCTTTGTACCTAGGTACTGGAAGTTAGGAACGGGGGCTATGTACCTGGATACTGGAATGTGGGTGTGGGGGGGGGGGGAGGGAGGGGGGCTATGTACCTGGGTATTGGGAGCAAACAGAAAACCAATGATCGATTTAATGCTAGCTCGTAACCTGCTTAATCAGTTTATACGCCGCAAGATTACCAACTGCAACTATTGACAATTTCCTAACGTACGATCTGATTACAGGACAGATCAATCGATCATATATATATATATATATATATATATATATATATATATATATATATATATATATATATATATATATATATATATATATATATATATATATATATATATATATATATATATATATATATACGGTCTTATGTTCGCGTTACTGGACAAAAGTAAATAAACAACACTGAAGCAAAAAGAAGCCCATGAATAATGCCACAGCAGCACCACAGCAGTTACAGGCTTATCGGTGTGGAAGCCGGACATCTGTCCCGAGCGCATCCGTTCAGAATCTACGTAATGTGTCGGTAATTTTTCTATCTGAGGTCAAATAGATATATAGCACGTACAGTGTCTGGCGACTTCGACGGCAAGCGGTCTTTATTTCTCAGCCTCATAAATTTTCCGGGGAATTGAATGGAAATTAAATGGGAATAAAGGTCGTTGCGATAGTTCCTTACCACAACAACACCATCAAACAACAGTGACAATGTTTCCGGTCCATCAGTAAACAACAACAGTGACATTGCTGCCATGCAGACGAAGCAGTAAGTTCTTGTTTTGTGTGCAGTTTTTACTGCCTACGGCTAACACGGTCTGGGAGGGAGGTTTATTGCGGATTGAGTAGGATTTCATTAGCATTTTCCCCGGACACAGCTAAGTCTACTTTTATCGATTTTGAACTACCAGGAATTCTTTTAAGTGCACAGCGCGTAAACGAGATCTGCTACGTTTTTTTTCTCGCCAATCTCCAATATGACTAGGGGCTGGGATCACCTCGCTTGAGACCAGTAGACGCTTGAAACTTGGGCGATTCAAACCTCAGGCGAGGTGGATTGTACCATCTTGTTCTGAAAAGCTGTTAAGTGCGCAGTTGTAAACGCGAAAAGGAGATACTAATCGTGACCTCATTCACCTTGCTGTAAGACGTCAGGTGTCTCAGATTGAACAACCGATAGTGCGTCATGTAGCTTGGCTTTGTACGTTCTTAACTTCCCGCTACCAACCCCTGAAAGGGCTTAAGTAGCAGAATGTAGTCCAGAGAACGGAATGCGTTGTGTCGTAGTTTACAGCTTGACTGCGATATTTGCACCTTTCGGTCCAACACATACGACTTCAGCAATCATTTTTTTTAGTACCGGGTTAACATTCCCTCTTCGATCCCTTCTCCTTAGCCAGTCTGCCCTACTGCAGCCTGTTATGCAGGATCACCGCGTGTAGGTGTAGAGGTGTCTTGGCAGCTCTGGTTCGCTGGCCCTGACTATGGGTAGCTCACCACTGCAGCTCATGCGCAGCTCAGCATATTGATCCCATCCTGTATCGGATATCCATGCCGGCAGCAGCGCAATGTACATCTTTAGTGAGAATTGTATCAAATACAATATTAATCAGTGTCGATGCCAGCACACATCCCTGGCTGACACCGGTGTGACTATGAAATCTACAGACAATTCTCTTTTGTTCAGTACTCGAGCCATCATGCCACCATGAAACTGATGGACAACCGTAATGAATTTGTCGGGACATCCAAACTTCGCCAAGATTTGCCAGATCTCTTTCCAATTGACGGTGTCAAATGCCTTGGTCAGGTGGACAATAACTGTGTACAGGTCACAATGCAGTTCTTGACATTTCTTATGGAGATAGCCTCCTGCATATATAATGTCCGCAGTCCCGCCGACTCGCTGGAAGCAAACCCTTCTCAAGGTGACCAGTTGGGCGGTTGAGCAGAACTGGGCCAAAATTGTGCTCGTGATTGATAGTAAGGAGGTGACCCTGTGGATGTTGCAGGGGCGACAGCTGCCATTGTTCTTGTTTAGGTGTGCAACAGTGACATATTTCATCTCCTGTAGAACTCCGTATACATTGAAAGCGTGTAGTCAGTTCCTGGAGAAGCATAGGGCCGCCTGATTGGTAAATCTCACCGGAGTGGGAATCCAACCGAGAGCCTTAACTCTGTACATCGAGTAGACATCGTTTTTGATCTCATTTTCTCTGGGCTAGAGGTCAAGCCCTTGCGAGCTATGGCTTGCTCCGTGAGCATGGGCGGACAGTTGAGGATGGCGCCAAAATGAACCGCCCAGCTGCCCAAAATCTAGACCTTGTCAGGCAACTGCATACGTCGTCAGCACTAAGGACTAATATCTGGATACTGATATCTGAGTATCAAAATATGAATACTAATATATGGATACTGATATATGAATACCAACATATGGATACTAATATCTGGATACTGATATCTGAATACCAACATATGGATACTAATATATGGATACTAATATCTGGATACTGATATCTGAGTACCAGGATATGGATACTAATATCTGGGTATTAATATCTGGATACTGATATTTGGATACAAATATCTGAATACTAACAAACATATGGATTCAAACATATGGATACTGATATATGGATACTGATATATGGATACTGATATATGGACACTGATATTTGGAGACTGATATCTGAATATAACGAAACATAGAACATAACCACTTTAACTGTACCATTCAGTTCTGGTGCCATCTCCAGAGCGAAGAAGACTGCAATGTGACTCCAACGTCCTGGCTATGGCCTGTGTGGTACTTCTTCTTCTTCTTCTTCTTCTTCTTCGTTCGTTCTCAATCTCCCACTACCAAACCATGAAAGGGTAAGTAGCAGAATGTGGTCCAGAGAACGGAATGCGTTGTATTGTAGTTTACAGCTTGGCTGCGATATTTGCACCTTGCGGTCCAACACATCCGACTTCAGCAAGCATTTTTTGAGTACCGGGTTAGCATTCCCTCTTCGGTCCCTTCTCCTTAGCCAGTCTGCCCTGCTGCAGCCTGTTTTCCAGGATCACCGCGTGGAGGTGTAGAAAGGTCTTGCAGCTATGGGTTGCTGACCACTGCAGCTCATGCGCTGCTCAGCTCTGGTTCGCTGGCCCTGACGCTAGCAGTAAGCTATGGGTTGCTGACCACTGCAGCTCATGCGCTGCTCAGCTCTGGTTCGCTGGTCCTGACGCTAGCAGTAAGCTATGGGTTGCTGACCACTGCAGCTCATGCGCTGCTCAGCTCTGGTTCGCTGGTCCTGACGCTAGCAGTAAGCTATGGGTTGCTGACCACTGCAGCTCATGCGCTGCTCAGCTCTGGTTCGCTGGCCCTGACGCTAGCAGTAAGATATGGGTTGCTGACCACTACTTGACCCCCTGTGCTAGGCTACTCCTTGCCCGTCGCTTGATGTTATCCTTCCCCGTACAGCACTTAGCTCCCCCTGCCCATTTGACCTTCACCTTTCCTTCCAGTATTCTTTTTAGCAATGCGTTGTCTGTGTATGTTACCAAAATGATCTTTAATGTCTAACTCTGATTTCGTTCATCAATTCTTGTTGATCCTCTAATCTATGTAGCAGTGAATTATAAACACATTTCAAAACGGATAATGGAAGACAACACGTCAAAACAGATGGCAGACAATACGTCAAAACAGATAATGGCAGACAACACGTCAAAACGGATAATGGCAGAAAACACGTCAAAACAGATAATGGCAAACAACACGTCACAACGGATAATGGCAGAAAACACGTCAAAACAGATAATGGTAGTAAAGTAAAGTAACCTATAGCATTACTTCCGTAGGGGTGTGAGATATTAGCGATCTCACATTTCAAAGGCTCGGCTATATAAGGACGGTAGCTATCTCATCTTTCTCGCTTTTATTTCCCAGACTGAACCGGTACACATTTAAGGCTGGGTAGACCCGGGATCAGTTGCGGTCTGAAAAAACATTTCCGCCTCAACTGGGGAATGAACCCATGACCCAATAACCTAGGTACGAAGCCAGCTCGCTAACCACTGCGCTACGCGGCTTCATAATAATGGTAGACAATACGTCAAAACAGATAATGATAACACACGTCATAATAGATAATGATAACACACGTCAAAACAGTGAATGATAACACACGTCAAAACAGTGAATGATAGATAACACGCGTCAAAACAGTGAATGATAGATAACACGCGTCAAAACAGTGAATGATAGATAACACACGTCAAAACAGTGAATGATAACATAAGTCAAAACAGTGAATGATAACATACGTCAAAACAGTGAATGATAACATACGTCAAAACAGTGAATGATAACATACGTCAAAACTGAGAAAGTTAACGTCAAAACAGTGAATGATAACACACGTCAAAACAGATAATGATAGATACCACGTCAAAACAGATAATGATAACACACGTCAAAACAGATAATTATAACACGTCAAAACAGATATTGATAGCACGCGTCAAAACTGAGAAATTTAACACGTCAAAACAGTGTATTTGATTGAAAACACACGACACTTCATCACAGAGAATGACAACAAACGTCAAAACAGTGAATGATAACAATACACGTCTCCCCTTCGCTGGTTATGAAGACATTAAACGAGCCTAACACGCAATAACTATAATAATAACACCACAAATATTTCCGAGACACTTTATCCTAGCACATTTTGTAATAGTTCCAGCAATATTGTAATACGGAACTATCAACATGGATTACTCTACGCCAGGAACCAACAAAATGAAGTCTCGGAATAAAAATTTTAAAAAAAAAAAGCTATTCACCAGTGATACTTGACAATAAAATGATTCACAAACTTGGCTCTGGAATCTTATCTGCACATTCTGAAGGTGAGAATCCAGCTCTCGTGTGTAGCTCGCATAGTTCAAAGGCTCGGGCGAGTTACTCAAGTGGAACTACTGGGCTGGGTGTAGCAATACATAACTGGGTGCTGATGACTGCGTGCTAACCACCAGCCAAGACTGCCCCCGCTCCAGATGGCTTTTAGCTAAAGAATTCTGGCGCATTGGATATGCCAGGCAGCACCGTGTTGGGGGAGAGGGAAGAGACGGTCTGAGTGGTGAAGGCCGGGGAGGAGAGGGAATGGAGCGGTGACAGAAGGAGAGAGAGATAAAGAGATAGAAGTACATTAAGAAAAGACAGACTTGAAATTGTGTGTAAACATTGCCTTCTTCTTCCCTACCGCAAACTGCCAGCAACTACAACCACAACAGACGTTTTTATTCACGTGTATAACTTGTCCTCTCTCACATACCAAACCCAGTTTTTCATATGTCCCCGCCCCCTCCAGCGTCATGTGCAATGTTATCAACTCAATTTGATTGACAGGTTCAAACGTTTTCACTTTCCTTTCTTCGCCCCACGACTCCCATCTCCTATCACAGCTCATCCCCCCACCACCGCCCTCTTTAAAAATGACGTCCCTTTGTTTCAAACAGCCACTGAGCCGCGGTTCTTTTTTTTTTTTTTTTGTCTTATTGTCTTTTTTTAAATGCCTCAATTTTTTTTTTCTCTCGGTGTTTTTTTTCTGCTTGGTTTTTTTGTTTCTCCGTAATTTTTTCTCGCTTAGCTTTTCTTTTGTGTTTTTGCGAGTTGCATTTTCATTAGGCGTCTTCTCTATTAAGCTCACAGGAAAGATTCAACGCGTTCTGGGATTAAAAAGGGTGTCCTGTGTGATCGTTTAGTTGTCTTTATTTTTTGAGACGTTCTCCTTTGCCGCTCTTGTGTCTGTCCATAGCAGGTTGGGACTGCTAGTCTAGTCTAGTCATACTTCCACTTCTCCCGATCCCCCTGGTAAACTCTTGAATTCCTGTATCATATATTGATTGAGGTATTATTTCTTTCTTTCAGACCCAGATGGCTGCCACACACTTAGTATGCTGTTACCGTAGCGTGCGTTCTCATTAGACTCCATGCACGATCTGACCCAAAATGGTGCTAAGAAGTGTGGTGGTGAAGGGGGGTGAACAAATGTTACATTCATCATCATGTAGCATGTCCTTTATAGAACGTCGCTCCCATCAGTCTGTCTGAAAGAAACTCATTCTCTTGCAAAAACTCCCGCCTCCACTACAGTCATACCCAGGCATTACTGGATATTTTGGTGCAATCGTCTTCTTGGTCTACAGCTTCCCTCTTTGCCTGGCACCATACCTTCCATCACTGTTCTCTTGAGACCGTTGTGTCTCTTGACGTGACCAAAGTATTTACATTTTCTAGCCAACATGGGATTGACTAGTTCTCCTCTATGCTCAACGCTTGTCGAATGTCTACATTTGTCATTTTCTCTGTCCTGGGTATTCTGAGGATCTTTCTGTAACATTTTGACTAGAAGGATTCGATGTTACATTACATAATCAATATAAGGACCGTCCTATTGTGGGCAACTGAGGCACTAGATCGATCAAGCACAACATACTGACCAAGACCTTCCATGTAGCGTTACCTGGAAACAATTTGCTTTCAAGGCAGTCTGGCTGACAAAATGTGGTTCGGCGTGATCCCCCTATAAATCCATGCACAGCACAACTGCCTGGAAGATCGCGTTCTATCTTCATCAGCATGATCGGATTGTGAGGAAAGTTACTACAACCCACTACTTAACAAACACCCTTTTCATGACGCACAGAAGTGTAAACTTATTCATTGTGGCCATTAAACAACAACACCGTCTTATTGTAATAGTTGGCTGAATGTAATAACAAATCATTGTATTCTTGTTGTCACGGATCCAGCAGAATTCAGGATCTCGCCCTTGGGATCAATGTCATGTAATGGTATCTGCACGTGTTTATCAGCTGTTGTCTAGTCCCCTACAAAGTGTTCCATTTATCTGACCTCGGAGGAAGAAGCATGTTCCTAACATCATTGATCGCTGAGCACTGAAAGAGATGATGACCAACTGTTTCATGTGGGTGTGTACACATCTGGAACTCCGGAGTGTATTGTGGTTGGATTCTGTTTTTGGGGGTAGGGCAGAAGCGTGAAAGGGATAGCACCTCACGACAAGAGGCAGTCACTTCCTAGCAAGAAAAGTATGGCCTGGACCCTACTTGTCTACCCTATCTGTCTAACTCACGTATGGCTCCTAGAGTCTGCTAGCAAACAGCAGCGCCACCCCGGACAACAGCTTTGACTGGCCGGCTAAACTACGCGAGCAAACGCGGAGAGAAATCAGGGCGCAAATCCTACCATGCATGGGAGGAGCACAACATCCCTGACTGACGCCCGAACAACGAGATGGAAAACTTGATCAAAACCTGGATAGGGAAGATCCGATAACGTGTAAGACAGCTTTCCTAGAAGAGACAACTCTGAACCCAAACAACTGCTGCCCTGCAGACAAACTGGGGACAGCCAAGGGTTAGGCAGGCGGACCTGAACAAATGCATGCTGAAGTCGGATGCACTGAGCTTTGGCGCATAACACAGTGCAACGCAGTACATTTAATGATGACGGACAACAAAATGACTCAACGAGATGGTGCTCGAACCAAGAAGTCCCGTCAGGTGGGAAGAGTGCCGGACCCACCGCGTCGAAGGGGTCCTCCAAATGCTGCTGGTGGTCCCCTTCTTCCACGTCGTGGAGCCAGGGCACGGACATCTAGGGAAACCACTACTGATCAAAACACAAAGAGAAGGATTCTAAATATACTCCAATGGAATGCAGATGGTATCCTAAATAAGAAGTTACCGCTCGCTCACAAACTCCATGAGGAAAACATTGACATTGCTTGCATCCAAGAGACCCACCTTAACCCAAATCATAGGTTCCTGATACGAGGATACGAAAGAGCTTGATAGGGAGGGCCACAAAGGTGGAGTGCTCATGCTAATTAGAAACTCTCTACCATGCAGAGAAGTCCCAAATCACACACACAACCAAGCTCAAATCACTGGTGCTGGTGACACTGTAGATGAACTAACCACGAGCGTGATAAATCTGTACTGTCCCTCAGATAAGGATCTCTCACTGGCATCAATAGAAGTGCAACACTCAAACTGCGTAGTTGTCAGATACTTCAATAGCCACTCAGAAAGATGTGGATACGCGGAGACTGATACACGCGGCACCGAAGTGGAAGACTGGTTTAATTAACAAAGAAGACGATGCACCCTGTTTTTACTCAAGAAGATGGCAGTCCACCTCAACACCCAACCGTGCATTCTCGACAGGAGACATCAATCATAAGATAAACAGAGTTGTCCTTGACCAATTGACAGGCAGTGATCACAAACCAATAAAGCTGGTGATTTATATGGAACACACAGCCCAAGAACATAAGCCACTGCCCCGATGGAATTACAAAAGAGCAAACTGGAACTCTTTTCAACGCTGTCAGACATGTACTGCAGCCAGATTAACACCCGAAATATAAGAATCGGGGAACTAGCCGAAAGCTTCAACAAAGCTGCTATGATAACTGCCCTCGAATCAATACCCCGAGGGGCAAGAAGAGACTTACTTGACACCAGAACTTCAGGAACTGGAAGAAAAACTGACATAAGCCAGAGGAAGAGCAGAAAAGGAAAGATCGAAAGAGGCTAACATCTCCTACAAAGCTATTGCAGCAAAGTAAAAACAGACACTAAATAGCTCAGCGAGAAACAGCTGGATAAAAACAACAGAAGCCCTAAATCTGGACAAAGACGGCAGAAAACTATGGAGGCTAGCCAAAGCCCTAAACAACGAGGACTGTAGAAACCATGAAACCATAGTACAACTAAGTGGGAAAATGCTGATCAAAACACATGCAGCTAAAGCATTCATAAAAACATTCTCCCAAGCGAGCAACAAAAACAATATCTTAATGTAATAAGTGGCTTTTTATAACAACAAATCATCTTATTCTTAATGGTATTATATTTTTAAAATATTCTTGGTATACCACATTGTTGTATTAATTTCCATTTCAGCGCTTCGCTGTGTGCTAAATATGACCCTAATTCATAGTACAGGAGAATAAAAATGCACTGCGTCCCACATTAGATGTATGAAAAAAAGTAATAAATGTCACTAGTAGAGATAGAATCAAAAGATATGCCATGTCACTAGTGGAGATAGAATCAGAAGTTATGGCATGTCACTAGTAGAAGTAGAATCAGAAGTTATGACATGTCACTTGTAGAAGTAGAATCAGAAGTTATAACATGTCACTTGTAGAAGTAGAATCAGAAGTTATGACATTATCCACATGTTGAGGACTACAGCTTGTTCCATCTGTGTATGAAGGTACTTGTGTTAAGTTAACGCTTGACAACATTCCTTTAGTAGCAGGTAGCAGTGGATCTTCGTATTTCAGAAGGTGAACCAGGGTCCTCCTAACTACAATGCAAAGCATAACTCGTCGGTAAGCTCACATTATAGAGATTCCAATGTCGATCCCCACCTCGTTGGCCAGACTTCTGTGATACATCATGTGTTCTGTTGCACGAACGAGATGACGTTAGGTGTGGTTCGTGATCAGTTTTCTTCTTCACCTGGCCCTGATCACTCTTCGATCTAACTCTTTCTGCTGAATACAAGACATGACGGACATGACAATACAACTTGATAAACTACCACTGGCTACATATACTACACATATTTGGTGGCATAACATACATACTCAAACAACGTGGACTTACAACGACCGACTCAATACACTTAGACCAAGACAAAGATCTTCGTCTTCCAACGCCACCTAACAGCATTCACGGACGGATAAGTTACTATTACTCCATGACAGCTATAGGAGCTATTTAAACTACTATGCACAAGTTGGTTTCCGGTCTAGCGTCTAATAGGATTTTACTATTTTAGTCCGGGTGTTTGTGCTATTCTATCTATTTCCATCGCCTGATGTGGATTCATTATACAACATATATAGCAAGCCACTAATAGTGGACCATATTATGATAAGTTATGTGCACAGTTTATATCATTATGAGGTGTTTTTCAATTACATCGAATTAAATATTTTGCCTCCTATTACTGAAAATGGGTAATCTGCAGACATCGAAGTCTACACTGTAGAACCGTTCCTTAATCCTGTGTTCACCTCTCAAGTGGGTACGCACAGTATTTTTATGCATACCATCACTCAATGAACATATTAGCAATGAATTCGTGCATCAGAATTCACCAATGTGTTGATTAAGCGTTATGCTAGTTGGCTTGGCTTCGTTCATTCTCAATCTCCCGCTACCAAACCCTGACACGGGCCTAAGTAGCAGAATGTAGTCAAGAGAACTACGGAATGCGTTGTGTCGTAGTTTACAGCTTGACTGCGATAGTTGCACCTTTCGGTCCAACACATACGACTTTAGCAATCATTTTTTTAGTACCGGGTTAGCATTCCCTCTTCGATCCCTTTTCCTTAGCCAGTCTGTCCTACTGCGCAGCCTGTTATCCAGGATCACCGCGTGGAGGTGTAGAAGGGTCTTGGCAGCTCTGGTTCGCTGGCCCTGACGTTAACAGTCCGCTATGGGTCGCTGATCGCTGCAGCTCATGCCCGTATGCTAGTTATTTCTAACACTAAATTGAATCCTACAGAGCGCTCTCCATTGTGCGTTCACATAGGCTTGATGTCAACGTTATTGAATGCTGTAGGCCAATGTGACCTCGTCAACTATGTTCACCTAGCCGACAATATTACTAGGAATATTCTTTACGCGTTCAGTTTTCATTGATAATATGCCAGAGCCATGTTACGGCTTCTTCATTATTGCACTTACACAAGGGGCAGCCAATTTACATGTAAACAAAGGGTAACAGAGGCCCAGGGAGTGGTGCAGCTGCTATACAACAGTAGTGAAACCAACGACTCTGCTCAAGCCTGGACCAGTGATCCTGAAAGAGGTGACAAATGCCAAGCTCAGAACCAACAGTTCATACCCCTACAGCGCCAACATGACCTAGCGGGAACGATTTCATGGGTATGAACAATCCAATCGTCCACTGGTCACTTTGTGACAAAACTACACGACTGGAGACAGGGTTGGAACCCGAGGAACTGGTCGCTTATCACTTATGATTTTTTTTACATTTACATTCACCAGAAACGAAAAAAAACTTTGAATTTGCCGAAATATGGTCAAAGTTGACTGCAGACAAATTTGATTTGGATGGAACATCTATCCAATAAATGAGGATAATGAAGAGACATCTTAAATGAGATTCTCCTCCATTTTGTGTAGGTGCATCTGACTTTGACTTACGAAAACTACAAAGGGAAGTCATTCCTGACAAATATTTCACATTTTAAATGCTTACAGTTTATCTTGATTTTCTCTGGAGATTATTTCAGAATGAAAACATTTATGTTTACATTTATAATTACAAACAAACGTCTAGACATACTCTTGACTTTACAGAACTAACGACAGGCCACACACGGGATGCATTCTAGGACACGGGTTTTCAACCTATTTTGCCCCACTGTACGTTACAATGTCATTCACCTATTTCAAATTGTCTCACTAAACAGTACATTCCAAATAAAATGCACATGGTATTGAAAATCTTTTTTTCTTTATATTAGTATATATACATCCACGTCGATTATTTATAAGTGTTTTACAAATTAGTTATCAATATTTATTTATATTTCTTTACTCAAGTTTTAAAATCCATCAACATTTTCTATTGCTATTAAAGTTGTTTAAAAAAAAATATTCATAACTAATTAATTAACAGACTTAACCGAAGCATAATTTCGTTCTAATGAAACCTTAACTACTAACACCCTCCCTACTCCCCTTTTCCAACCCCCCCCCCCCCCCCCCCATCCATAAAAAATAACCTAACTCACCCTGGGAGGTGGGAGGTAATTCCCAATTGGTTCAGGATAGCTGTACTAGAAAACCTTTAATTGTAAAGAAAGTCAGTGAAAGAAAGTGGCAAACATATCTGCGGCTTCTCTAATCACTGCCACAAACGTTTGAAGTCTGGAAGAAGGCCCATCCATTCACAGGACAATTAATTGAGTGAACCACACACTCTTACCAGTTGATCAAAGACACTAGCCAATTAGTTCAAAGGTAAACAGCGACAAATGGCCTTAAGTGATGTTGTTGAATTAGACATTATGGCCATATCAAGTTTGACCGTGCCGGACCTCAGAGAAGAGAAGTACAAACACTACATACACATACAGTAAGTAGCATGTTCTTTGCAGAACGTCGCTTTTTACAAACCGCTAACCTATTTGCCTGTTATAAGTTTCTTGGCAATTGTGTAGTACGGTAGGTTGCCATTACTTTCTGTACGTGGAGGAACAATAGCGCGAGAAAAAAACACAATGTCTGCCAAACTGGCACGGTGCGAATCGAACCCGGTTCGTTGGGATTGTGAAAACCGAGCGACACTCACCGCTAGGCCACGCAGTCTCTTACACTAATCCCTAAATAACAGGATTCTGAGATTAATTAAGAATATATCTCTGTAGGGAATATAAACTTATAGTGCCAAGTTTTATTTAGAATTACACTTGTCTATGTAAGTCCTTTAAAATACGTTATTATCTAAGGCAGGATCTCTTAACCTGTGTTCTGTATAACCCAATAGTTCCATGAAAGGCCTCTAGGTGTTACATGAAAGGTTTCAAGTGTCCCCCAAGAGACCCTTATTGAGTACACTATGAAAGGTATCTAGGTTATCTGTGAGAGACCATGATTGAAAACACTACAAAAGGTCTTTAAGTGTTCCATGAGTGACCATGATTTAACACACTATGAAAGGTCTCAAGTGTTCTCAGAGAAGACCATTATTGAACACACTACGAAAGGTCTCAAGTGTTCTCAGAGAAGACCATTATTGAACACACTACGAAAGGTCTCAAGTGTTCTCAGAGAAGACCATTATTGAACACACTATGAAAGGTCTCAAGTGTTCTCAGAGAAGACCATTATTGAACACACTACGAAAGGTCTCAAGTGTTCTCAGAGAAGACCATTATTGATCACACTACGAAAGGTCTCAAGTGTTCTCAGAGAAGACCATTATTGAACACACTTCGAAAGGTCTCAAGTGTTACCATAGAGACCATGATTAAACACACTACGAAAGGTCTCAAGTGTTCCCAGAGAAGACCATTAATGAACACACAACGAAAGGTCTCAAGTGTTCCCAGAGAAGACTATTATTGAACACACTACGAAAACAAGTGTTGCATGAGAAACCCTGATTGGACAAAGTAAAAGTCGTGTTTTTTAAGCTATCTGACGGTCGTCGGCAGAGGACACTTTTATCTGAATTTTTTTGCAGTGGATTACAATACCAATAGCTATTTATGATGAGGTTGCACGTCCCATGCACAACTCTCTATAGTCGGCATTTACGACATGCGTGGAAGGTTACAGTGGTACTATTCTGCTCACCACGGGTACCACTTGTGTAGCTTGCGAGCCATGTAAACTTCACATCTTGAATCATCTTCGTATACTTTCAGACGTCAACTGAAATGCATCTCGATGTATTTTGTCAGTTTTATTTGGCTGCAGTTGCCAATGCTACTATGCCATATTCTAGAACTGGTCTCACACATCCAGTGTACAGCATCTTTAATACTTTGAAATCTGCTCCCTACGTTGTTCTAGAAAGGTGTTTCATGATTAACATTCCTTGCCTTGAATATATCCGGTTTCTCTCTATCTGTGTTCTCTGAGTCAGCAGCCGATCAAAGGTAAACATATTCATTCAACGATGATGTTTCTTTCCAGAAACACATTCCAGAGTGCAATATGGCAGCATGTACAAAAAATATTTATATTATCCATCTCATTGAAACATTTAACCAAGATCAACGAGCCGCTGTCCGAGTATCTGGGCAAACATCAGATTGGTTTGCAGTACAAAAGGGAGTAAGACAGGGATGTACTCTCTCACCTTATCTATGCAACATTTATGCGGAATGTATAATGAGAGATGTTAGAAAAGACGAGAACATTTAAAGTTTTGATACATTTACAATTGGCGGTTACGAGATTCCAGAGTTACGATACGCAGACAACACAGTGATACTATCAAGAAGGGCTTGGGCAGCTAATTTCAGCCGTTAATGGACACAATAAAGATCAAAACCTGTTTATAAACATAAACAAAACAAAGATAATTGACCACCGACAAGACACGATGTCAACATACATTTACAGTAGGTGGTGAGGAAATAGATCAGGTCACACATTTTGAATATCAGGACTCCAGAATTGACAAGAATGGCGATTGCTCGAAATAAATCAGAAGACTAACCATGGCAATGCAGAGACTGAACAATCTGAAGAAATTACGGTAGAGCACCAACAAAAAAAAAAGACAAAAGTGAAAGTCTTGAGAGCCTGTGTTTTTCATGTGGCAGCATATGGCTGCGAATCATGGACGATTATCAAAACTTCTAGACAAAGAATCTAATCCTTCGAGTCAAAATGTTACAGAAAGATCCTCAGTATTCCCTGGACAGAGAAAAAAACAAATATAGACATTCGGCAAGAGTTAAACATAGAGGAGAATTAGTCTATCAATTCCATTTTGGTCAGAAAATGTAAATACTTTGGTCACATCAAGAGACACATCGGTCTTGAGAGAACAGTGATGGAAGGTATGGTGCCAGGCAAAAGAGGCAGGTGTAGACCAGGAAGACGATAGCATCAAGATATCCAGGAATGCCTGGGTATAACTGTGGCAGAGTCTGGAGTTTTGGCAAGGGAAAGAGTTTCTTTCAGTCAGACTGTGATGGGAGCGACGTTCTATAAAGGACATGCTTCATGATGAAGATAATACAAAAAGACGGGATACAAGCATATCAATAGAACTACTGGCCGGTTGATTTGTATGTTATTCTTCTGATCTCTAGGCCATGCGCTATAAACCTCGATTCGGCAAAGTTTGTTTATCGGAGCTTAGCTTGTAGTGCGTGGCGATGACAGAGACAAGCGGCTGTTATTCCCCAGCAATAGGAATAAAAGCAGTAATATTTGTTATGTTTTTTTTTTGTGTGTGCTTTGTTTTGGGTTTTTTTTAAAACTTCAATCATCATCAGCTACTTTGTGCAGACTAAGCTATGGCTTGTTCGGAATGCAATACTTCTCGTGGCTAAGCGTGTAACGGTCCTGCTCAAGTTTACTTGAAAGTGCACACTCGTAATGACATTCACGTCTTTATATGAGAAACGAATAACAATTTGCCTGTAGTTGAAAATTACGTAGATTCGCTAAAAAGATGTAACTGTCAACTCAGAAACCAAAATAATGCAGATAACTAGATCATAAACAGCGAAGGAAGAAAGCGACAGAAGAAAGAAACATCTGAGAAAAAAACCAAAAGGAAAACAAAATAAATGTGACGTTTGTTACTACGCCCTAGAATATATAATCTCCACACAAGAGACCGTATTTTATTAAAGTCCTGTCAGGAACACATCAATCAATCGTGTCCCTCGGTTTCCTAGGTTACATACCAGCCAGTAACCACAATCCCCCGCTAAATATCAGCTATCAGCCAAGTTCTCCGCTGGGGTATTCTTGGCGCACAAACTGTCCATCTCTTGATCAACATTCCTAGACCAACATTAAAACAGTAGACCATACACCATATATTTATGTAACCATAATACGAGGGGCATATTGATTTCATTCAATGATCGCCTGTTGAATGAGGCCACTGTAATAATCGGTGAATTGACTGGACGATGCAACTGTAATCGGTCAATTGACTGGACGATGCAACTGTAATCGGTGAATTGACTGGAAGATGCAACTGTAATCGGTGAATTGACTGGACGATGCAACTGTAATCGGTGAATTGACTGGAAGATGCAACTGTAATCGGTCAATTGACTGGACGATGCAACTGTAATCGGTGAATTGACTGGAAGATGCAACTGTAATCGGTGAATTGACTGGACGATGCAACTGTAATCGGTGAATTGACTGGAAGATGCAACTGTAATCGGTGAATTGACTGGACGATGCAACTGTAATCGGTGAATTGACTGGACGATGCAACTGTAATCGGTGAATTGACTGGAAGATGCAACTGTAATCGGTGAATTGACTGGAAGATGCAACTGTAATCGGTGAATTGGTCATGCACAGACTACTAGAGTTTGACATGAACATGAATAAAGCAGAGAGAAGTGACTGAAAAGACGGATCAGAAGTGTCTACAACTAACGAGCTACTGAAAACACCATTAGTCATTTCATTCGTCATTTGCTTAGACCTATAGACCTACTGGGAGTGCAGTGATGTTTATGTATAACATAACACTACACATGTGAATATTTTATCTTTTTAGTAAACTGGCCCGTTGCTGCATGCGGAATGAAAGGGATATTAAAGAAGAGGAGGAAAAAGAATAAGAAAGAGGAGGAGGAGGAGGACAAGAAGAAGGAGGAGGAGGAGGACAAGAAGAAGAAGGAGGAGGAGGTGGAGGACAAGAAGAAGAAGGAGGAGGAGGAGGAGGAGGACAAAAAGAATAAGGAGGAGGAGGAGGACAAGAAGAAGAAGGAGGAGGAGGAGGAGGACAAGAAGAATAAGGAGGAGGACAAGAAGAATAAGGAGGAGGAGGAGGACAAGAAGAAGAAGAAGGAGGAGGACAAGGACAAGAAGAATAAGGAGGAGGAGGAGGACAAGAAGAATAAGGAGGAGGAGGAGGAGGAGGAGGACAAGAACAAGAAGGAGGAGGAGGAGGACAAGAAGAAGAAGGAGGAGGAGGAGGAGGAGGAGGAGGAGGAGGAGGAGGAGGAGGACAACAAGAATAAGGAGGAGGAGGAGGACAAGAAGAAGAAGGAGGAGGAGGAGGAGGACAAGAACAAGAAGGAGGAGGAGGAGGAGGACAAGAAGAAGAAGACGAAGAAGAAGAAGAAGAAGAAGTGTATTAGATATATGAAAATGATGAGGAATAGAAGCAAGGAAGACAGACATACAGAAATAGAAGTGTAAAACAAACACATGCTACGCAATACATTGTCGACGGAAAAAAGTAACAATTTTCATTACCAAAACAGAGCAAATGCAGTGGTATGGAAGCGAAACATCAACGAAACCTCTCAGTTCCACGTGGAGCACAAGTCTTCCTGTCCTAGGCCATCCGGTCATGATCGGACCGCACCTCTCCACCGTTTTCTTTACGTTTTGTTCGAGCTCTCTTCTCCTTGTATGTTTTGGTAAGTCACTATATATCTTGCCATTGTGATTCTTGAACAGAGACAGTCTTGCAATGTTAACTGATATCCTTAATGTGTGTGCTATTCAACGCCAGCACCTTCTCATCGTGTTATATTCCATTGATATGTCTGGTTCTTTCCTTCATTCCCACATATGTGATCTTATTATATCATTTCAATCTTTCTATTCTGTGCTTGCACTAATTTATGAAAACGTGCATAGTGTATACGTTGTTGTTTTTGTTGTTCTTCGTGTTTCAGTGCCATACAATAGCATGGGCTCCACATTTGAGGGGAAGATTTTTATTTAGGCGTTGAACTTACTTTCTTTTGATTTCCACAAGTATCAAGATGCAGCGAAAGCTCCGTGTACCTTTTGTATTCGCATATCGACCTTCTACTATGTTGCTACTATATTGCTACCAAGATGTATGATTGATTCCACACGTTGTAAGAGTTTGTCTCCCAACTCAATCTGAATGTCGTTAATCCCGTTTTTTATAATAATCTACATCATCATAATCATCATGTAGCATGTTCTTTGTAGAACGTCGCTACCATGACAGCCTATCTGAAAGAAACTAGGTCCCTAGCAAAACAAAGCCTCGGCGAAAGTCATGCCCAGGCTTGACATCTTTACCCAGTACCATACCTTCCATCACTGTCCATTCAAGACCGTTATGTCTCTTGATATGAACAAAGTCATTCAAATTTCTGGCGTAAATGTAATTGATAAACCAGTTCTCTTCTATGTTTAACTCTTGCCGAATGTCTATATTTCCCCTTCTCTCAGTCCATGGTATTCTGAGGACCTTTCTGTAACATTTTGACTCTAAGGACTCTATTCTCTTTCTAGGTGCTTTAGTAATTGCCCATGCTTCGCAGCCATATGCTGCCACATGAAAGACATCGGTTCTCAAGACTTTTACTTTTGTCGTTTTGTTAGTGCTCTGCCATAATTTCTTCAGGATGTTCAGACCCTGCATTGCCATGGCTGGTTTTCTTTTGATTTCCTTGGAGCAGTTACCCTTTTTGTCAATTCTAGAGCCCAAATATTCAAAATGCGCGACCTGATCTATTTCCTAACCACCACCAGGTAAATTTATGTTGAGAATGTGTTTTGTCGGTGGTCATTATCTTTGTTTTGTTTATAAATAGATTTTGATCTTCACTGTATCTATATACGGCAGAAATTAGCTGCCCAAGCCCTTCTGCACTTATTGATAGTATCAATGTGTCATCTGCGTATCGTAACTCTGGGATCTCGTAACCGCTAATCGCAAATGGATGAAAACTTTCGATATTCTCCTCTAATAGTAGTTAGTGGATTTTTTCTCTGTGTATTCTGTATCAAGTCTTACAAAAATCTTACGGGCCTTTTTCTCTGTGTATTCTGTATCAAGTCTTACAAAAAATCTTACGGACCTTTTTCTCTGTGTATTCTGTATCAAGTCTTACAAAAATCTTACGGGCCTTTTTCTCTGTGTATTCTGTATCAAGTCTTACAAAAATCTTACGGGCCTTTTTCTCTGTGTATTCTATATCAAGTCTTACAAAAATCTTACGGGCCTTTTTCTCTGTGTATTCTGTATCAAGTCTTACAAAAATCTTACGGGCCTTTTTCTCTGTGTATTCTGTATCAAGTCTTACAAAAATCTTACGGGCCTTTTTCTCTGTGTATTTTGTATCAAGTCTTACAAAAATCTTACGGGCCTTTTTCTCTGTGTATTTTGTATCAAGTCTTACAAAAATCTTACGGGCCTTTTTCTCAGTGTATTCTGTTCTAATCATGTGACATCAATTCTTAGACTAATCTTAGGGGCCTTTTTCTCAGTGTATTATGTTCTAATCTATGTGACCTCACCAAGTCTTGTACTCGTGCCTATTTTATTTTGCGTCTCATTGCGGTTATGGGACACAAGTCTTTGATAGATCATTCAACTGTTTGTCAAATTCTACTGATATTATATTTTTGATGGTTGATGTTTTTGTCTTTATAATCCAATCAATAAGCAGAAAGAGAAATGATGATAAGAGACATCCCTGTCTAACACCAGTACTTATGTTTAAAGGGCTCAGAAAGCTGACTTTCATGTTAATTATGTTAATGAGCTTAGGGCCAGTCCATAGTGCCTGAGTAACTTCCAGAGTTATTCTTTGTCTATGCTGTCACATGCTTTTTAATAGTCAATGAATTCCATTCAAATGATGAGTTCCATTTCTCACTTATACAACAGTTATTCTCAGTGTATGTATCTGGTCTGCACAGGATGTATTTTCTCGAAAGCATGTATGTTCTTCTCAGCTGTTTCTCTTTGACATATTTGAATCTTTGTAGCAAGATAATGTTCAATATGTTCCCAGACACTGATAATAACATGATTCATCTATAATGCGCACATTGTTTGCACATCTCCCTTCTTTGCCAACTGCACTATATATAACCTCTCCTCCAGTCTTCCGGTATTCCTAGTCTTTCCCAACGTTACCAAGTAATTTGTATATCTCTGCTAAAGTGTTGATGTCTGCTTTAATTGCTGCTACTGAAGTACCACCAGGGCCAGTGACCTTGTCATCTTTCACCTTCAATATGGCTTTCTTAATTTCTTATGTGTTTGGTTTCTCACAATTAACTTGCAATTCCGTTTCTGATTGCCTGGATAATCTTGTAGAGTTGATTTATTTAAATGTTCTTCGAAAAGTTCTGCTTTTCTCTTCATTTGCTCATTTGCGATGATAATCAAATTTCCTTCCATATCATTAATAAAGCCATTTACTTGCTTAAATTGTCATCTTTATTTTCATTGTAATCTACTGTAAAGGTCTTTCATATTTACTTTTGCTGCAGCTGCCTCTTTTGTTAACTCATCAGTATATGTTCTCGTCTCTTCTCGTGCCCTTACTTACTTCTATGCTGACTACAGTATCTATGTCTCTAGTATTTCTGGTTTTGCTTTTGATCAAATCTGCCTTCTTCAATTTTCTTACTTTTATCTTTGCTATAGTTTCAGTTGTTATCCGTGCTTTGTGTTAACATTTTCTTCTCCCCACATCGATTCCACAAGTCTCGGTTCCTAATATTTTTACTTGTTGGCAGTGCGCTTCTCTATCTTCTCATTCCTCTGGTTGTTGCAACACATTGTGCCTTTTTGATTTCATAGCTTTAAAAGTATCTTGCACGTCCTGATAATTGAGAAATTCAACATTGAACTGTTGTCTGTGGTTATATGCTCTTGTATACCTTTTAAGTTTAATCTTTGTTTAGACTGTAAGAAGATGGTCTGAAAGCCTGCTCCTCTACATACTTTTACATCATGTACTGGTGATCCGAACTTCTTATCTATGCATATATGGTCAATCTGGTTTTCTGTCCTGTGGTCTGGTCCGTATTTGTTGTGGCCAAAAGTAGTCAGTGAAGAAAGAAACCAGGATCTGATATTATGGCATTGATAAATAAATATCACGAGCAGATACAAATGAACATCACAAGGACAGGACGTTGTGGAGTAGAGCACGGACAGGAAGTTGTGGAGTAGAGCACGGACAGGAAGTTGTGGAGTAGAGCACGGACAGGAAGTTGTGGAGTAAAGCACGGACAGGAAGTTGTGGAGTAGAGCACGGACAGGAAGTTGTGGAGTAGAGCACGGACAGGAAGTTGTGGAGTAGAGCACGGACAGGAAGTTGTGGAGTAGAGCACGGACAGGAAGATGTGGAGTAGAGCACGGACAGGAAGTTGTGGAGTAGAGCACGGACAGGAAGTTGTGGAGTAGAGCACGGACAGGAAGATGTGGAGTAGAGCACGGACAGGAAGTTGTGGAGTAGAACACGGACAGGAAGTTGTGGAGTAGAGCACGGACAGGAAGTTGTGGAGTAGAGCACGGACAGGAAGTTGTGGAGTAGAGCACGGACAGGAAGTTGTGGAGTAGAGCACGGACAGGAAGATGTGGAGTAGAGCACGGACAGGAAGTTGTGGAGTAGAGCACGGACAGGAAGTTGTGGAGTAGAGCACGGACAGGAAGATGTGGAGTAGAGCACGGACAGGAAGTTGTGGAGTAGAGCACGGACAGGAAGATGTGGAGTAGAGCACGGACAGGAAGTTGTGGAGTAGAGCACGGACAGGAAGATGTGGAGTAGAGCACGGACAGGAAGATGTGGAGTAGAGCACGGACAGGAAGTTGTGGAGTAGAGCACGGACAGGAAGTTGTGGAGTAGAGCACGGACAGGAAGTTGTGGAGTAGAGCACAGACAGGAAGTTGTGGAGTAGAGCACGGACAGGAAGTTGTGGAGTAGAACAGGGACAGGAAGTTGTGGAGTAGAGCACGGACAGGAAGATGTGGAGTAGAGCACGGACAGGAAGTTGTGGAGTAGAGCACGGACAGGAAGTTGTGGAGTAGAACAGGGACAGGAAGTTGTGGAGTAGAGCACGGACAGGAAGATGTGGAGTAGAGCACGGACAGGAAGTTGTGGAGTAGAGCACGGACAGGAAGTTGTGGAGTAGAACAGGGACAGGAAGTTGTGGAGTAGAGCACGGACAGGAAGATGTGGAGTAGAGCACGGACAGGAAGTTGTGGAGTAGAACAGGGACAGGAAGTTGTGGAGTAGAACACGGACAGGAAGTTGTGGAGTAGAGCACGGACAGGAAGTTGTGGAGTAGAGCACGGACAGGAAGTTGTGGAGTAGAGCACGGACAGGAAGTTGTGGAGTAGAATAGGGACAGGAAGTTGTGGAGTAGAGCACGGACAGGAAGATGTGGAGTAGAGCACGGACAGGAAGTTGTGGAGTAGAACAGGGACAGGAAGTTGTGGAGTAGAACAGGGACAGGAAGTTGTGGAGTAGAACACGGACAGGAAGATGTGGAGTAGAACAAGGATGGAAAAGCACAGGGACAGGAAGTTATGGACATGATTGTTGTTTAATATGTAATGAAAGTTGGGAAGAATATGATCATGTATGCCTGACGTAATGTCACGAGCAGAAGATGACGATTTTGTCCTGACCAACAGTTACCGTTTTCTACTTGACCTTTCAGCCCTCGCGTGTCTATCACAACTGGTGCTAACAGTAGAAACACATTTCGAGGACATGTTTGGTTTGAAAGACAGTTCGAGTGCTGTTGACTGAATGGGTTGATTCAAAGGGCAGGTGAGTGCATTTTCAATACTGCCAAATAGGTCACAAAAGAGAAAAACAGACAGACAAGGAGGGAAGGAGAGAGCGAAAGTAAGTGAGAAAGAAATGTTGAGACAGGTGGGTGGAATAGAGGCCAGACAGTCAAATGGATGGATGGACGGACAGGTATGGAGATTCAGAAAGAAAGGTAGAAGAGAGAGAGATAGAGAGAGAGAGAGAGAGGGAGAGACTGACAACCGGAATAATGCACTGTCAGACATAAAGGAAGATTGATAGACGAATGAACATGTACGGACCGACCCACTGGCAAAGAAACAGATATATTTGAAGGCCAATATACAGACCGACAGACCAACATACAGACAGAGATACATACAGACAAACAGATAAGCAGGCAGTCAAGGGTAAATGGCGGACGGACAGACTAAAGCAGATAAATAGACTAAAGATTCTGACAGACAGGCACGCAGACAGACCGATAGAACCTACCTATAAGACTCTCAACCTTCCCAAACTTGGGTCAGACCTGTTTCAAGAAATCTCTTCCACTCAAAATGTTGACTTATATCGTAACACTCTGGTATAATAATATTCCTGGTTGACTGACTTGAAGATATCAAATATTACGCGTTATTTTTTTTAAAACTCACGAAAATACGAGACGCACTCTGATAATGTCGCTGTCAACGAACCTAAGTGCTGCGGTAGACAGATTGGGAATTTCTTGTTTGCCTGTTAACAAATAACCCGATTAGTATGATCAAATATGAAGTTTCTGAAACAGTAATGTATTGGTTTATCGTTAAACTGAATACCATTGGTTGGTGGGTGATAAACAAGATAAGGTGAATATGTTGTTTGTTTTATCATCTTTTGTTCTTTAACGCAATCCCATAACACAACAAACTCACTGACAATAAGGTTTCAAGTATACCAGGCCGTAGCTCTAACTGGTGAAACTATAACATAGCAGACAACCCAGTAAAGGAGGGTCTAGTCTGTGACGTCATTCATACACGCGTAATTGACATTACCTTTTGAAACCGGAACAGAAAAAAGATATCCTATATTTTCAGAGATATAAATACATCATTGTCATTTCGTTTAAGATCGTACAGTGTCCCAGATATGTGGTCATGATCGACAGTGGATAAAAATAAAATCGATGATTTTGTTGTTGTTTTTTTCTACAGGCCGTGGTTTCTGTGGCACTGTTTTCACATGACGACGTAGCCGGCTATCATTCAAAGCCTTCCTTTGTCTCCTATTACAATAAGCAGTGTTAAAAGTGGTGTTTCTATTCTTCAATCCACAGAAGGATATGTGGCATCTTGCATGACGATGGTTTATCATACTCCTTTTAGGTCTAACTGCAGCATTGGGCCATAGTCACAGCTGGTCCCTTTTCAGGAAGCATGTATTACAATATTTGCTATGACGTTTTCTATTTTAAAAAAAAGGTTTTGCATTGTGTGGTTACTAGCCACATACACAAGCCTCATTAGTCGTCGTTCACGTGTGCTTAGAAGGTTACAGTGGTTCTCTTATTTCCATCGCTTAGTGCGGAGCTAGCGATCTCACTATGTAAAAACAAATTGTAACAGAAACAACAACTGGAAAAGCCCGCAAATAAGACAGAAAGAATGTAGAAAAAAATGAAATTAATTATTTCCAAGCCAGGGTTCTGATTGGAAGCAATATGTATGTGCTACCAGTAATATGTATGTAACAACAAGAAAAGGTATTAATTTCGTTCAGTGTAGAACCGTTTAGCAATATGTTCGAGTTTTATAAGCTGTATGTTTTGTCATTACAAATTGTATTGTTATATTTCTTGTCAATTCATCGGTGTGCCTCAAAGGCCCCCCTCTGTCTCCTGTACTTTTTAATATGTACACTTGCACAATTGCACAGGTGGAGGTGACTGGGCCTGGTAGGATCCTCACAGATGGAGGTGACTGTGCCTGGTAGGATCCTCACAGATAGAGGTGACTGTGCCTGGTAGGACCCTCACAGATGGAGGAGACTGTGCCTGGTAGGATCCTCACAGATGGAGGTGACTGGGCCTGGTAGGATCCTCACAGATGGAGGTGACTGGACCTGGTAGGATCCTCACAGATGGAGGTGACTGGGCCTGGTAGGATCCTCACAGATGGAGGATACTGGGCCTGGTAGGATCCTCACAGATGGAGGAGACTGGGCCTGGTAGGATCCTCACAGATGGAGGAGTCTGGGCCTGGTAGGATCCTCACAGATGCAGACGACCTCCTGCTATACAACCAGGACAAGGCCATTGTCGCGGGTGTGCGGAGCAAGCTGGAGAAACTATCTGAATGGTGCACCGAATACAACGTCGAAATCAATCCATCTAAGGGCAAGATTGTATGGTTCTCCCTAAACAATAGGCTGCTCTCATATACACTACCATGGGCCACCTGCATGGGCACCATCATTGAGAGAGGACATGACATGAAATACCTGAGTATCACATTTGACAGAAGTCTCTCTTTCAATAAACACGTTGACTATGTAATTCTGAAAGCAAAGAGGGGTATAAATGTAATCAAAGTCATGGCAGCCACAGACATACAACAATGGACTCTCTTCCTGTTGATGCAAGCCTTGGTTTTGTCTGTCCTGGACTACGGTCTTGTGTTTCTCACGCTATCGCAAACATAGGTATATTGGAGAGAATCCAGAACGAGGCCTTGAAAGCAGTTCTTTGATGCACTAGAGATACTCCCATTGCTGCCACGAGATTCCTGCTTGATTCGCCAAACATCAATGTGCGACACCAAGTAGCGCAGGTAAAGACGTACGCCAACGTTGCCAACAACGAACACCAAGACTTGGATACACTCAAAGGAAGACGCATTAAGCGAGGAAGGTCCTGGATGGCAGGGGCAGAAGACTCCCTGATGAAGGTTTGTTCAATGGAAAAAGTGGGAAGAGGTAGTGAATGAGTAGGTGGGCAACGAGAGCCCCGTGACAATGGTTGTGATTTAACTGGGAAGATAGAGTTGCGAGTGGGGCAGCACTAGGCCAGAAGCTTCAATACAGGAGCTGATCCAGCAACACTCAAGACCACAAGGCCCAATTCTGTACACTTCACCAACAGAGATGCAAACAAGTGAGGTTGGGGTTTCGTCGGCTACCAAAATGGCAAAGAGATGGTGGAGAAATCAGCTGCCTTTCTACTGTCACATCGAGTATAAGGATGGAGATTGAGGCGGTAACAGCGGCCCTGACTTGGTTGGTGACGCAACCGGTAACACATGCAGTGATATTGTCAGACTCGCAGGGCATGCTCCGTAAGATAGAACGGTGAATGCTAAGAAGGGAGTGGACCTCTCTTCTGAACAGCTCTGGTGTACAGGGTGCCACATGTATCTACTGTCCGGGACATGCAGGCGGCTGGGGTAACGATAGAACTGGTGCGCTGTGGTGAACGGCGCAGTGATTGTAACAGTTCCCGCCGGAGCAAGGGGAGTTTAGGACAGGGGTGAGGTGGTTTCTGATGCCTGAACATGTTAAAGCTTAAAGCTACCTGAATGCGTGTCAAGGTCACTCACCGTCTCAACAAAGGAGAACAGAGTTGGGGCAAGGAATGTGGACAGGTGGAAACTGATCGCTGGCCTGCCGACTTTGGTAGGGGGAGATTGATTGACAGACGGAATGGCAGCGGGGCTTGCTGCGAGAGAATGAGTGACAGTGGTGCAAAGTGTTTCGTTCCAATAAGACTGAATATAGTCCTTCCCTGAAATCCATTGGTCGAGCTCAGACTTTGCTTGAGTGTATATAACTCGAGAGAAAGTGGACGAATGTTTAGTGATAGAACATGATCGCTCAAATAGGTGTGTGAGTTTTGCATTAATAGATAATCTGAACGTGTGTTTGTAAGCAAGGACACATTGTGAACTAGTTATGTCGAGATCGCCCGCCTGAGGGGATTTGAGTGAAGAAGAGTATTTGATAAGGTGTGTTGAGGACGCAAGTTAAGGCGATGTGTGTGTGATGTAATTGCAAGGCAATAGAACTGGGTTTTAGTTAGTTGGGAATTCCATCAAGAGCTAATGCTTATAATTCCCGTTTTAGTAATATGTATATCAACATATATATAATAATAGAATGCTTAGTTAAGATAATATGTATTGTATTGTCTTTGTAATTTCTCTACTCATTTTTATGTATGAGTATTATATAATAAATATGCCACCTGCTGTGTGATATGTCATTTACTAAGTATGGTCATGAATGATGTGGATGAGTGTGAGAATATTCTGAGTTAGATCACGGCCATGGCAAACAGTGGGTCTGTTACACATTGACGAGAGACAGGGTTGAGTTGATAAGGGCAGTTATGGACAGTCTACGGAATAATGAATAGACAGAGGGTCACGAAGATGCATATTTGCAGAGGATGATAGATTTGGGAGCGACTAAGGGAGAAGGGAGAATGTGTGTTCTGTCTGGAAAGATCGGAAGAACACGAAATCAACACCTGACTGGGACTGAGTGTGTATACGTTTGGCTGGCTGCTTGGACGGAGAATGGAGCACTTATAGGAAAGTCCACTGTGTGATTATGTTGGTTCCTAGAATCAAGAATCATCGGTGTCTGAACTACAATTTTGTAAAATCCAATAACTAAATCGTAAATCAATTTAAAGCAAGTCTGAATGTCTGAATGTCTGATAGGAATGATATAATGGGTCAAGTGACAGACAACTCTAACACACAACTTCTGCCTTGCAAGTGGTCTGGTCACATCCAATGGCTAATGAAGTAGGTATAACAAAATAATGGCTGAAGACGGAAGCACAGTGCAAGCATCCCGCCTGGTAAAGTCAGACACAGAAATGGTTTTTAGTCTGTCCGTCCGTTCTTTAGTCTGTCCGCCCGTTCTTTACTATGTCCGTCCGTTCTTTAGTTTGTACGTCCGTTCTTTAGTCTGTACATCTGTTCTTTAGTCTGTCCGTCCCTTCTTTAGTCTGTCCGTTCCTTCTTTAGTCTGTCCGTCCCATCTTTAGTCTGTCCGTCCCTTGCTTAGCCTGTCCGTCCGTTCTTTAATCAGTCAGTCCCTTCTTCAGTCTGTCCTTCCCTTCTTCAGTCTGTCCTTCTCTTCTTTAGTCTGCCCTTCCCTTCTTCAGTCTGCCCTTCCCTTCTTTAGTCTGCCCTTCCCTTCTTTAGTCTGCCCTTCCCTTCTTTAGTCGATCCTTCCCTATTTAGTCTGTCCGTCCGTTCTTTAGTCTGTCCGGCTGTTCTTTAATATTTCCGTCTACTATCTTTAGTCTCTGTATTCGCTCTCGTCTCTCCATCCGTCCACTATCTTTAGTCTCTGTATTCGCTCCCATCTCTCCATCCGTCCACTATCTTTAGTCTCTGTATTCGTTTCCATCTCTCCTTCCGTCCACTATCTTTAGTCTCTGTATTCGCTACCATCTCTCCATCCGTCCACTATCTTTAGTCTCTGTATTCGTTTCCATCTCTCATTCCGTCCACTATCTTTAGTCTCTGTATTCGTTTCCATCTCTCCTTCCGTCCACTATCTTTAGTCTCTGTATTCGCTACCATCTCTCCATCCGTCCACTATCTTTAGTCTCTGTATTCGCTCCCATCTCTCCATCCATCCACTATCTTTAGTCTCTGTATTCGCTCCCATCTCTCCATCCATCCACTATCTTTAGTCTCTGTATTTGCTCCCATCTCTCCATCCACCCACTATCTTTAGTCTCTGTATTCGCTCTCGTCTCTCCATCCGTCCACTATCTTTAGTCTCTGTATTCGCTCCCATCTCTCCATCCGTCCACTATCTTTAGTCTCTGTATTCGCTCCCATCTCTCCATCCGCCCACTATCTTTAGTCTCTGTATTCGCTCTCGTCTCTCCATCCGTCCACTATCTTTAGTCTCTGTATTCGCTCCCATCTCTCCATCCGTCCACTATCTTTAGTCTCTGTATTCGCTCCCATCTCTCCATCCGTCCACTATCTTTAGTCTCTGTATTCGCTCTCATCTCTCCGTTTTCTAGTCTGGCCGTCTGACGTCTAGTTTGCCCGTCTGCGACGTTGTGTTGAGCCGCAGTATGGACGGTCTGCAAGCTCCATGCATTTGAGTGGCATTGGTTAGAGCTCACGAATCTCATGAGAAAGGTACTGGAATCCATTTCTTGTCTCGAAACGCTAGTCTACCAGCTTAAATCAATACCTGACTTACAGTTATGCGCCGTTCATGTATGATGTCCCTCAGTGTTTGTCCATTGTTTACCTTCCCTCACAATCCCCCCCCCCCCGCCGCCCCCCCCCCCCCCCATCAACGTGACGCCGCAAATCTGTTACACTTTAATCTGTTATACTTTCTTATTTTTGTGTTTAACTCAATCCACACTAAGAGGGATATACGTGGGCTAGCAATTGTATTATGTAAAATTATTACTATGAAATCACCACTGCAAATTTCCAGATACAGGGTTCTTCTTCGTACGCAGTCAGACAGTAACCATTATTTTTTCGAAAAAAGCGGCGGTCATCCTGAGGCTGTCGCCACTGCCATAGAGCTTGTCTTGCAGTTCCACTGGTGATGGCCACATCTGCTCTCTCTGATCCTCGTATGTCGGGCAGTTCTGCAGCAGATGTTCAGCGGTCATTTTACCAGTACCGCACGGGCATTCGTCGGTACCACCTATCTTCAATTTGTTGAATAGGTGATACCTCAGTCTATTGTGGCCAGTGCGAAGTCTGAAGACAACGACCTGCTCTCTTCGGTTCAACTGGTAATAGGCATCGTTTTTGGTGTAACCAGTATGTTCGGTTTCCCATTTGGTCATGTATCTGGCAGATACAGGATTCATACAGAGGAGCCAGCTGTAGTGGATGCCGTATGTTTCAGTTGAAGAGATAAAGCAGAAACAATCAATCACCCTGAACAATGAACATGACATATACGCTGTACACTAGTAAATGGAGATAACTCATTTTCACCCACATGGACACTTGTAAAATTATATATTTAAAATAATTATTGTAATTTAAAACAAAAATTAAACAAACAAACAAAATTGCATCGAATTACAAAACGGATAAGGCCTCGGAAAAGATTTAACCTGATATCAGTTTCCAATATATTATTGCCATGAAAAAAGTATAACACCGAACAATTGCTATTTATGCAGATATTTTAATATAGTTTTTGTAACAATTTTTATATTTTAGCAAATTTTAATGAGTTTTTCTATCCCTGAAATGTCAGATGTCATTGTCCCATATAAAAGTGCCCAGAACATAATAAACATTCATCAAGAGTCTCTCCAGAAAGTGAGCTCTATATTGCATTGTTATATGTTGATATCTGTTCTGTTTGACTGACCTCCGCGTTTGACTCAGCAGTCATGATGCTCAGATTCTCACCTACTTGTCTTTGGCTCCATTCACTGAAACGTCTATGCCTAATTTAGATTGACTTTCTCCGTCAGTACTATCATGTTAAACATAATTTAGAACGTATGCCTCATTCTGATGTCAGCCCTAGTTGTTTTTCCATACTGGTGTGACATTTTCGAAATATTCTAATTTCTCTCAGAAGCTTGGTTGATAACATGTTTTGGCAACCATTTAAACTACGAGGGGCGTTTATGTCAACCCGGGACTATTTTTTGGTAGGGAAAATAATACATTGTTTCAAGTAATCAAAATGCCTTTTATTTGTCGATATAATCTCCTGCAACGTTTATGCACTTATTCCAGCGTTTAAATTATGCTTGAAAAGCTTCAGCGTAGAAAGATTTGTTAGTATATCTGAACCAATCCAGTACAGTTGTTTAACTTCGTCATCAGTGCTGAAATGTTCACCTGTTAAGAATTCTCTTAGGGGTCAAAACAGGTGGAAATCGCTTGGAATGAGGTCTGGGCTGTAAGGTGGATGTGGCAATGCCTCACAGCCGAGTTGTTGCAGATAACACATAGTGCGGTGAGCTTTATGAGGTCGAGCGTTATCTTGCATAAGCAGAACGCCCTTTGTGATCAAACAAAACGTGCAATAACCTTCCGAAAATGCCAATGTTCATTAATAATAATGTTCCCCATACCCAGAGAAAGACTTGCCTCTTGTGCAATTTCGCGTTAGATTATGCGTCGATTTTCCAGGATAACGCGTTTCAATATCTGAATATTCACAGGAACGACTGTAGTGGTTTGAAGAGCCACCACGGTCGGGATCATCCCTCCCTGATGTGCGGCCTTCTCTAAAACGTTTACACCATTTAAATGTCTTATTACGGTTGTTTCTCATCACTGTATTATGATTGCAGTCTTCTCTAAATCCCCGCAGGTTTCACGTCTTCTTTCACAAGAAACTTCATCACTACACGCTGTGTCATGCAAGCACTAAGAGTGCTGTCCGCCATTTTATGTATATGTCACGTGACTGGCTCATGGGCCACCTAGCAGTAATAGGACACAAGTCCTGGCGAAGACGGATGTGTCGGACTGAAAGGTACAAATATCGAAGTCAAGCTGTAAACTAGCGACACAGCGCATTCCGTTCTCCGGACTACATCCTGCTACTTGCAAAGCTCTGTTCAGAGCTCGGTAGCGGGAGATTGAGAACGAACACAGAAAAAGAAGGACACAAGTTTCCGTAACTAATGATAGTAGTTTAGGGAGAACTAGAACAAAAAATCCAGGTTTGTTTTGTACGCCTCTCGTACATAATGCCAGGTGACTTTCAAACTTAAGCATACCTAATTTATGTTTCTGGTTTCTTTTTTATGTATATAAACTAAAGAACGGACGAGCAGACTAAAGAACGGACAGACTAAAGGACAGTCAGACTAAAGGACGGACAGACTAAAGGACGGACAGACTAAAGGACGGACAGACTAAAGGACGGACAGACTAAAGGACGGACAGACTAAAGGACGGACAGACTAAAGGACGGACAGACTAAAGGACGGACAGAATAAAGGAAGGACAGACTAAAGGACGGACAGACTAAATGACAGACAGACTAAAGGACGGACACCAAAGGACGGACAGACTAAAGGACGGACAGACTAAAGGACGGACAGACTAAAGGACGGACAGACTAAAGGACGGACACCAAAGGACAGACAGACTAAAGTACGGACAGACTAAAGGACGGACAGACTAAAGGACGGACACCAAAGGACGGACACACCAAAGGACGGACAGACTAAAGAACGGACACCAAAGGACGGACAGACTAAAGGACAGACAGACTAAAGGACGGACAGACTAAAGGACGGACAGACTAAAGGACGGACAGAATAAAGGACGGACAGACTAAAGGACGAACAGACTAAATGACAGACAGACTAAAGGACGGACACCAAAGGACGGACAGACTAAAGGACGGACAGACTAAAGGACGGACAGACTAAAGGACGGACACCAAAGGACGGACACACCAAAGGACGGACAGACTAAAGAACGGACACCAAAGGACGGACAGACTAAAGGACAGACAGACTACAGGACGGACAGACTAAAGGACGGACAGACTAAAGGACGGACAGACTAAAGGACGGACAGACTAAAGGACGGACACCAAAGGACGGACACACCAAAGGACGGACAGACTAAAGAACGGACACCAAAGGACGGACAGACTAAAGGACAGACAGACTACAGGACGGACAGACTAAAGGACGGACAGACTAAAGGACGGACACCAAAGGACGGACAGACTAAAGGACGGACAGACTAAAGAACGGACATCAAAGGACGGACACACCAAAGGACGGACAGACTAAAGAACGGACAGACCAAAGAACGGACAGACCAAAGGACGGACAGACTAAAGGACAGACAGACTAAAGGACGGACAGATTAAAGGACGGACAAACTAAAGGACGGACACACCAAAGGACGGACAGACTAAAGGACAGACAGACTAAAGGACGGACACACCAAAGGACGGACAGACTAAAGGACGGACAGACTAAAGGACGGACACCAAAGGACGGACAGACTAAAGGACAGACAGACTAAAGGACGGACAGACTAAAGAACGGACAGACTAAAGAACGGACAGACTAAAGAACGGACACACCAAAGGACGGATAGACTAAAGGACGGACAGACTAAAGAATGGACAGACTAAAGAACGGAAACACCAAAGGACGGACAGACTAAAGAACGGACAGACTAAAAAACGGACAGACTAAAGGACGGACAGACTAAAGAATGGACACACCAAAGGACGGACAGACTAAAGGACGGACAGACTAAAGAACGGACAGACTAAAGAACGGACAGACTAAAGATTGGACAGACTAAAGAACGGACACACCAAAGGACGGACAGACTAAAGAACGGACACACCAAAGGATGGACAGACTAAAGATTGGGCAGACTAAAGAACGGACAGACTAAAGAACGGACAAACTAAAGAACGGACAAACTAAAGAACGGACACACCAAAGAACGGACACGCAGACCGTATAATGCAGTACCAAGTGTTCCAAAAATATCAATGCAAATGCATAAAATTGATTTGATGCATGAAATGTGCAATGATAACCCACATCATGCTTCTAATAGAGTGATAAAGCAAGAACGTACTTAGAATAACGGATGGTCTTACAAAGGTGTTTAAATCAATACCGGAGCTGAATGTGGAATATCAACTCCATTAAACATGAAATATGTAGGCGCAACATCAGAAAAATATTGAATCCGATCAAATTAAGAACTCACTGTTTGCACGGCATTGAGAAAGGTATTATACACGCATGTGTAAACAAACTCCAAGAACCGATATATCAACGATAAAATACAGGTGATACATCGAAGACCACACAGAACCAATTTTTTTAAATATCAATGAATAAAAAAAACCTTGGAATCCTGCTCGATGGTGATGCCAGAATATGCCCTGAGATAGATGAGACATGTCCTAGAGCATGTGCATGCAGCACGTTACAAACTAATTTCACATACTCGGGAGCCCATATATTAACATCTCCGTGTGGAAAGAGGGAGGGTTCATATCCATGTATAGCATATTAATGTACATTGACTCAAGTCATACCTGGGATGAACAAATGGGATCACTGGCATCTTCCAAGCACGTCGTAAAAATCGACTAAAGAGGGATGTGCTTGAGGTTGGGAAACTCGTCATGTATATATTTCACATAGTTATTATAACCAGATAATGCAAAAGCTTATAAATATACTTCTTTTAAAGAGATCAGCTGCGGTAAAAACCTATGCTTTACATTGGCGCGAAAAAGTAAATGACTGATATTTGTGCAAACTCTTATATTGGTAGCAAACATTCCAGAAGAAATCGTGTAACAATATTCAGACTGTGTACATACCCTTGCATGCTCAATTACTGCGTGTTCAAGATAATCTTCTTCTTCGTACGCTGTCAGACGTCAACTTGAATTTGTTAAACGAAAGCCGTGTTCATCCTGAGGCTGTAGACACTGCGGTAGAGCTTGTCAAGTGTTGGCACGGGCGATGGTCGCATATGCTTTCTCTGGTCCTCGTATGTTGAGTACTTAATAGACTCAAACACTATAGCAAAGTACATCCGCGGCCTGTTAGGCGCAATCTATACTGCTCTAAACAATCCACCTAACAATGGTCGGTGTTATGTCATGCCACACAGTTAGTCGCCTCTTACGGCATGCTCTCTGCGGGGCAGAAGTGGTATGTTTGTCATTTTTATACACAAAGACCCCGGCGGACCACTCAGGTATATATATATGAGTGAGTGAGTGAGTGAGCGAGCGTGTGCGTGTGTGTTGGGGAGACGATTGTATAGCGTGTTCTCAAGACTAATGGCTCCAAGAGCTGAGTAGAACGTCCTCCTCCGACGGAGACGATGAATGTCCAACATTATAACCGTCCATAGCACAGTGGAGCGTAATGACAAGATGGCAGATGATTAAGGCTAGTCGCTACGCCATCATGTGACACAGATAACGACAAATGTGTACTAACTACACGCAATCACAGAAAATAAAATACTTTCATGCAAGAAAGTGCAAAAAAAAAATGCGCAGTCTTAACTGGACTGAAATCAGATCATTAATGTCTGCTATAGACTGATGTGTCGGACCGAAAGGTGCAAATATCGCAGTCAAGCTGTAAACTAGCGACACAACGCATTCCGTTCTCCGGACTACGTCCAGCTACTTGCAATGTCCCGTCCAGGGCGTGGTAGCGAATAATTGGGAACGAACGAAGAATAAGAAGAATTTGGGGGTTAGATAGCACATACATTAAGACAACCAGCTGATTACATTACCAGGCAGTCTAACTTCAGAGATCTCTATGGTAAGAGAAATTCAGGAAGACCCTGCCGAGGGTATGTCGGATGTGTCGGACCGAAAGGTGTAAATATCGTAGTCAAGCTGTAAACTAGCGACACAGCGCATTCCGTTCTCCGGACTATACCCTTCTACCTGCAAAACCCTGTTCATGAATTGGTAGGGAGAGATTGAGAACGAACGAACAAACGAACGAACGAACGAACGAACAAACGAACGAACAAACGAACGAAGAAGATCGTTAATGTTGAGCTGTTTGAAATGACCAGGCAAAAAGGAACACGAGGAAAGATTCAGGGATTAGATAGCACATACATTAAGGCAACCAGCTGATTACAGTACCAGGCAGTCTATCTTCAGAGATCCCCATGGTAAGAGAAACAGAGGAAGGCCGAAACACACATGGAAAGAGAGCTCGAAATAGATATAAAAGATGTCAAGACGTGGAGCGAGGTGAAACGGATGGCTCACGACAGCACAACGTGGTGTGTATATGTTTAGGTTGTAATTGATTGATTATGCAGCGGCGTGGGATAGTGGATAAGTGACACGGCTCGAAAACCGAAGGTGCTGGGTTCGCTCCCCATCACAGCACCGGCCGTTACCCCGGGGAAGCAAACCCTTAGAATATGCAGGAAGAAGCAGACTGTAATATAAAATGAATGCCGAAGTCGGATGCACTAGACTGACAGGCGCACAATAGAAACATAGTGCAACGCACACCGCCTTGTGGAATAAAGAAATAAGCAAACGCAATAAAAAATAAATTCTTGATTGGCTTGACTTGGCTTGACTTCGTTGTTCTCAACTTCCCGCTACCAAACCCTGACACGTGCCTAAGTAGCAGAATGTAGTCCAGAGAACGGAATACGTTGTGTTGTAGTTTACAGCTTGACTGCGATATTTTCACCTTTCGGTCCAACACATTCGACTTCAGCAAGCATGTTTTTAGCACCGGGTTAGCATTCCCTCTTCGATCCCTTCTCCATAGCCAGCCTGCCCTGCTGCAGCCTGTTATCCAGGATCACCGCATGGAGATGTAGTAGGGTCTTGGCATCTCTGGTTCGCTGTCCCTGATGCTAGCAGTCATCTATGGGTCACTGACCGCTGCAGCTCGTGCGCTCTAATTGATTGATTGAGTAATAAATGCCAGACGAAACCAAAGTGGGAAAGTCCATAAAAAAACTAGACAAGCAGACATACAGTTTGTGAAAGCAAGATTTGTACAAGAACGAGCCATCTTGATGTGATGCTTTCATGCACATGTTGAACGAGAAAGTATACATTATAAAATAAGTAATTGTTCACTTCAATAGGAGCGTGGAGTCAGCGCTTAGTAGATGGCCTCCTTGTGTGTAAAGGTATGGTCAAGGTCAGTCCCATGGCAACTGTTCTGTTCTAGGAGTCGTCTTCACTGCACTCCGGGCATACCCATAAGTGCTCAGTCTCTCTCAGCAGATGGCGCAAAGTGTGAATGCTGATGGTCCCAGTCGCCTGTTGGTTGTACACCTTCATGTTCCGTCCTCTCAGGTTCCCTGATCCACTGGATCCTAATTTGATTCCAAAGTGCCGCAGCCTGTGCCTTGCAGACTCATCCAAAGCAGTGTCGTTTTTCCAGCAGGTGGTCCTTGATAACCTTCACTATGTCACCTCTATCCATTTCCACTGTGCCTGTTATGGATGCGTGTGAAACCAAAAAATCAGCTCGCTGGTTGCCCGGAACCCCCACAGAGTTTTGAGTTCTCCAGCGCTGCTATCCACTCATGTCGCAGCCACCCATTCCGCACCTTCCGAAGTAGTATTTGGGAGTCTGACACGATGGCTGCTCCTGTTGTAGATGTCTCAGACAGCAACCTCAGAGCTTCTGTCACCGCCTCCATCTCCATTATCATTCTTGATGTGGCAGTCTCGTATGCGCACCAATTTTCGTCGGGGATTAAGATAACTCTTCATGTACCAAGTTTCCTTCCTTGCTGTTTTTACCTTGTCTAACAAGGTACCAATTTACAGCAGGTGAACTGAAGGAGCGGTCGAACCAGGCACGAACCACGGCCCGGATTTTTGTTTCTGTCGTTCCGTGAATTCGAACCCTGCCACGCTGTAATCCCGGTCTAGCAAGCTAGCTCACTGTCGTCTAGACTACACGCCCATTGCATGTATCATGCGCTAAAGCATATGTTCCTTCAGTGGTCGTCTCTGAAGTAATTTATGGAGGTCGTTTCTGTTTCTGTATCACAGCCCTCCTCGGTAGCTAATTCAAATAGCACACTAAGGTGTAGTCCTCCTAGTATTACCTCGCTAACCAAATTCCAGTCAACATCTGATAAGCAACTGGCAGACTTTGATTTTGCAGAGGTTAGATATGTGTATGATGTCGCAAAAGCAGCAAGACCTACTAGGAAAGAAAGACAAACACTTGAAGAATAAAAGGCAGGATTGAAGATTAATGTGAAGAAAAAAAACAAAATTGAAGATTAATGTGAAGAAAAGGCAGGATTGAAGATTAATGTGAAGAAAAGGCAGGATTGTTGCTGCTGTTTCGAATGCCCACAATGAAAATGTTACTCTTTTGTTCGCCCTGAAAAGGACGTTAAGTGGCGGATTGCAGTAGCTTTCCTCACATCCCGATCGTGCGGATGAAGGTGGGCCGGGGTCCTCCAGGTGGTTGTGCTACGCTTGGCTTCATCTGCGTGCCACTCACTACTAAGGAGATCACGTCGATCCCTTATCTTGTTAGCCAGGCTGCCAATAAAACAGCCTGTCTCCAGGAAGGGCTACGAGGAAGTCAAGGTGAGGATCTTGACCAGTATGTTTTGTCTGACCCAGACTTAGATGTTTGATCAGTATATTTTGCCTGATCAGACGTTAGTCTTCCTTTCCAGGCAGAATTGAAGATTAATGAGACGAAAACAGAGAATATTACAATAAATAGAAGCAAACAGACCCAACAAAGATTTGTGGTCATGTAATTGAAGAAATCCAAAGTTTCACCTATCTGGAGACACAAACCAAGATATCAAAGCCAGGATTAACATAGCCACATTTGCTTTTAACTCTGTTCGCCCAATATGGGACTCGGCAGCACTCGTTAAGGAAAATAAAGTTATGTTGTTTAGCACGATAGTAAAGTCTGTCCGCTATATGACTCTGAGACTTGGTATGTGATTGTCTGTCCGCTATATGACTCTGAGACTTGGTATGTGATTGTCTGTCCGCAATATGACTCTGAGACTTGGTATGTGATTGTCTGTCCGCTATATGACTCTGAGACGTGGTATGTGATTGTCTGTCCGCTATATGACTCTGAGACTTGGTATGTGGTTACGAGTTTGACATCCATACTACAGACTTTCACAAAAAGATACGGCGTTCGTCGCATACTTCGTTTAAGATTACCAGAGATAATAGCACATGGCAAATAACACTGCAGTAGTTAATGCAGTGGGAGACTGAGGAGGGACACTGGATATGGATAGGAAACACCCTCCACAAAGAACACTGGAAATACTACCAGACTGGATGAAACCCACAGGGAACGAGGCGAGTGTGGAGGCCAAGGGACACCTGGCGAAGAACAGTGGAAGAGGAGTCCAGTACGGCTGAAATCTCGCGGACGGAACTCGGCTCAGAAAAGGAACAGATGGAAAACATCAAGCGGAAGCCATACTACTGGAATACTGGTAATGAATCAGGCAGATCAGTGTTTGATGTTCGATAGCCAAAAGCCATCTAGTTGTTCTACATACATATATATTGTCTGCCCTTAGAAGATGACGTACCGTGTATTTCCTTGTTTTGTCCTTCGGACTCACGTTTGACTATTTGTAGAACTTTGGTGCCTGGTCTCCTTCATGCAAATTACTAAATATGGGACAGCTCTGAGGTGTCAATCCTTATGGGTTTACCATGTTAATTTTTAGCCTACCCAAAAGTACTGTACTTTGTCTTTGGCGATGTTAATAACGTTAAACTGTCATTGTATGAGATCTTGCTATATATAAGAGCGTTTTCCACATCACCTTCAGGAGGCATGTCAACATTAATGTATATATATATGTATCGATATTTAATTTTTTAGCCTACCCAAAAGTACTGTACTTTGTCTTTGGCGATGTTAATAACGTTAAACTGTCATTGTATGAGATCTTGCTATATATAAGAGCGTTTTCCACATCACCTTCAGGAGGCATGTCAACATTAATGTATATATATATGTATCGATATTTAATTTACATAGAATTCTGTACTATGGCGAATAAATAAACACATAAAGCAACCTTTCCAATGACAAAAACCATATATTTCTAGTCCAATTAGTTCTAATATGCCAGGAGTCTTGGTGAAACGTATCTATCGACTATTTTCTAAATATGTCTTGTTTCATATTGAAAAATGAGAATGAAAAATTGTAAACGACAGACAGAAAAGTAAATAACTTTCGTGAATCCAACGAATGATTACAAAAATAATCATTCAGTATCGATATCATGTCATATGAAAACAATATAATAACTGGTGCACGCAAATAGTCACGTGATGTGACACGCAAATAGTCACATGATGTCGCACGCCAATAAACAAAATAAAAACCTCAATAACAAAGCACAATACAGGTGCTGCCGACTGAACACATTCACTAATACGACCCACGAAACGAATATTGCTTACACCTATAGTATCAAATGAAAGAACAACTTATACAGAGAACTATTTTTTTTTCAAAGCCAGCATAGGTGTACTGTATTTTATGTTTCAAGATCCGCTTTCACTAAGTTCACCTTTATCAGCACGCTCCGGGTGTGAGGACAGCTACTGCATCCCACCACTTAACGCGTCTTTTCAGGGCGCACAAAAGAATACCAGTATACTTATTCATTGGACATCTACAACAACATATATACTATAATATACATATATATGAAGAAAACGCGAGTTAACGAAAGATCTTCGAGACCAGGTCAGGCGCATATTGTTACTTTAACTCACGTCCTTCTTTAATCATCGTTGGCCAGTTCTTCACTGTTGTCTTCGACACACTTTTGTCATCATATTCTGCCTGCATGCATTCTGCGATGAATGTAAACTGGTCGACATTCTTCAGCTGTTAGAAACCGAATAACCTTTCGCTGATCAACCCTGGACGGATTACGTATCACACACGCCATGTTTTCAACGGTCTGCTGACGAAACTATGAGTCGGAGGATAATGAAATATTTTGCAAAATTGACCGTTGGTATGTGCTGTTTACACCAGAAGTGACGTCATCATACGTATGTTCAATTGTTGTTTGGTCCGGTTTCATTTTAACACGCCTCGCTCGTGCATATACAATATATATATATATACATATTTATATATACAAGGGGCTTGTCATAAGTCTTTACTCTGACCATGAAGGAGTAGGAGAAGAAAGTTGAGATTTGGCACAGTGCTTATTCCATGTCGATGTAGCTACCTCATGAATTTATACATTTCTAAAATCTCTGCGTGACCTCGAAAAGTCCTTAAGAATAAAATAACCTATTTTTCGAACTTAACCAGTTATCATCACATCTTCGCCACAGTCAAAATGATTTACTTTCAGCTGTTTTTTCAAGTTTTGGGAAAAGAAAAAAGTCTGATGGAGCTAAATCCGGAGAATATGGTGGGTGTGGAAGAATTTCAATATTCAAATCGTTGGTTGTTTGCATGCAGCACAAGCCTTGTTTTATGGGAGGGCGCGTTGTCTTGAATGAAAGGCAGAATTTGAGTGCGCGCTATCCCTCGTTGTCTGGTCACAATCTTTATTAGTTTGTAAGGAGATATGTATAATATTGCCCATTAACCGTGTTGCCAGGTAATCTTTCAATATGACACCTTTGATGTCCCAAAACACAGTTAGCATCACTTTTCTTGTAAAATTTATGTGCTCTTGGCTTGACATGTGTTGGTGAGCCCTGGGTTTTCCACTGCATGCTGGAAATTTTGGATTCTTAGTCATAATGGTGACCCAAGTCTTATCTACTGTCACCATGGTCGCCAACACGTTTTGAGCAACTGGCCACAGCAATCAACCCTCGTTTGTTTTTGTTCACATGTCAGCAGACGCGGGACCCAGTGGGCACACACTTTTCTCATGTTCAGTCTGTTGTGTAAAATTCTAAAAACTGTACTTTCATTCAGTTTTGCTGACCTAGATATCTCTGCAATTGTCATTTTCCTATCCTGGTTAATGATTCTCTTCACTCTTGCAGCATTTTTATCGCTGAACTCTGATGATGGTCTTCCTGATCTTGGAAGATCAGCAACATGGGAACGGCCACACTTAAACTGCCCACATTAATGTTTTTACAGAAGCATACGAAGGCCACAATTCCTCAAACACTGGTCCATCTCTAAGTGTATTTATGCAGGTGTTTTTCCCTGCAACATCAAGAATTTTATCACAGTTCTGGCCTCTGATGTCTCCATTGTTCTGAAGAACCGTTAGAGAAGCAGATCTGGTCAATAAAGTGTGTTGCGCCATGCACCATACCGGGTAAACCCGTCGAGGAGGGAAATTCATACTTCTCAAGTCCAGTACAAATTGAATTAGCTACATATGTGCCAGATTTCAAATTTATCCTCCTACTCCTTCATAGTCAGTGTAAAGACTTAGAGGAAAGACTTATGGCAAGCCCCTTGCGCGCGTGTGTGTGTATATAAATCACAACAAAAAACAAGACATGATGTAAGATGAGAGGTTTGAGTTGACAACCATAGCTGAAGGTGGACAGGAGCGACAGAGACACTATATGTCAGATAGGACGTAGAGGGACCCAAACAAGTCACATTACAGTCAATATGATTACGCAGTGAAGAAAACATGAACAAAAATCAAAACAAATATCAAGAAACACACATAAACACAGATATGGATTAGGATAAGAAACACATACAAAAAACAACTAGCAAATACATACATACATGCATCAATGCACGCGCGCACACACACACACACACACACACATATGCACGGACTTGCGCGCGCACACGCATACATACATGCATACAAACATACACATTACATGACATTACACACATACATAAACACACACACATACTTATATATATATATATGTATGTGTGTGTGTTTGCATATATATATATATATATATACAATACAGACACATATACAGAAAAAGGAACGGAAATGGATGAATTAACAATAATAATATGAGATATATATCAAGAAAGAGAAACGGAAGGGAATACATCATAAGCGAGTAATGAAAAGGGAAGTCTAAGCAAACGTTTGAAATGTATTCAAACCACGCAGTTTGAGGCATCACATCAGGAAAATCAACGATTCACAACGCTCACCCGGTGTCGATCATCAGAGAAGCAGGAGACGATATCAATGACTCGAATGTCAACCTTACCCTGGTACACATGCTATTTACATTGATGGCGATAGGAATGCAGACATTTTAGAAATGGCATTGTGGTGTTGCAAGAAGGGGAAACGGATTTCAAGGCCAGTCTCCCTGGTGTATTTTTACCTTGTGCAACTGTTGTAAATAACAGTGTAGATTAGGTTACGTAACTTTCAAGTGAGCCACCCTGTTATCTCAAACACTGAATGTGAGAAGTACACAGGGCGTGTCTGTTTAACACAGACACTCGTTTCTAACGACGCTTCTTTTTGCCAGGCAAGATAACATGGCGATCCGTAAGGTTACTTTCAGTCAAACTCTGACCAATAAGTCACGTCTGTAGTACAACAGAAGAGAATCAGGAAATACCACAGGTGTGGCAGGATTTGAATGAAGGATAATGACAGACGACAGAATAAGGACTCACAGACAGAGCAGATGAGAAAGCGAAGAAAACTAGTTCCACACGCTCAGTTGGGGAGCGATGTGAATGGATGAGTTCGTAGGCCAGAGTGATACAGTTGACACGTCCGAGGGGTGGATGTCAGAATTGACTTCAGGATAGGGGAGGATGAGGCTAACATTTGGCCAGACAAAACACACTGATCAGACAATGTTAGCCAGGGTTAGGAGAAATATACTGACCAAGACCCTCACCTGACCTCCTCGTTGGTCGTCCTAGAAATGGGCTGTTGTCGAGGACAATAGTCTGGCTAACAAGGTGAGGTTCGACGTGGTCCCCGAAGTAGTGAGCGATACGCACATGAAGCCAGGCATAGCACATTCCGCCTGGAGGACCCCGGTCCACCTCCATCAGCATGCTCGGGGTGTGAGGAAGCTACGACAACCCTCCACTTAACGTCCTTTTTATGGCGCACAAAAGAGTAAACCTTCTCATTGTAGGCATTCAACAACAAAAACAACTTCAGGATAGAGACATTAATGGAAAAAGTCAACCATCTCGTGGGCTTTATTGAGAAAATCATCGTCTTCCTGGCTTAGGTGACGCAGGCGTAGTCGCCGAGAAAACGAGTTAGTCACGGCAAGATTGAGGGTGAGATGACGTGTAGAGGAGATAACCATGTGGGACATTGTTTATAGTAGAAGGCCCACGAGGGCAAATAGACAGATGTCAAGAAAGTTGACTGATGAACGTGAGATACGATAGTACGTTTTGAAACTCATGCCGCCCATCCAAATGATATTACTCAACGATTTGACGGAAATTGTTGAAATGTTCCACATAGACTTACTGTTAGTGACATTATGGCATTTTCATAAGTCTTTTCTTATTTTCACACCCCCCACCAGTTGACATTCATCGCAGAATGCAGGCAGTGCGTGGTGACAAACGTGTGTCGAAGACAACAGTGAAGCACTGGACAACGATGGTTAAAGAAGGACGTGAGTTAACGAAAGATCTTCCGAGACCAGGTCAGGCGCATATTTTTACGTTAACTCACGTCCTTTTTTAAACATCGTTGTCCAGTTCTTCACTGTTGTCTTCGACACACTTTTGTCATCATACACTGCCTGCATACAGTGATGAATGTCAAATTGTCGACATCCTTCAGTTGTTAGAAGCCGAATCACAGCTCGCTGGTCAACTCTGTCGGATTCCGTATCACACCCACTCTGTTTTCAACGGTCTGCTGATGAAACTATGAGCCGGAGGATAATGAAATTTTGCAAACTTGACGGTCGGTATGTGCTGTTTACACCAGAAGTGACGTCATCATGCGCATCGTACGTATGGTCACTTGTTGCAGTTTGGTCCGGTTTCATTTGCACACGCCTTGTATTTTACAGGAAAGACCAATTCCAAAGTAAGTCACACATTTCACAATGCACTTGAGAAAGGGAGTCTTTGTCGTTTTATTTCTAACAGAGATGAGAGCATTGGACGTTTTGGATTTAAGTCTACGGTCATTCCATCCGCTTGGTCCAAGACTATGGAAATACACCTTCAAAATAACGAAGAAAGCGACCTTCTTCTTCTTGTGTCGTCTCACTTTCAACTGGGTCGTAGTCCAGTGTCGTGGTATGTGTTTGTCTTTTGCCTCTGTCGTGGCACTTATCCCCAATTCACGGCAGGTCCCTTTAACGCTGTCTACTTCGTGTTCCACTTCCTGATGTTCTCCTATAGAAGGTTGCATAAACAATGTGGTCTATTTGCCTTCTCACAATGTGGTAAAATCATTTCATTCTCTGTTGCTCGATGTAATTTAGGCAGGGAATTGTTCCAACCTTCTCCCGAATATTCGTATTTGTGATTCTGTCTCTTCTGGTGTTGATATTGTTAGTGGCCTTTCGTAAGCACCGCAGTTCTCAGGTGGCTAACTTTCGTTCATGATCCCAACTCACTATGTCTGACACTGGAAACACAGGGTAATGATGAAGATACTATTTATCATCTGCTTTTTTTCTTGGAGAGAAATCTTTATGGTGTCTTAGTAGTGGAGACAGCTGGTAAGTGATAGCGTTTGCCCTCTGCACTCTCATCTCTATCGAATCTGCCGTCATCAGTAAATCTGTTCCCAAATTCCTAAATTCTGTAGAAAGTTTTGATAAAAAGGTTATCAGACCAGAAATTTGTTTAATGTTTGATCCGAAATAAACAATGACACTAAGGAACTTGAAGATATGACTCAGAAGGAAAAATATATGAAATTGTACGTTACGGAAAACGACAGGCTTCACCTTTCAAAAGTATAGGGGTAAAAGATGTCTTTCGAAAGTATACGGGTAGAAGATGCCTTTCGAAAGTATATGGGTAGAAGATGTCTTTCGAAAGTATACGGGTAGAAGATGTCTTTCGAAAGTATACGGGTAGAAGATGTCTTTCGAAAGTATACGGGTAGAAGATGTCTTTCGAAAGTATACGGGTAGAAGATGTCTTTCGAAAGTATACGGGTAGAAGATGTCTTTCGAAAGTATACGGGTAGAAGATGTCTTTCTAAAGTATACTATTAGAAGATGTATCATTTGTGAGATGCCCCATCTAGTAATAATGAGAAGCAAGTATTTACGCGAAGTAAGATAAAGGTGTAGAGAAAGTTATATTGTGTATGTGGACGAAATATGGATCAATGCTCACCACCAATGCTCACCTCACCAGTGAAAAACAATGGTAGTCTGTAGATGGAAGGAATGGGAAATGTGTCCCAAGTAACAAAGAGCAGCGCTTGATAATACGAAGAGTGTTCAAATCAAACAGGGACTTTTTGTTCTAGTTCTACCTAAATGAGTTATAGAGTGCTGGAACTACTATCATTAGTTAGGGGCACTTGTGTCGTATTACTGCTAGGTGGTCCACTTGCCACGGGCCAGTCACGTAACGGATAAATACAAATGTCGGACAACACTGCTAGTGCTTGCATGGAATAGCGAGTTGTGATAAATTTCTTGTGAAACCTGTGGACATTTACAGAAGGCTGCAATCACAATACGGTGATGAGACACGCAGCCGCAGTTAGACATTTGAATGGTGTAAACGTTTTAGAGAAGGCCGTACATCCGTGAGTGGTCATTCCGGCTGTGGTGGCTCTCAACCCACCAGTCACTTCTGTGAACATCCAGATTGTGGAACTCCTTTTGTTGTTATAGCCAGGGGTGGGTTGAGGATGAACTCACCAACTAAATGCTCCCATGGCGTGCGTCTCATATTACATCTGACAACAAAGTCCATCTCCTGACATTCGAGAGGCAGAATTGTTTTGACTAAAAGTAGAAGGAAAGAAAAGCGACCCACTGACGCCTTAAAACTAGTACTTTTGAGCAGATGGGTCTCAAAAACATAGGAAGGCAGCTCATCTACTAGAAGAAAAACTCTGATTTCAAACCATCTTAAGTTTTGTAGATAAGATAATGGCATATCTTGTCGGGTTTTATCAGATAAGGCTGATCAACCTGTTTTCTGATAGCTCTGAAAGTTGGTCAGCGCCTACCAAACTTAATAACCGACGATGTGCGGAGGAGCACACGCAAGAGGGTACAATGTCTTATCCTAGAGCGAGTAAAGGCAACCTCAGCTGAGTGTTGTGGCAGGGCAGACCAGGCCGTTAGCCTTCGTTGGTGACTGGTCTAGGAGTGAAGCCCCGGCAGGCGAACAGATAGAGCATTGCTCTGTTGATCCGTCAGCTTCTGCCGGTTACCTTGTTCAAAATATAATGGTATCACCTTTCTCTTGGAGCAAACAAAGCAGACCGAGAGAGGGACCATACTGCATGGGCAACACATGGCCTCTATATTTCTGGCCGGGCTTTGTGCTAACAGAACAATTACTATCGTCTGACAAGACGAAAAGAGTCAATGATGATGATGATTTTCCTGGAAAATCGACGCATAACCTGTCGCGAAATTGCACAAGAGGCAAGTCTTTCTCTGGGAACGGTGAACAGTATTATTCAAGGACATTGGCATTTTCGGAAGGTTAGTGCACGTTGGATTTAATCACAAAGGGCGTCTTGCTCTAGTAAAATAAAGTTCGACCTCATTGGGCTTACCGCACTATGTGCCATCTGCAGCAACTCGATTGGGAGGTATTGCCACACCCACCTTACAGACCTACCTCCAAGCGATTTCCACCTGTTTCGAACCGTAACAGAATTCCTGGGAGGTTAGCATTTCTTCTTCTTCTTCTTCTTCTTCTTCTTCTTCGTTCGTTCTCAATCTCCCACTACCAAACCCCGAAAGGGCTTAAGTAGCAGAATGTATTCCCGAGAACGGAATGTGTTGTGTCGTAGTTTACAGCTTGACTGCGATATTTGCACCTTTCGGTCCAACACATCCGACTTCAGCAAGCATTTTTTTAGTACCGGGTTAGCATTCCCTCTTCGATCCCTTCTCCTTAGCCAGTCTGCCCTGCTGCAGCCTGTTATCCAGAATCACCACATGGAGGTATAGAAGGGTCTTGGCAGCTATGGTTCACTGGCCCTGACTCTAGCAGTCAGCTATTGGTCGCTGCTGACCACTGCAGCTCATGTGCTGCTCAGCATCTTGACCCCGGTTAGCATTTCAACACTGATGACGAAGTTAAACAGGCTGTCCTGGATTGGTTCATACATACTGACAAATCTTTCTACGCGGAAGCTTTCCAGGTATTACTTAAGAGCTGGGATAAGTACATAAACGTTGCAGGAGATTATATCGAAAAATAAATGGCATTTGGACTACATGAAAAAAAAAAACTTCTAACAAACAAAAAGTCCCGGTTTGACTTGAACGCCCCTCGTAGCTATTGCAACTAGAGACATAATGGGTTAATAAAGAATGCTGAACTAGTTTTTGTTTCAAATTCGACATACAATTGAAACTATCATTCGGAGTTGAATGGGGATATAATTAGGGTGTGGATCGAGAAAATTGTACTTCATCCTTAGATAGGCCCTCTTGTCTGATAATGGACAAAACATTATACCAGAATGTAGTGGAACAAGAAGGCAAGGTCCCGACGACATCAAGTACAAAATATTCAATAAAGATGTGGTTCACAATGAAACACATTCTATTTAACGAAATGTACCTACAATCAGAATGACTGTCCTTTGTAAAGCAGACACCCAAGACAAACACGGTTCATATTGACCTATTAATAAAGATACACTTGTACGTGGTCATAGATGTTTGAGACTGTTATCTTACCATTCACATTTAAATACGATATAACTAGTTTGGGAAAACGTTAAAGGCCAGATGAGAATCTGTCAATAAAACTTTCAAACGATGTCAAAGATCGTATGTATGTAGCGTTATCCTAAATGGACAAAGATTATTGGGCTAAATGTACAAAGATTATTGGGCTAAATGTGAGGACCATGTCTTAGAAAAAGAAGAGGACTCGTGAAGAAATGGTGGCTTGGATTTCGTTCAGCCGAGAAAGAAAATGAAAGCCATATAGTCCTGCTTACAGATGCTCTCGCCGTAGTCACAGCGCTAAAAAGCCAGAAAAACACTGAGCTTAGTGACTTAAGAGCAGCACTCTGCAAACTGTGCCAGCAGTCAGCACCAAAAAGGGTAGTGGTACAGTGGGTCCCATCACACTGCAACATCCAAGGCAACGAGGAGGCAGACAGACTGGCAAAAGAAGGTGCAAGACTACCACAAACAGATACTAGTATGACGTACGAAGAGTCAAAACGGCTTATCAAAGCCAGATACATGACCAAATGGGAAACCGAACATACTGGTTACACCAAAAACGATGCCTATTACCAGTTGAACCGAAGAGAGCAGGTCGTTGTCTTCAGACTTCGCACTGGCCACAATAGACTGAGGTACCACCTATTCAACAAATTGAAGATAGGTGGTACCGACGACTGCCCGTGCTGTACCGGTAAAATGACCGCTGAGCATCTGCTGCAGAACTGCCCGACATACGAGGGTCAGAGAGAGCAGATGTGGCCATCACCAGTGGAACTGCAAGACAAGCTCTATGGCAGTGGCGACAGCCTCAGGATGACCGCCGCTTTTTTCGAAAAAATAATGGTTACTGTCTGACTGCGTACGAAGAAGTTCAGCCGAGAGAAGGCGTCTCGTTCTTAGACTCGTCTGACTAAATAAGGTGAGAAATACACTATGTATGCTCATTTCAACAATGCCATTTGTTAATTTCTTAAATGTATATGCAAGATATAATCATTGCATATTATTTGGTCACAACTGTAGAAACCTGCTCAAGCGTTACAATTGGAGATACGCATTATCATCATCAGGTGCCCTGACGGTTGGCGTTGGCGATCATGGACCTCCACCGGCTTCTATCACGTGTGTCGTTTACCAACTCTGTTGTTGATTGTCGCCCGTGCCATTCTCACAGGCTGTCCAACATCTACTCTCTCTGCCTTCCTTTGTCTCTGTTTCCTGCTATCTTTCCCGTTGTAATAACTTGCTCTTAAGCCGCCTGTTCTCATACCATGCCCGAAAAGACGACTGCCTTGTTCAGGTATTTGCAATGCGTTGTCTTTGTGCCTCTTGGAGTACTGTATGATTAGTCTTCCTTGCAGTCCATGAGATCTGCAGCATTCTTCTGTAAAACATCAACATTGCTTCCAAAGATCTATGCGCTTGCTTGCTGAATGTCCATGATTGACTGCCATATGTCAGTACTGGTTTCACGTAGCATCCACGCATATGACTCCTCAAAACTATTATGTATGCAACTACAATAAATTATATTTTGTTAGGGACACAATAATTATGTCTCCTAAAGAGTACAAAGAAACTTGCCGCTTTAAAAAATAAAAACTGTACCTGCATAATTGTAAATGATAAAATCACAATGGCATATACAATATGGAAAGTAAAGACAAAGTCAATGAAGTTAGAGAGATCAGCCTCGGACATGTCGGTAACACCTATACCGCCATGAATTAGACAGATCAGCCTCGGACATGTCGGTAACACCTACACCGCCATGAATTAGACAGATCAGCCTCGGACATGTCGGTAACACCTATACAGCCCTCAATTAGACAGATCAGCCTCAGATATATCGGTAACACCTACCTATACAGTCATCGATATATATATATATATCGATAGTATATCAGAAGAGAGCGCAGAAGACAGTAACGAGATAAAATTAAATGTTCCGAACAGCCCGCCTATAGACAGGCGTAGCTGGGTCCACATTTGTGGTTATAGCTACTCTGCTGATTTGGGACGCAGAAATTACCGTCAAATTCAAAGATGTTTAGGGTAAGAACAAACTCAGCCAAACGTGGAGAGAAGATTTTGTAATTGGGGAGAGGGGACGAATTTATTCTGCCAATAAGGAAGAACTGAAATGCTGCGATAATATCGGAATGAGAAATAGAGGAATAAAGAGAGAAAACCTCCAACAGGAAGACGGCTGCAGGTTCGGTCTGGAGAAAGAACAGTGAATGAGAAATAGAGGAATAAAGAGAGTAAACATCCAACAGGAAGACGTCTGCGGATACGGTCTTGAGAAAGAAAAGTGGATGAGAAATTGAGGAATAAAGACAGAAAACATCAAACAGGAAGACGGCCGCAGGTTCGGTCAGTAGAAAGAACAGTGGATGATAATGTAATCAAGGTATGGTTGATGTCTCGAAGAAATTAGGGTAAATCCTCAATTATGGAATGGGAGACGTTGTCTATGAAGTCGGATGTAAGTTAACTAGGACAGACACAAGCCGAAACAATACCTCCGCCCTACAGTGTGGTATCTCCTACAGACTTAACAGAAACGTGACACGTTGGTTTTGCTAACTCGTAACTCACCGCCTGGACCACCTTGCCTTGCAACAAAAAAAAGGGTTATTGCGTAACGAATCCGTATGCTTTCTCGACGCATTATGCGTCTATCCCGCAATCAGTTTATGAGATATAAGAGAGGTTCACATGCAAGTTATATAGCCTAATCTACATTATTATTTGAGGAGGAAGACTAACGTCTGGTCAGGCAGAATATACTGATCAGACATGTGTGTCAGGATCAGGCAACATATACTGGCCAAGACCCTCACATCGGCTTCCTAGTAGCCCTCTCTGAAAACGGGCTGTTTTCATGGCAGCCTGGCTAACGATGTGAGGGATCGACTTAATCCCCGTAGTAGTGACTGACAAGTAGATGAAGTCAAGCATAGCACAACCGCCTGGGGGATCCCAGTCCACCTTCATCAGCACGCTCGGGGTGTGATGAAAGCTGCTGCAATCCGCCACTCAACGTCCTTTTCAGGACGCACAAAAGAGTAGCCTACTCATTGTGGGCATTCACAAACAAACAAACAAGACTATTATTTGCAAACACTGCAGCATGAAATACATTGTGGATACTCGCCTCGAACTATTTTCCCACTTATATCGCTAACCATTTCATTACTCTTGGACACTAGGACACTGTTGATATCAGCGTCACTGGCATAGTCTTCTGTTCCACCGGTGACAGACTTCGATTTGAGCTTAAGAATCAGTTGATTTTCCAAATGTTTTCTAAAACCTCATGGCTTGAATACATTACCTACGTTTGCGTAGGCTTCCCTTCTCTTTCCTCTCTTACTCTTTTCTCTTCCCTTTTTCTTTCTTGAAATGTATGTCTATTATTATTGTGGTTTTTTTAGTGTGTTTTTTTTTATAGTTGGTTTTTGTCCCTCTATATTTAGGTCTTTCTTTATATCTATGCGTTTTCGTTCATGTTTTCATCTGCGTGTAATCATATTGACCATTTCTTATTTGATCAACTCTACTTCATAACTGGCATATCGTGTCTCGTATGTTCCTGGTCACTTCCAGCTAACTTACACCGCTCGTATTACATGTCTTGGTTTGTTTTAATTGATGTGTTTTCGCTCGTTCTTTGTCTCTGGCGAAGGTCTTGTGGTCGTAACGAGGGTAACGTTTTATATTGTACTGATGCGGTCACCATTACCTATATGTTATTATGACTTCTGACCAACACTACCATTGTTGTAGCTTCCATTTATTTATTTTTACGTTCTTGTTTTGCTTTTGATAACATTTAAAACCAGTAACTCAATCTGTAAAAAGATACTGTAAAAATGAGTTAGCCCGTCTGTAAAACTGAGTAACTATGTAAAAACAAGTTATCCATTGTGTAAAAACGACTATTCCCTCTTCTATTCACTGTGTCATATCATGGCTTTCTTTCAACCTCAGTTGACGTCTCAGCACGCGTTAGGATTTTGGCCTCTGTGATAGTAACTACCACAAAGATAGGACAAAAGACCTGTGTGACATTTTCTTCTATCCCACATCTTTGTAAAACGTATTTGAGGAGGAATAGGAGGTCGAGGAGGCGCTGTCGGGGTCGTGGTGCCTTGTGTTGATTTATCACATTTTGTATTCATTACGCACGAGGATGGAGCGTGGAAACGAAAAATAGGCCAAGTTCTAATAGTAGGTCACGTCTCGCAAAAAGCCGTATTAGTCTAGCGTTGTGACCCCGATAACCCCAGTATTGATTTCTTGGCTGGAGCAGGTCATTCTAACGACTCCAACTTTATAACTTGACTTCTGTGAATTGATTTAATCTCGGTTGATTCTAGCACAGCACTAGCCCTTCAGCACATCTCTCATCTCGGTGTGTCGCAGTCTTCGAGTAGTTGTTTCATTTCCCTCGGCTCCTTCATCAGATTCAAATTACATGTCCAAAGATCACCGCCATGTTGTTCAAGGTCTTCTCCCTTGTCTTTTGCTGTCCGTTATATTAAACTAGAGTAATTGCCCGTCATAAATGCCGTTACGAGTCAATTTAATTAAACGTTAGCTGCTTAAGGATAAGCATTCATTAACAAATATTTGTATTTACCCTACACTTCCCGGGATAGTTTAGGGCCCCTTTCCCTGTAACCGTTAGGTACTGCGATAAACCATTATGGGTTACGCGAGAAACGTTGGTGAATAGATTAATCAAATGTAAATGATAAATGTAATTTTCAGCCATTTTTTGTGTTTAATTTCATATTCACAATTTTACTATACTCGTGCGACATATTCTTGGAAAATTCTTGGGTATTAGACCTATTAGATCATCTAGAAACATAATCGACAACGAATGAAGTATTTGTATTCGAAAAGAAAAACACAGGTTTCACATTAGAAAAGTAAAATTTATTATCTAAATTGTCTCCCAAATTAAAAGAACATTTTCTGGATACATATGTGTCCGTATGGGATTTCACCCTGATATATTTTATGTCTTTTATACATAGTCAATAGAAAATGCAGTTATTGAAGTAGTTATTATCTGTTTTTGTTCTGTTTATGTGTTAAATACAGTATTGGTTATTTATGTCTATTGTGTTTACATGTATGGTACAGGTAAATTTGATTTAATTGTTGTGTGTGTGGGTATTATCAATAAACTTGAGAATAATTGTATGTATTTTGTTTACTTAAACCTGCTATCCCTGATGTTTAGCCACGCTGTTCCAAGTTATGCATTTCTGTCATTCTCCTCACCTCGACTTCTTTTCTCATCCTGAAGCTCGTATTTAAACTCCAGTCCGGTAACCTACCCATCGCCCCCTCCCTCTCTCCCCATCCATCACTCATGCTCTCCATTCACCTCCCCTCCAACCGCCCCCCTGAACCAACCCATCCCCACGGTTTCTCACCTTCATACTCTCTCCACTCAACCCACACATTCCCCTCACATCATCTTCTCCCCTAACTGCGCTCCCGTCTCTTCACTCCTCAACCAGCCTATTCCACCCCCTCGCCCATGTCAGCAAACTCATCCCCACTTCTTCTTTTCTCTCCCTCAAACTCTTCCCCATCAACCAGCCCGCTCATCTCTTCTGCCTCTCAACCCCCCCCCCCTCTCATCCCCAATACATCCCTTCCCTCAACCTACCTACTCCATGCCCATCTCCTCACTCCCCAACTTGCACACCCCCCCCCCCCCCCCCCCTGTTCATTGTCGGTTAAGTTTGACTTAACCACGCAGTCGGTGTTTCAAGATTTAACACTTAACCACGCAGTCGGTGTTGTTTGAAGATTTAACACTTAACCACGCAGTCGGTGTTGTTTGAAGATTTAACACTTAACCACGCAGTCGGTGTTGTTTCAAGATTTAACACTTAACCACGCAATCGGTGTTGTTTCAAGATTTAAGACTTAACCACGCAGCCAGTGTTGTTTCAAGATTTAAGACTTAACCACGCAGCCAGTGTTGTTTCAAGATTTAAGACTTAACCACGCAGCCAGTGTTGTTTCAAGATTTAAGACTTAACCACACAGCCAGTGTTGTTTCAAGATTTAAGACTTAACCACGCAGCCAGTGTTGTTTCAAGATTTAAGACTTAACCACGCAGCCAGTGTTGTTTCAAGATTTAAGCGAGCTGACAAACCGGTTAAGTAAAGTTAAACTGGCGCATCTTCATGCGTTAGAGACACTGGCTTTATTCTCAGTCCACCTAGATAGATGTATGTACTGGAAGAGGCACAAACACAAAGACAACTTATTGCAAGGATCAGAACAAGACGGTCATCCTTTTTCGGGCATGTTATAAGAAGAGGCGGCTTGGAGCACGTTGTGACAACGGGAAAGATAGCAGGAAAGAGAGACGGAGGAAGGCCGAGGGAGAAGATGTTGGACAGCCTGAGAGAATGGCAAGGGCGACAATCAACAACGGAGTTGGTAAACGACACACGTGATTGAAGTGGATGGAGGTTCGTGATCGCCAACGCCAACTGGCAAGGCACTTGATGATATATATAAAAACGGCTGAAGAGATAGGGATACTAGAGCGAGTGAGGTGCAGAGTGGTAAATAGAGAGTTCACTTCCCATGGCAATGGCATTTGTATAACAGGTCCTAACGTTATATCTCTCCTAGGTCACGGTACTATATAAACGTATATAGAGCAGGTCCTAACATTATTGTATCACTTTATTTACTATCTTTCTTCCTTACCTCTATCACTCCTTAACGCACACTTTAATTAAACCACTAACAATTCTTTTAACGAAAGCAAAAGAAAAAATGTTTATTTCACAAACAGCATATCAATAAACTAGGCTCGTAAATCCTATTATATTGTTTATCAATTATCAACTAATTTTAATGTCTCTCCAGAATTGTATCTCACTTCTCCCAACTATAACGACTTTCAAGAGCTGCGTGCAATTAGCACAGTTCTTTCTCTTGGACTAAACTTTACATAGGGTTCTAATCACGTGATCGAAATCTAGCAATTGTTCTATTCACGGTCTATATCTATGTGCGTTGATATAATGCTGTCTAGCTACTTGTTCTCAGTCCTAATCTCACGGTCCTCGATCGTCTGATGGCCTTATGTCCCACCTCTTAGCTTACACAAAGTGAATGTCTTCCGAGCCTCTTGTTTCGTCTCAATGTCGGGCTGGTGTCTACTGAGCTTCTTGTCTCGTCTCTACGTCAGGAAGTCGGCGTCTGCAGCTGTGCTCGTGCCAATGACAGACGACAGTGGTTATGTTACTGTTGTTGTCAGGCCGAGGTACCACATGAGTCATGATGTGTTGTCCAAAACGACAGCTTCGTGTTGAAGCAACACGTCTCCCTCTGACGAGAATGAAGTCGGGTCACCAGAGACAGGTGTTAGCGACGTCTCGAACAGAACATCACACACAGACAGATTCTTACACGTGCGTGGTCTCTCGTTGCCTTTCAGTGTTGGTCTGCTTCGGTGGCTTCTAATTCTATCTCTCTATTCTTGTCACTCACTGGCTAAGTTCTGTTGTCTATCTGCTACCTACTAAACTGCACGGTAGAGTTCTCTTCTCTGCTCCTTCTGATCTGTCTCTCCTGATCTGTCTTCCCCAGCTGATATGATAAGCTCCCCGCTTTGGTCAATGAGTTCTAATTTCTTGAGTTCATTTTCCTCAAACTTTATTTGAACTGGCGTGTCCCAGAGAAAGGCTACATTGGTTTTCAACCTGCTATGTGACCTAGAGGTCGTGGTATTCCCAGTAGAAATCGTGAGAAGGTGACTATTTTGGCTGGACAGTTTTAAACTGCATTGTTTGAGAATTACAAACAATACTCCGTTAAATGAACTAAACCTTTCGGGGAGGGTTCTCAAGTTATGTGCGGGTACAACAAACGGCACCTTCAGGGCTTCCCTGACATTGGCTCCTTATAACTCTGTTACATTTGTTCTTTCCCCCTTATCGACACGCCCCAGTCGACCCAACTGTAAATGGGAAACCAGGTTTAGTTATAGGGAAGAAAAAGCATCTAAGAAGGGAGCTGGCCACACCTCACCTGACGCAAGCTGCTGCCTTGTATAATAAATATATCTAACACTTAATCCTCTCCGGCAGTACTTCCTATGGGATTACCCTTTGTATCCAATACTAAGTTGTCAACCTTTCATACAGTAATGTTACATTCTTATGTGCGTCTTATTGTCGCCCCGTTGATTACCGTCCATTTATTCTAGTTAATGTCTCGTGTTTTTGTATATTCTCCTAGGCTTGTATTCCCATTAACAAGTACTCAAAGCCAACTACTTCTTTCATATACGCTTTCATGCGACAATTTGAATATATCTCCAGATAGCAGTGATCAGCCTGCGCTTATTATTATCACCATAGATCGTGTTTACTGCATGCAAGATCAGAGGTTGCCAAAGGATATCCTCTAAGGACAGCTGTCCATTGGAGTTAGAAGAATCGGTTGAGTTCCACCGTTGATCGCCTCCCCTGCCATGGCTTTCAAATTGTCCAATACTTTCTCTCTTTGCCTCCCTCTGTCCCTCTTGCCAGCGATTCTGACAGTTGTCAGCGTGTGTTCCAACCCATCTCTTCTCATGACATGCCCAAAAAAATTATGGCTGTCTTGTCTTGTCCTGGTTTTTCCTATAATCTGTCTTTGTGTCTATGCTTCCATAAAGGACCACGTTATTCGATTTCTTTGCAGTCCATGAACTTTCAACATTCTTCTGTAAAACCACAGTTCTGTTGCCTCCAATGATTCATGTACTTGTACACACCACCATATCAGGTCATCCCGTAACCGGTATGGTCGTTTGGGTACACATTAAGACATCCTCGACACCCCACGCCACCCTTCTCTGTCAGCGGCCGCTGCCTGTGTTTCTTCTGGTCGGAGATTGGTCCATTCTTTTATGTTGTCATCTCACCTCTTTTTGGGACGGCCTCTTCGTCGTCTGCCTTGCACCTTTCCGTGCAGGAACGTATTTGCAAGACCATTTGATCTCGATATGCGACCGTACCAAGCGAGTTTCCTTCTTTTGACGGTTGCCAAGAGGTCTTCAAAAGGCCCTTTTGCTGTTGTAATTCTATCTCGTATTTCCTCATTTGTAACTCGACGCTTAAAAGTCTTCGGAAACATTTCATCTTCAAAGCCTGTATCCTTTGCTGATAGTCATCTGCAACTGTACTTGTCTCACAATCATAGAGGAACATTGACAGGACCAATCTACGCATTAGTCTATTTTCGTGCATAGTGCTAACCGTTTATTTTGCCAGATTTTGTTAAGCCGTACAAGCACCGCTATTGTCTGTGCTATTCTGGTCAACACCTCACATTTTGATTCTTCATGACTGACAATCGAACCCAGATATTTAAAACGGTCAACCGCTTCGAGTTTTTGGCGATTAGCTTTCATCCTACTGTTGAAGCTATCGGCGTTGTTAGTCATTAATTTTGTCTTTCCAGCGTTTATCTCCATACCATAGTCCTACCATATACAGTAACAAAAATGGTCACTGGCGGATTTTCAAATCGGTTGTTGTCGGAGGCCACTCTTTTTTAGTTGTTTTTTCTGATGGATTATAATACATTTTCTTACATCGCGAAGTGTACAAGAGAAGCCGCGGGATAAGATAGTCCAAACACTGTGAAAGTCTGATTCGAGCGGGTTGGTTGGTGGCCTATGTGCCCCGAAAAGATAAGGGAAAAAAGAGGTCAACGGTTCTTAAAATTGTCGGTTTTGAAGCCAGGATATAACTCTTTCATTGCTGGAAAGCTCTAACATAGTCAAGACAGTAGATCCACGCGTATTTTTCATTTATCAAGTCTCACAGAAGAAATTGTTGTGGCGGATGAAGTGTTAGTGAAGTCACTGTACTAGGCCTGGTCTTTCTATGAGGTGGGGGTGGCCAGTTCCGTTCCTCGCTGTCTTTCCATTCCTAACGGTAAATCTGGTGCCCATTTTCATATAGGTTCAAAGACGGTGATTGAACCCAGTACCTTTGCCGTGAGAAACGAGAGCTCTGCTACTAAGACACTCATGTCCCCTTTATCCACATCTAGTGACCCCAAAATGGACGCGCTTGAAGCCAGTATATTAGTCTTTTCGTTGCCGGAAACCACAGCTTAGCCAGGACAACAGATCCACTTAAGTAACTTCCACTTTCAAGCCTTTATGTTATCCACTAACGCCTTCACTTATATTGTTCAATGCTTGTTACTCACGAATGGGTGTGATATGAAGGAGAGCTGATCGAACGGTGTGGGTGTGATATCAAGGAGAGCTGGTCGAACGGTGTGGGTGTGATATCAAGGAGAGCTGGTCGAACGGTATGGGTGTGATATCAAGGAGAGCTGGTCGAACGGTGTGGGTGTGATATCAAGGAGAGCTGGTCGAACGGTGTGGGTGTGATATCAAGGAGAGCTGGTCGAACGGTGTGGGTGTGATATCAAGGAGAGCTGGTCGAACGGTGTGGGTGTGATATCAAGGAGAGCTGGTCGAACGGTGTGGGTGTGATATCAAGGAGAGCTGGTCGAACGGTGTGGGTGTGATATCAAGGAGAGCTGGTCGAACGGGGTGGGTGTGATATCAAGGAGAGCTGGTCGAACGGTGTGGGTGTGATATCAAGGAGAGCTGGTCGAACGGTGTGGGTGTGATATCAAGGAGAGCTGGTCGAACGGGGTGGGTGTGATATCAAGGAGAGCTGGTCGAACGGTGTGGGTGTGATATCAAGGAGAGCTGGTCGAACGGTGTGGGTGTGATATCAAGGAGAGCTGGTCGAACGGGGTGGGTGTGATATCAAGTGATATCAAGGAGAGCTCGTCGAACGGTGTGGGTGTGATATCAAGGAGAGCTGGTCGAACGGTGTGGGTGTGATATCAAGGAGAGCTGGTCGAACGGTGTGGGTGTGATATCAAGTGATATCAAGGAGAGCTGGTCGAACGGTGTGGGTGTGATATCAAGTGATATCAAGGAGAGCTGGTCGAACGGTGTGGGTGTGATATCAAGGAGAGCTGGTCGAACGGTGTGGGTGTGATATCAAGGAGAGCTGGTCGAACGGTGTGGGTGTGATATCAAGTGATATCAAGGAGAGCTGGTCGAACGGTGTGAGTGTGATATCAAGGAGAGCTGGTCGAACGGTGTGGGTGTGATATCAAGGAGAGCTGGTCGAACGGTGTGGGTGTGATATCAAGGAGAGCTGGTCGAACGGTGTGGGTGTGATATCAAGGAGAGCTGGTCGAACGGGGTGGGTGTGATATCAAGGAGAGCTGGTCGAACGGTGTGGGTGTGATATCAAGGAGAGCTGGTCGAACGGTGTGGGTGTGATATCAAGTGATATCAAGGAGAGCTGGTCGAACGGTGTGGGTGTGATATCAAGGAGAGCTGGTCGAACGGTGTGGGTGTGATATCAAGGAGAGCTCGTCGAACGGTGTGGGTGTGATATCAAGGAGAGCTGGTCGAACGGTGTGGGTGTGATATCAAGGAGAGCTGGTCGAACGGTGTGGGTGTGATATGAAGGAGAGCTGGTCGAACGGTGTGGGTGTGATATCAAGGAGAGCTGGTCGAACGGTGTGGGTGTGATATGAAGGAGAGCTGGTCGAACGGTGTGGGTGTGATATCAAGGAGAGCTGGTCGAACGGTGTGGGTGTGATATCAAGGAGAGCTGGTCGAACGGTGTGGGTGTGATATCAAGTGATATCAAGGAGAGCTGGTCGAACGGTATGGATGTTGGTCTCCTGATCGCGAGGTCATGATTTCAATACCTCGAGTTATTTTGTTCTTTTATAGGTGATACAATAAAAACCTACCCTGTACAATGGTAGCAACTACGAAGGCAAACAGCCTTTAATCCTCAGCCCTATAAATCCCCCAAGTGGACTTCAGCAATGGGAATATACTCCGCGATGACAGTGTCTTGGATAGAATATTTGTAACATTGAAATTTGATAGCAACATTCTCTTCTTCTTCGGCGTTATTCCTGAAAAGGATGTTGAGACGTTGTGTCGTAGTTTACAGCGAGGCTGCGATATCTACGTCTTTCGGACCGACATATCCGATTTCAGTTGCCTTTGGTTAGTACCTGGTTTGCCTTTATCTGCGACCGCTATCCAATAACTAGTGTAGACTAGTGCTGGCTGATGTCAGCTCATTCGCCGCTGCATCATGAAAAAGGAACATTCTCGAATAAGTTAATTCCGAAACTCACGAAGATATCAAAACCGTGAACTCTTTTATTTGTCTTATGTTTGGGCTGGCTATTGCAGCAGTCAAATGATATACAAGCATTGGATCATCTGGCCCTGTTTTTTTTTTACCACAGTGTTAATGAACATCTGATTAGCGTAGTGATAAACGTAGAGCACTGGCTTTTTAACGGCAAAGGTGTATGGTTCAACATCCGTTACCGGAACGCTCCAGTCGACCCAGCTGTAAATGGATACATTGCGTATTGTTAGGGAAGAAAATGCAGCGACGAATGGGACTGGCCACCCTATCTCGTAAACAAGATGTGACCTAGCACACGGAAGTCTCTAACACTTCATCCCTGACAGTAGTGTCTCCCATTGGACTACCATTTTTAACGACGAACCCTCTCTTCCTCATCCTTATTTTTACACACACACACACATATATATATATAAATGTCCCACCCACACAACGAGGATTGCTTATATAGTTATGCCTCACTTTCTTTTTCCTATCCCAAAACAAAGACAGCAATGTAAAAATGTACAGGTTTGCATCACTGGTGTTTCCCGCGATCGAGTGTATAATTTGTACGTTTTCCGACAGACAGCTATGCTGTAGTAGTCCGTTAATATGACGTCTGTGTGTAACACGCATTACAAACGAACTGTATTTGAAGTATTGGTTGCGGAGAAAGAAAGTGTGTTGGGTACATTCGCAAACGTTTGTGTGTTGTGTATAGAAGTTGTGCAGCCGTTTGGCACTGGAATCATACAATTAAAGCTTCAGGAAATGAAGAGACGGAGCTGCACGACCGGCCTCCGTCTTCCGACAGCAATCAACCCAAGGATGTTGAAAGCGCGGAGAGGCCAGTTTATGGGAGTCGAACAGTGTTTCAGCTCCTGTCCTTGACATTTGCTCTATAGTTTTCGTATCTTCTCTGTTCTTGAGATGGAAAGCACACACTTGAGTTTTGCTGGAATTTGTGTTTTAGATGATTTTTCTGTTAATGTTCGGCAAGGGCATCAAAGGCGCTTGTCAGTTTGTGTTCCTGCCTCTTCAAATTCATTTCCACAGACAGCCACTGTTGTGTCGTCGGCATACATGAATTTCTTCACCTCTGTGACTATAGAATGGTCGTTGTTTTAATATGTGTTGTATAAAATAGGTGCTAGAACGCTTCATTGTGCCAGGCCGTTTGTTGATTTGGCCAACGGGAAGATTATTTGCGAAAGTAGATCTCTGTTTTGAATCCAAGTTCAATTATAAAAAGATTTGACAGTTTACCTTTGTAATCTATCTGTTCTGCAAGATTAAACTTCAGATAAGATTTGTATCATTTATGTAATGTCCTTCGTACCCCATGATAAGAGTAGTGTCGTATCACTCCCTGTACACTGGGATCAAGATGCTGAGCAGCGCATGAGCTGCAGTGGTCAGCGACTCGTAGCTGACTGCTAGCATCAGGGCCAGCGAACCAAAGCTGCCAAGACCCTTCTACACCTCCACGTGGTGATCCTGGATAACAGGCTGCAGCAGGGCAGACTGGCTAAGGAGAAGGGATCGAAGAGGGAATGCTAACCCGGTACTCAATAAATGCTTGCTGAAGTCGTATGTGTTGGACCGAAAGGTGCAAATATCGCAGTCAAGCTGTAAACTACGACACAACGCATTCCGTTCTCTTGACTACATTCTGCTACTTAAGCCCTTACAGTGTTTGGTAGTGGGAGATTGAGAATGAACGAAGCCAAGCCACTCACTGTACGATCTACGCTATAAAATGTTTTTCTCAGTTCACATTTGATATTTCTCTGATAACTAGGAGCGTCGCTGTTTTATCTGTAGACGATCTCTTTATCCATTTTCATGCTTGCTTCTCGGATTCTACATAAAGCTTCTTCTATGTGGTCTAGCAATGTTCTGGTCAGAAATTCTAGTCCCATCTTGCAGAGCTATGCTTCGTCAGCTAATGTATACAGGCAGATATTCTTTCCTTGGAAGTTTATTAACGTGCATCTGTTTCCATTTTATAGGAGAGGTCTCCTGAGGTCTCATGTCCTATTATTTTCTTGAAGAAGCATATAATTCATCTGAAGAAGCATATAGTTCATCTGAAGAAGCATAGTTCATCTGAAGAAGCATATAGTTCATCTGAAGAAGCATATAGTTCCTCTGAAGAAGCATATAGTTCATCTATATAAGGCAGAACGTCAGCTTTCTTGGCTCTTTGTTGAGATTTCAGCTGGTATAGCAGCCTTCCCGTGGCTTATTCTCTACTATATTCAAAATTATGTGTCTTGCTCCATCCCATCTTGTTTCTAAACATGCTGTTGTTGTTGAATGCCCACAATGAGAAAGTTTACTTTTCTTGTGCGCCCTGAAAAAGACGTTAAGTGGTGGGTTGTAGTAGCTTTCCTCATAACCCAACCATGCTCTTGAAGGTGGACCGCAGTCCTCCAGGCGGTTGTGCTATGATTGGCTTCATCTGCATGACGCTCACTACTACGGGATCACATCGATCCACGTCTCGTCAGCCAGGCTGCCTTGAAAACAGCCTGTTTCCAGGGAACTCTACATGGAAGAGAGGTTGTGGTCTTGGTCAGTGTATTGTGTCTGACCCTGGCGTGACGTCCTGGTCAGTATATTGTGTCTGACCCTGACGTGACGTCCTGGTCAGTATATTGTGTCTGACTGGACTAGCGTCTCAGTTTTCCTGTCTAAACATAAGGAGCTTATGTTTTATTATAAATTTATAATTTCTTTGGTCATTTTCAGTTGTCTTTAAACTTCCATGTATTGTTCTCATATGCCCCTTTCTATGTTATTACCAGTGCCTTTATAAAATGTGATACCAACCTGGTTATCGTTAACAGTCTTTCATCAGGTGAGATTATGGGCATGAGTGTTGTGATTTTTCCAGAATTGGGCTGAAGGTATTTGTCGTTTCAGTTATTGTTGCTGCATATTAAAATTATTCTGGGTTTTAATTGATAGCCTTAACCTAAATCTCAAGATGGAAAACTAGTGTGCATGTTTGACCTGTCTCTCAGTAACCTGTTTGGCTTGATGGAATCTACCAGGAGCATGAGGCACTTACTGACATAGTTCTTATAGTCTATAACACGTAAATCTACCCAAAATTATTTGTACCTTTCCCCTGGTCGTTTGTTAAAAACAACATATAGATGGCGCCTAACTGGCTGCGGTTCTACTTAGCTCTAGTGTTTGAGTCTATTAAGATGGACTCGTACATCGGTTAAACCACCCTACAAGAAACTAGTTGTATACAAATTTATTAACGTCTTTATGCTTCTTAACCAGTATAAGGACGTTAAGTTAAGTTATTCCCAACAAAATCAAGAAAGATCACATCTAACTTAGCTCTAGTAATCGCTAGAATTAAACACCTGACTGTCACGCGAAAGACGGAAAATCAGACAGTGTAGTAACACAACATTGAAGAACTAACAGAAAACATTAGCAAACAGAATGTCATGAAATATGAACACAAACACTTGACTGTGTGAGCTTTACTAAGACAGCTTTCAGTTCATGGTCTTATCATTATGAATGACAATTAATAGCAGAATATTAACATAACACATCATACAGTCCAATCCCATGTCAGATCATGTGAGGTAGAAACAGCATGAAGTTATGGAATACCCCAAAATGTCCTAGGTTGATGAAGCACTGGCACTGCCGTGACTTGTCTAGTAAACCGATAAGTAGTATATCATTGCCGACAAAATTTGTAAGGAGCTTAGGAGGACTGATTTTAATGGAAACGACCAAAAGAGTTATGGATGTTTTTCAAATAGCCACAAGAGGGAGACTGGAATGTGCACTTTCACCAATACTGGTCAAAATTTAAAAGTAAAGTATCCCATAGCATTACTGCCGTAGGGGTATGAGGTGTTAGCGATCTCACATTTCAAAGGCTCGGCTATATGAGGGCGGTAGCCATCTCCTCTCCCTCGCCGCTTTTACTTCCCGGACCGAACCGGTACCCATTTAAGGCTGGGTCGACCCGGGAGCCATTGCAGTCTGAAAAAAACATTACCGCCTCAACTGGGGAATGAATCCAGGACCACTCAGATGTGAAGCCAGCGCACTAACCACTGCGCTACGCGGCTCCCTAAATTTACACAAACACAATAATAACAGAAGCAATTAGTAGAATTCAACATGCAAAAAACTCAATTCAATTCATGGGCTACTCTTTGCAGATGACCAAAGCGTAATAAAGGAGGACTAAGATAAAACTGCAATAATGTACTTGGCACAGCCTGTAAAAGATATAAAATGAAGGTCAGCAGATCAAAGACAGAAACTATGAATATTAGCAGCACACTGTGCCTACACTACTTCACATTCATATAAACAACATCAAACTTCAACAGGCTGAAGAGTTCAAGTACTAGGACGTATTTTTATAGAAGATGAAAGGCTTTATAGAGAAATTGAAATTATATATCAAAAAGGTCACTGAAGTGGATTATCAAGTGTCACCATTGCTAAAATATGCAAACATCAGCTTCGCAACTAAGCCCCAAGTCATAAGCAGTATACATGTACCAACTCTTTTAGTTTTAATCGAAGAATCAATGTCATTGCACATGGTTTAATTTTTTTTTTAGAATCTCAGCACATTGCACGAGGTCCGTAGCACTGGCAAGAATCCCGCAATAGATTGGGTAGATTTTAAATATATTATAAAATTTGGTTCGGGCAGCGGCCGTTAAGCCTACTCATTTCAATTTTCAACTGCCGAGTATTTTTAACGTGCGCGACACTGCACATGGGTGTCCGATCTCTACTACCCAGAGATCCAGAGAAATACCAGAAAGTTCACGTGAAAAAATTCCTGTCTTCACCGTGATTTGAACCCGTGACCTCCGGCACCCAAAACCGACATCTTACCTCGAGGCCACTCAGTCCCCTATCATCGCTTTGCTACAAGATTTTTACTTGGTACTTATCCAAGACACAAAAGAGGAAAATCACGTGTGACATTATACATCTAAGAAAATTCACCAATGTCACCAGAATGAATAGAATGAGAAACTATGGCAAAGGAAAATATGGAGAGAACTGATCCTTGTGCCGAATACACAGCAAGACAGAAAATAAGATATAACACGCAAACATCTGGTTACGAGGGAGACTACATGTCAGATATTTAGATGACAACATAAGTTCTACAACAGCCTGAGCTTACAACAACTGACGCTAAATACTTGGCTGAAGACAGGGAACTTCAGCTCACCATGCCACTTAACGGATAAAATTGACGGAATAAATAATAAAGTAAGACTGACTTAATAATGAAAGATGACCACCAATAACATTAGAAGATTAAAAAAGACACTAATATCTGAAGATTAACATTAATATTTGAAGAATAAATAAGAAAGTAAGATTGACATAATAATGAATGATTACAACTAACAATAGAAGATTAACAGACACTAGAAGATATAGAAAGATACATCATATGAATGTTAAATAATAATTGAAAGCACTGTAATGATATTTTACCATATCATGTTTTGGTTTCTTTCAAAATAAACAGAGCATTGTATGTATCATTACAAACAAGCAGTAAATGCCATAAATAATGCTAGAATATGAAGTAGAAGCTGCTTCATTCTTCTCAATAGGAGGACGACGTGGCCTAGTGGTTAAGTGGCATGGCTCACAAGCCGAAGGTGCTGGGTTCGATCCCCATCACAGCACTGGCCGTTACCCCGGGGAAGCAAACCCTTAGAAAATGCAGGAGGAAGCAGACCCTTACCTAAAATGCATGCTGAAGTCGGATGCACTGGGCCGACAGGCGCAAAATAAAAACCACATTGCAAAGCACACCGCCTTGGGGATTAGAGAAATGAGGCGAACGCAAAAAAAAAAAAAATAATTCTTTTCAATATTGTTCCTTATGAATCATAGGACAACTAATGTTGATGTCTTATTACAGGAAGCTTGAACTAAAGCACTTGTAATCTTGCTGTGGTGAATCATGTAGCAATTTGTCTCACAACAGGTTGCTAGCCTCATGCACAACTCTCTTCTACCACATTTTGATACATGCATGCAGATGGAGTGGTAATTTCTTCACCAGAAATGGACCCCAGGATCCACATGGGAAATCAGAAGAAACTACTTGACATAATAAAGAACAATAGAACAATGACAGTTTGCCCACTTCATAAAGCTAAAGAGTGAGTCTGGAGTACTGTTATTCAATAAGGCAGATAGCACCTGATGCCAGGTAGCCAACAGTTATCCTTATGTCCTGCAAATCCATCTGGTCACCCCTTAGAAGGGTTCGTCCTGTGTCTTCCTTGGTTTCCCTTTCTGAATCCTGTTTGACTATTAGTAGTAAGTTTGTCTGTGATTATGTTCTTATTCCTTCTTACCTTGTGGTACCTAAATTATTATACAATTTGTAAAATCACTCTTGTTCACATTCCTTCATTTATTGAACTTTTCAGTTACATGTGGAGCATAGAGCCACGACTACAGTTGTCACCCTCCTCCCATTTATGTATTTTTAACATCTACAGTGACAGTTTCTGTAGCAAAGGTTTTTCATGATGAGTTGCTAGCCCCATGTACAACCTCCTTCTTCAGATGTATTTGACGACAGGTTTGAAGGGCGCAGTGGGCCTATCTTCTCTACCCCCCCCCCCCCCCCCCAATACTATTTTCGATCAGTAAAAAAATCAGCAATAATAACATTCTACAAAATGTAAATCATTGTTTGTAATATATTATTTTTTTTACAATGGAACTAATAAAATTATTATTGCAAAGTTGCATAAGCCAGACACTTCTATGTAGAAGCAAATATGGATAATCAATAAACAAATACGAATAACATTAGTTTTGAAGGTATCATGAGAAAACATGGAATCTGGACTAAAACTGAAGAATGAATCACAAACTTCTGCTCTTGGAATCAACTAGTGATAGGTATAAGATAATATCCATTAAACAACATGGATGTCACCAGACCACAGGACAGAAATCCAGATTGACCATATAAGGATAAACAAAAAGTTCAGATCATTACAAGATGAAACCATATATGGAGTAGCAGACCAGGCATTTGAACAACATTTTATGATAGTTAAAATAAAGATGAAACTTAAATGATATCCACCAAATTATAGCCACTGTAGTCAATTGTGAGGGAACCATTGAAAAGGGTCACACTAGAGAGATTGAAAGAAGTCAGAAACAAACAGCTTGGAGAAGAACATGCAAGTTTCCTCAAAAAAGATACTGTGCAGACCAGATAGCTGCATGGCAAATAATAATTAAACCTGGTTTGGAATGAAACTCACCCTTTTTAATCAAATTTGTGGACAATGAAAAGGCATTTGACAATTTAAACAGAAAATTACTCTCGAAGTTGTTCATTCACTATGGAGTGCCCCTGAAGTTATAATCAAGAAAACGTATGAAGATATGACATGTAAAGTTGGACATGAAGGTCAGCTGTTTGGGCCCTTTGAGATTAGAGTTAGTGTGTGGCAGTGATGTCTCTTATCACTATTTCTCTTTCTGATGGCTATTGACTGGATTATGAAGACAACATCCACAAACAAAAATGGAATTCAATGTACTCTGACAAACAACTTGCTGATCTGGACTTCCAAAAACTTGGCTCTTCTGTCCTGTGACGGTAATCAGATATAAAAATAAAATTAATAAACCTGAGAGAGATCACAAAAGATGGGACTAGGAATACAAAGTGACAAAATATAATGAGAACAAATGTAACTAATAACAAACAGATTGCACTGGGAAATACTCTCACAAAAGATGAAATAATTCATATATCTAGGTAGTAATATAGACAAAAAGCTATCAACTTCCATCAACGAGTAATTGTGAAGGACTGAAATGGTAAGATCATTAATGTAGAACTGTTGGGAAAAAACCAGACAGATCACAGTGGAACATGAAGTGAGGAGAAGATGCTGGTATTGGATAGAGGACACATTAAAGGAAACCAGTTAATAGCATTATGAGGCAGTCTCTGATCTGGAATTCCCAGGTCAAGTCAGCTAGAAGGAGACCAAAACATACATGAAGAAGAAAGCTTGAGACGTGTAAATAGAAAACAGGAAGATTGGACATAGCTGGAGCAGATAACTCATGACAGGAGGACTTGACATGTATTTGTTAGAAGATATGTGCTCCACATGGAACTAAAAAGGTTTTGATTGATATAGCAGTCAAACATAAAGATCACTGAAGGCCACATAGAACTGACTTTACAGAAGAATATTAAAATCACAATGACATTTCCAGCATAAAATTTTTAAAAATCAATACACTCTTACTGAGCATGTTTGGACAGGACAACAATTAAAATATTTAACAACTGGCAAAATTCGTAGGAACAGAAGAATGAGGTCCACAAAGAGTTAAAACAATGGACTGCTTAGCAACATGATTGATATGGGAAAAAAGTCAACAACAAAACTGATAAACAGCACAATAAATCAGCTGAGTTCCTAAACAGACTGACTCTCTCTCTCTCTCACTCCCTCCCTCTCTCTCTCTCTTGCATCAAGGAGTGTCTGTAATTTGGAAAGGCCAGATTTAAGTTAGGATTACCCATTATTTCATTTTCGTTTCTGGTGCATTTGTACATGCGTGTTCCGAGTGCCAAAATAAGTCATTGTTTTTATGATCATCATTAAATTGTTTTTTTATTCACTAGCCTCAGAATCACCAAGTTTCCGATAATAATATTCTATATTATATTCTATATTCCTATGATTTAAAAAAAAATTTGTTTCCATAAATAAAAATAGCTATGAAGTATTGCAATATTGGACAGAGAGTTGCACGAGTCAAACTATGTATTCTGTAAGCAATTTTTAAACAAATATTAATAATGGCAACTTTAACTCATAAAAGCATATTTCATGTGAAGTAATCAGGAAACATATCTGCTTGAAGTTTCTATAATTTAATCAACACATAAAAACATATTTAGTTCAAAAGCATTGGCATTTACACATAGCTCCAGGCTGAATGTGTATGTATACATCTTTGGGTGCATTTTGTTTCTGAGCTTGCAAAACCATTTCCACTTTGAATACACATTTTGACCGCATCAGCAGAAATATATGTCAAGTACCATCCATTTTGTATATATGTGCAAAAGATAAACGCGAAACAGTAAATTAGCTTGTATATAATCAACAACACCGTTCCTAGTATACCAGGTATGGCCAGATATACTTAAATCATAAGCAAGTTGTGACACTCGTTGTGTTCAATAGCAAGAAAAATAACTTCAGCAAAATACCTGGCATATAAAAACAAACACACGCACGCATACAAATAATAACACAAAGTCTAAAGAAGTGCGAGAAACTTGCAGAGATGAACACTTGCTGTCTGATATTATTTTAGATACCTTATTCATTAAAACTTGCAGTCAATCAATGTAAACTGCAATCAACTACTGTCAGGATGACCTAAATTAATGTATTTATAAAAGACAAAAATGTATTTTGTCTAACTTTTAAGAAAAGCAATATATTCTACAGGCACATTTATATAATGAATAGAAACAAGAAACAAATTCAAATTATTATAATAAATAGGTCTCTGGTAACAAAAATAATATTTCAATGACAAATTTGAGAAAAGGAATAGGACGGCAGAATAATTCTTTTCAGTAAATACAGAAACGCCACAGAAAACATTTGAACTTAATCATTCATATTTTTCAGGTATGGATGGGTCATCCAGTAACAGGTGAGGTCATTGGGAAACACATGAATACATCCCCACAACCCCATGCTACCCCTCCCTGTCAGCGGCCGCTGCCTGTGCCGTCTCTGGTCAGAGATTGGTCTATTTTATTATGTTGTCCTCCCACCTCTTTTTGGGACGACCTCTTCGTCGTCTGCCTTGCACCTTTTCGAGCAGAATCAGATTTACAAGACCGTTTGATCTCAATATATGCCCGTACCAAGCAAGTTTCCTTCTTTTGACAGTACTATATTTTTAAGCACTATAAATTCTTGGTGCAGACAAGATTAAAGTTAATTTAACTTACAATCAATTTGATGACGTATCATAACAAACAACAAAACAACAGAATGCCCAGTGAAGGTGACAACTTTGTAATCAAAGAAATAAAGATAATGTATTCATTTACTAAAATGCATACGTCTAGTCAATTTGTGTATGTTTTAATTCACTGGTGATCTCAGGTTGATGCAATCAACAATAGTTTTACATACCTTCAAGTAAAGTGGTTGGTCAGTAGTGTGGGAAGAGCAGCATGACAAATAAGTAATACAAGAACCCTGGTGGAAAGTGCTTGCACATTCCAGCAGTCTGCAAGATCATTTATCTGGAGTAACAAAATTTAAACAAAATTATCACTTTTGCTGGATTGTAACAGAAAATAAGTACAATAGTTTCCTGCTATTCAAACACCAACTATTCGAACTTCCGCTCTTACAAACATTTTCAATTTATAACCAGAAGCCATGCATAATAATGTGAGTCACTCTTACAAACATTTTCAATTTATAACCAGAAGCCATGCATAATAATGTGAGTCACTCTTACAAACATTTTCAATTTATAACCAGAAGCCATGCATAATAATGTGAGTCACTCTTACAAACATTTTCAATTTATAACCAGAAGCCATGCATAATAATGTGAGTCACTCTTACAAATATTTTAAAACATGTTTTTTAGACCAACCAGTCATTCCATTTCAAAATTGACTGGATGCTATTTTTTAAATTAAAGTTTGATTTCTGAAGTCACACATACTGCATCTCTTTGACATTATCCATGTGCCTCTGTTTTATATGTACGTATAATAAAGTTCTCATTTTTGTTAGTTTTCTTCATATGTGTTGGATCTATTTATATTTAATTTTGTGATTACGATATACTTCTTCTGCATTCGTCCTGAAAGGTATGTTGTGCCATAGTTTACAGCAAGGCTGCGCCTTTCGACCTGATACATATATTTGTTTTTTTTTACTAAAGTTTGATTTATGAAGTTATGCATCACGCATCTCTTTGAAATTATCCATGTGCATTTGTTGTTATATATGCATGTATCACAAAGTTTTCATTTTTGACAGTTGTTTTTTTGTGTGTTGGATCTATTAAAACTTAATTTTGTGATTATGATATACTTCTTCGGCATTCCTCCTTAATGGTACATTGTGCCATAGTGTACAGCGAGTTTGTGATTTCTGTGCCTTCCGACCCGATACATTCGATTTCAGCACGCTTTTTTTTAGTGCCGGGTTTCCACTGTATTCGCTATTCCTTGGTCAGGCTACACTAGTGACTAGCACAGTCTATTTCCAGGGCCGCTACATGGAAGTACAATAGCGTCTTGGTCAGCTATGGTTGACTGACCCTGATGCAAGCAGCCAGTTATGAGTCGCTGGCTGATGATTATGATATACATTTGTATTGATACCATAATCATTTTTGAGATTATAATACTGAACACTGTACAGTATTCAAGCTTATATTTGTGCTTATATATTAATAATGGCTCCTATATGTGGTGATAAAGCTAAAAGAAACTGTAAGGCTCTCAGTTTCAAAGAAAAGCATAAATAAAACTTAGTGACCAAGACTTATCTATATCAATAGTATAAACATTTTTTAAGGTTAGTCAAGTTTAGAGAAAATTAAAGACGTTATACCAATGCACACTAAAGTGATTATGTTTATATTTTGCTTTATTTAGCTACCCCTTGCATTTTCAAAATGCATTTGCCAGCTCAAAAAAACGTAATTCTGTTTTATAAAAAAGCTCTGATTACTTTATATCCGTTCAAGTGGTGGATTATTGAAATCTTCATATACTGCTACTCTACACAATCAACAAATATAAATTACTTAATGAAATGGTACACTAAAAAAAACAACTCAAATCAAAATATGTTTGTTTTATTTTCTATAATGTACTGAACCTCCTAAAAAAATACATGTCCACTGTAGCTCCCGATCAGGAATATAAGGCAAAAATAATATTACTCTATCAGCTCAATATATATATATATATATATATATATATATGTGTACACAATAATTGGCGTCTATGTCTCTGTAGACCCTACGCATGGCGCCCTGTGAGTTATTGTCCAACTCTGTCTCTTGTATTTCAACACTGTCTGCTATTCTGCAAAGGCCGATCCAGGAGTGAAGTCCCTGCCACAGATAATACAACCATGCCGAGGAGGCTGGCTTCCCTGAGTGTTTCTCAATGTCTTCAGTCGTTCTATTTTCTTTGCAGCCAAAATGCCTCTAAAAGCATCAGCAGCCCTATGCCCCTTCTAAATGTCTCCATACAGTTTGATCCTGAGCAATTGTTTCCCAGCACTCAGATGGGATATGGCAGGACTTTGCATCCCTCTTACATACGTCATTGAAACGCAGTGTGCGACAGCAGATTCTTCTAGCTCCAATAGCCGGCTGTCCAAAGAGCATATCCTTTGGCAGTCTCTCATCTTCCTTGTGGTAAACATGCCTCAACCATAAGAGACATTGTTGATATAACAGTGAATACATGCTGTGATGTTTCCTCGCTGTAAAACCACATTATGTGGTATTCTCTCTTGCCACCCAACATTCAATATACACCATAGGCACATCATGTGAAAGGTGTTGAGCTGCAGTTCCTGCTTAGTGTAAGTGCTCTAATTCTCGCTTCCCTATATGTTAGTGCCAAGTACGCAGGTCTGATAAACTCAAGCCTTGGTGTAATATGACAGTGCATTGTTTTCCAAGACTCTCTTCGACAGGCGTGCCATGACGGTTCTCGGCCTGCCAAACCTACTGTCTAATCTCCTTCTCAAGCAAGAAAGTGTTGCTGATGGCAGACCCCAGTTAAGTGAAGCTGTTGACGGCCTCCAGAGTGAAGCTATCTTCTTCTTCATTCTCAATCTCTAGCTACCAAGCCCTGAATAGGGCTTTGCAAGCAGCAGGATGCAGTCCGGAGAACGGAATGCGTTGTGTTGTGGTCTACAGCTAGACTGGGATATTTGCACCTTTTGGTCTGCCACATCCGACTTCAACAGGCATTTTTTAGTACTGGGTTACCTTACCTTTTCAATCCCTTTTACTTAGCCAGTCTGCTCTGTTGCAGACTGTTATCCAGGAACACCGCATGGAGGTGCAGAAAGGTCGTGGCAGCTCTGGCTCGCATTCCCCGACACCAGCAGTCAGCCCTGGGTTGCTGACCGATGCAGCTCATGTGCTGCTGAGAGTGACGCCATAATCTTTATGGAGGGATAAGTGGTGCAGACCATCTTTTCCAGGCTTATGGTGAGCCCAAACTGCTTGCACCCCTCAGCAAATTTGTCTCCCGGTCTCTGTAGGGCCTCCTCACTATTGATCACTAGAACCGCATCACCCACAAACATCTCCTTAATGAGCACCATCCTTATGGTGACTTGGTCATCGCACGCAGTCGGGACAGATTAAACAGCCATCCATCTGCCCTGGTATGCAGATAAACACCATCCAGAAATGTGCCATAGGCATACGATAGGAGCATTGAGAAGAAAATCCCAAAAAGGGTTGGCACAAGCAGACATCCCTGCTTCACTCCACTCTTGATGGGAAAAGAATTTGAAGAAAATCCATTGTATAAAACTCAGCCATTCATATCAGTGTGAAAAGAAATTATCATGCTATGCAGTTTTGGGGGGCAGCCAATCTTCTCTAGGAGCTCGAATAGACCCTTTCTATTAACCGTCGAAGGGCTTGGTGAGGTCTAGAAACATCATATCGGGAAGCTGGTCCTGTTCTCTGCACTTCTCCTGGATATGGAGAAAATCATATATGTTGTCGACCCACCTACTCTAAAGCCACACTGGGATTCTGGGTACTCCCTGTCTGCGAGCAGTCTCAACCTGTTGACTTGCATGCAGGTGCAAACGTTGCCAACAACGCTCAAGAGCGATATCCTTTAACAATTATTGCAGACCCTACGGTCATCTTTTGCTTTTGTAAATTGTCAAACATTAGCCTGTGCTGATTACCCACATTTGTTGTTTTCAGGTGGGATACCATCCTCACCTGGTGCTTTGCGATTTGAGAGGTAGTCAATAATCTTGCCAAGCTCTTACAGAGTAGGTGTCTGTCAAGTTCCTTCATAATGGACCAGTAACCCAGATAAAGTCTCGTCAGTGACCACCGATTACCATGAGAAGAGGCTCAGAGTAGTGCTCCACCCATCTGGCTATCTACTGGTCACGGTCCATGATTCTCACATCTATCAGAGATTTCAGGGAATAGCAACTCTTACTGTAGGGTCCACGGCCATCTTCATGGCTCTATACATCCCCTGGATATTTCCCGCCTTTGCATTTAGCTGAATTTCTTCACACAATTTTTGCCTTGTACTTGTTCGTGCATTGTCTAGCGGTACACTGATTGGTGCCTTGGGCCCTCCTCAGAGCAGCAAGCGTCCTCTCATTTGGGCATTTTTTATAAGTGATGAAGGCTTCTCGTTTAGCCTCGATTACTGGTTCCATGATTGCGAGGGGTGCATTGAACCAGTCGTGATTGGTTCCTTCATGCCAAACGTAGCTAATGCTGTATTATAATTGGCACATTTCGTAACGTTCCAATTATCTGTGGCGTCACACTTGGATCCTTTTTGAAGAGCAAGATTCAGGTCAGGCACAATCCTCTCCACCTTAGAAGATGTGTGTGTGTGTATATATATATATATATGCATGCATGCTTGTATTTATGTATGTATGTACATTTGTATGCATGCATACATATAATTACATGGTATGGATCAGTTTTTATTTTCAGTCTTTTTATTTATTCAAAATATTGTCTGAAAATCTGCAACCTAATTTACTTTGTTCTTTTATTTTTCCTTAACTGTCTGGACATATTTCCACACTTTTTCATATCCTCCATCCCCACTTAATTTATAACAACAAGGTGAAGCTGGTCCTGGAATTTAAAATAATTAGTATAGACAAAAACATGAACGAAACCTATATTATTTCTATGAGGGGCTTTCAAACCAAACATGGACGTATTGTTCTAGTTCTAACTGAAAGGGTTAAAGCATGCAGGAACTACTATCATTAGCTAGGGTCAATTGTGTCCTATTACTACTAGCTGGCCCACGTATTATGGGCCAGTCACGTGACATATGAATAAAAATAGCGGACAATACTGCTAGTGTTTGCATGGAACAGCGTGTTGTGATGAAGTTTCTTGTGAAAGATGGCGTGAAACCTGCGGAAATTTACAGAAGACTGCAATCACAATACGGTGATGAGACACTCAGCCGCAGAAAGATATTTGAATGGTGTAAACGTTTTAGAGAAGGCCATACATCCGTGAGTGATGGTCCCTGCTGTGGTGGCTCTCAACCCACCACAGTCATTCCTGTGAATTTCCAAATTGTAGAACACTTTATCCTGCATGTTGATTTTTCTACCCCATGGTGCCACTATCAACAGTGAATAGTACATACACATTTTGAGTGATGTGCATAACCGTCTGCGAAAAAAACAGCCTGGTTTGATCACAAAGGGCGTCCTGCTCCTGCAAGATAATACTCAACCTCATACGGCTCACCGCACTATGTGCCATCTGCAGCAACTTGACTGGGAGGTATTGCTACATCTACCTTACAGCCAAGACCTCACTCCAAGCAATTTGCACCTGTTTGGATCCCTCAAATAATTCCTGGGATGTCAGCATTTCAGCACTGATGACGAAGTGAAACAGGCTGCCCTGGATTGGTTCAGACTTACTGACAAATCTTTCTATGCTGAAGCTTTTCAAGCTTTGACTTGAACCCTCCTAATAAAATGTCTTCATCCAGGACAAAACACATGGAAACAGTTAACAAACCATGAGAGTAACAATGAATATATATGGGTACTGATAGGCAGGATAAGATGATTACGACCAAATGAAAAATGACCAGCTGATAATACATATACATACAATCTTAATAGTACAGTAAAGATGTCGAAAATGTTTATGTCATGTAGCTTAAAGGAGACTAATCTATTCTCCAGCTGAAATAGCTGTCCCTTATCAGAGGAGCTAGAAACAATACAAGTGACCCTAATGTCAGCTTTACCTTTGATGCCTGTTAAAGTTGTTAGTGGAAGCTGCAAGAGTCATTGGATAATTGGAGATATTGTTAAAATTGAAGCACACACAGAGTTCCAAACATGTCTCACCAATAGCAAATGATCAAATACATTAAATTGCAAAACTTGTAGGTGAATACTCCTTTGATATCAAACACTGCTTTGGGGAAAGCCACCAAACTAGTTGCCTAAAGATGGGACAGAAACTTGCAAATATGCTAGTCAAAAGCCGAATCAACACATGCTCCAAGCCTAAAGATGGGACAGAAACCTGCAAATATGCTAGTCAAAAGCCGAATCAACACATGCTCCAATGACCACCTGGTGCACTATGCCCTGCAAAAACATTTACAGTTGCAGTATTGTCTTCCAGGCATGTTCTGTGGCTTTCCCCAAAACAGTGTCTAATGACAAAGAAGGATTTACCCCTAAGTTTTGCAATTCAATATATTCTACCATTTGCCAGCTGGTGTAACATGGCATACTACAATGAGACTGGCTTGAAACTCTATGAGCACTTCCACCAACATCTTAACGATACCTCCAATGACTCTGAATTCCCAGTAGCTCCTCACTTCAACAGTCCTAGGCAACAGGGAAAGGTTAACATTAAGATCACTGGAATAAGCTTGTTACTCTGATGATAGGCAGCAGTTCAAGCTTGAGAATAGATTAATCTCCCTTATGAGTTGCCTTAATCCACATGACATAATATATAATATGGTTTTTACAAAAATTAGATAATGGACAGGAAATATTTATCATTGGCTACTGGAAAATTCTCAAACATCTTCCCAGTTGAGGCACTAAGTAAGAACAGCCATAATAACCACTGCAGACAACAAGATAATTTGTCTTACTGATTCCCTATCAGTCATAATGACCCTCAGAAACCACAAAAACAACATATTGGACAGCCTATTCGAGACATTTATGAATATCAGTCCCAATTTCAGCAGGGTGAACATTCAGTAGATTCCTACACACTGTAGATATACGATAATGAGGAGACAAATAGACTAGTCAAAGAGGGAAGGGGCAAAGTGCTAACTGGAAAAGTTACATATGAAATAAAGGCAATGGTCAAAATTTACTTCCAAGACAAATGGCGTAGAGAGCACCCAGAATCTGATAAAAGCTGAAGCAAGAAACATACTATTCCTTACCAAGAACAGATCAAGTTACAATATTCACACTATCAACATGCCACTACAGACAGACAAAATAATCTGTCCAACAAACTAAAAATTGTGAACACAAACTTGTGTGCCAGTATGGGGAGAACAAACAAATGGTAGAACATGTTCTAGAGGTCTACCAGTCACATGTGAGGAGCAGAGTGACAACATGGACTTCCGCCAACCAAACTGTGGCATAAACTGTACTGTGATGGCAGAAGCTTGAGAAGAACCACCAGGTTTATCAGGGAAATAGATGTGATTATTTGAGAGAAATGACGAAGAAGAACACTTGAACACCAGATCATCAGCTTGACAGCAAAACTAACTTTGTACTGCCAAACTTGGTCCCTATCAAAGGCACAGGAAAGGAAATCTATGCCTATCAAAAACCATTGTTGACACCAGGAGAGAGAAAATGAGTAGTGATGATATTAGAAATAATATGAGAACGACCCTTTGTGCTAAACACATATCAATACAAAACATTTGATGATTCGATCATCTTATAGGAATGCAACCTGATTAACAACCACTGAACACTTACAACACAAGAAGAATTGACTATAAGACACGAGTAAGACCATGATGCTGATAGATAGCTGTTGTTGTTTGATGCCCACAATGAGTAAGATTACTCTTTTATGCGCCCTGAAAAGGACGTTAAGTGGCAGGACAGGTTGTAGTAGCTTTCTTCACATCCAGAGCATGCTGATGAAGGTGGGCCGCGGTCCTCTAGGCAGTTGTGCTATGCTTGGCTTCATCTGCGTGGCGCTCACTACTACGGGGATCACATCGATCCACATCTAGTCAGCCAGACTGCCATGAAAACAGCCTGTTTCCAGGGAACACTACATGGAAGAGAGATTGTGGTCTTGGTCAATGCAATGTCCTGGTCAGTATGTTGTGCCTGACTGGACTAGCATCTCAGTTCCCCTGCAGATGGATAGATGACACAACAGAAGTCCTACATCAACATGGATTTACAACAATCAAAGCAACACACAAAAATTGAACTTAAGGCCCCACCCCTCCTCGTTTAATGGCACTAGTGGACACAGAAAAGTAACATAGTGTTAGTTGTGAAACTATTACAGCCTACCTCATTTCAAATTAGCTTATTTGTATTTTCTAAACCTTCTTGAAGGTCGAGGTGACCTCAGAAATTCAATGTCTCCTGAAGTGAGTCTGATAGAGGAAAATCAACCGATTAGAGAAGAAGTATATGAAGCCGTGAAAATGCTGAAGAGAGGGTAGGCTGTAGGTGTGGATAATATCCCAGCAGAGCTCCTACAAGTGGGAGGTGAGGCAACAATTGATACCCTGACATACATCTGCAATAGAATTTGGCAGACAGGAGAGTTTCCCTCCAGCTGGACTAAATCAGTATTTATACCACTGCCTAAATCAGGAAACCTAAATATGTGTCAGAACTATCGAACAATCAGTCTGATAAGTCATCCAAGTAAAGTTCTCTTGAGAATAATACTTAACAGACTGAAACCACAGGCAGAGAATATCATTGCCGAAGAACAAGCGGACTTTCGAGCGGGAAGGAGTACCATCGAGCAGATATTTAATCTTCGGCTAATGAATGAGAAGTACTCAGAGTATCAACAACAACTCTACCATGCCTTCATTGACTTTAGAAAGGCATGCGGCGCTATGGTCAACAATGATGCATTATAAGTTCAACAGTGATATTGTGAGGGTAATTGTAAACCTTTATGAGCAGGCCACAAGCGCAGTCTCGGTAGAGGGAACGCTAGGCGATTGGTTCCGTACGACGGTGGGTGTGAGACAGGCATGTATACTCTCCCCAACACTCTTCAATATATTCTTGGAGAGAATAATGGAGACGACCTTAAAAGAACATGTTGGCACGGTTAAAATAGGTGACAGCCTTATCACAAACTTCCAATTTGCTGATGATATTGATGTATTGGCAGGCATAGAAATGGAACTCCAGGAGTTGATTTGTAGCTTGGATAGAGCGGTCCTGAGTTTTGGTATGGAAATAAATGCATGACCAATAACATAGCAGGGTTTAAATCTGTAATAGAGGCAAATGAGCAAAAACTTGAGTTGGTAAAACGTTTCAAATATTTGGGATCATTGATCAGTGAAGAGGGATCGAAGCCAGAGGTAATTGCAAGAATAGCACAAACAACAGCGGCGATGACTCGGCTGAAACCTATATGGCAAGACAAGCGGCTCGCCCTTGGCATAAAAGTTAGACTAATGCGCTCTCTGGTGCTATCAATATTTCTGTATGCCTGCGAGACCTGGACCATTACAGCAGATATCCAGGGCAGAATACATGCAATGGAAATGAGGTGCTATAGAAGACTCCTAAATGTTACATATAAAGATCGTGTCACGAACGTAGAAATGCATTAGAGAGTTGAAGACGCTCTTGGTCCTTTTGAAGATCTGTTCACAGCTATCAAAAGACGAAAGATAGCCTAGTGCGAGCATGTCGAGAGGTCCAACAGAATTACCAACTTGATACTCTTTGGTTCCGTACCGGGACAGAGAGGGTGAGGACGTCCAAGGAAGAGATGGGTGGACAACATCAATGAGTGGTCAGGCCTTCGTCCCGGTGAGATATGACAGACGGCGACAGAGAGGGATGGCGTGAGATTTTGGGAGTGTCTTCATGTGTGCCCCAACGACCTGATGGGTTACTGGATGAACTGAACTGAAACCTTCTTTGCTTTTCCTACCATTCATGTTGTGAAGAATTGCAGGTAGAGTTTGGAACCATTTCTGGCCCTATGCAGGAATTGAGGCATGCCTTTAAAATTGTTTATTTTGTAAAATTGTAAATTGACTAGATCATCTTCTTTCTGACCTTTTCTGTTTTGGTGCCATTTGCATAACCCACTGGCATGTATGTCATCATCGTTAATTGTCTTTATTACCCCCAGCTGAGCATAGGACCTCATTGGCCCTGTAGCTTGCTGGTAGTACACACCCATGCTCCATCCTCTCAGGTGTCTCTCTGTTACCTTGTATAATTTCAGGTAATCACTGATCATATCTTCATCCCAGATGCGTTTGTTGATCAATTTGAAAGATTCTTCTCTATTCACTGCCAATGTCTCCATTACGTGTGCTCCTGAGGCCAGGATGTTTGACCTTTCATTCCTGCAAACCCCAGCATGACCAGAACAAAAGATCCACACAAGACCCTGAAGGTTTGAATATGTGTAACTCATGTTATAGCCCGCGTTTCTGTACCTTCCAAAGCCAAGATTGAGAGTCCAAGACAATTACGCCCCTAATTACGGTCGTCTCAGATAGACACCTCAGAGCTGAAGTCACTACCTAAATTTCCATTCTCATACTAGAGGGTATTGTCATGCATGCATTGCTTCACTCAGCAACCACCTTGCCTCTCACATAAGCAGAGAAGCCCCAACTGGCTTTCTTACCACGCAGCACTGAAATATTGGTATATAAGACAGCATCAACAGCCTGGGAATTATCACTTATTAGTTGTTTAACTTTGAGGTTTGCTTTCCCCTTGCACGTCTCTGTATCCCCTCCACACGATGATGATGGCTCTGCAGTAGTCTGCCATTGTATCTGCAGTGTGAATACATTATTGCCCTTTATTTAAGGTCTCCACTGTGATCACCTAGCCAATCGTTCTTTGTTTGTGTCATCCATGAAATCCCACTCCTGATTTTTTTTCCTTGAAATCTGCACTGTTCATGTGCAGTGGGTGTCTCTTGTCTGCGGCTACTCACATGTAGGGGCAGTGGTCTGGGTCAGTGCCTATTTAAACTTCATAGACAGAAGTTCAAGAATACATCTCATCAATACGATGTGGGTATCCCTGGTGCACCCAAGGACCAGTTGCATTCCATCTTTCTGGATGCTTTTCAACTTTTCACTGTGACCTTGACAAAGTGCGATAACCAGCTCCTATTTAATAATTGGGTTGATCAACTGATTGTATACAACGAAAAATAAGCCACTGCTCCAGATGATCCATGACCCAAGTGGAGTACAACTGATATTTTCATGAGAGCAACAGCTCACCAACCATGTATTGATTCCATATTCCCTCAAACAGTGCATCAATGTCCTATAGTCCACAAAGTTATAAGCTCCAGGTCAAAGGTCACAGTGATTATATCTTGCTTGAACTGAAAACCATAAACATCATAAGCAAATGTCCCAGGTCTCCTTCATTGGTGTGTAACTACCTAGATTGTCAGAGAGGATGTGCTCATTCTCTAGATGGGACATTACTTTTCTGACAACAATTTTCTCCAGTAATTTGACATACAACATTCTGTAAGGCGATGATTCTATAGTTACTTAGCACCGTACGTTTCTTGTTAGGTTTAGGAAGTGGACAAAGGTAGCTGTGGAGCCAGTACTTAGAGAATATTGCATTCAGAATAATGTTCTTCAAATCCTCCGCCACATTTTTAATGCACGCTTATTTATCCATATTATTCCTATGACAATACTTTAGTTCATCGGGACCCAGGGCAGTGCTCTTGCTATTACTCAGAGCATATACCACTTTAGTCCTAGTTATGAAATCTAAATACGATTCATCCTTGATAGCTATGTCAATAATAACATCTCAAATAATTTAATTTATTGCTTTATATAAACTGGAAAGAAAACATCACACAAACCCAAAAGAGTCTAATAAATATTATACTTACTTGTGGATCCTCTCCATAAATGTTTATGAATAACACACTTTAAGATCCATTATTAATATTAATAAATTGTGAATCTATACACATACATCCATGTTTGTAGAATCACAATTGCCACTATTTGTCATAGCAACTATAATTATAAATTTACTAGAATTATCTTCACTGAACTTCTAGGTCACAAAATTACAATTTAGCATATTGGTTGGTTGTTTATATGTTTTTTTGCTCCTATATATCTTTTGCTGAATTTACTGTTAAATTAGTTTATTTAAAAATTCATAACATATTTTAGAATTGATGTACAAACAAAGATGAAGTATCATTGCATTACTGTGATTACATCTGTAACATGTAAAGAGCTATCTAGATGTTGTAATTGTAATGCTGCAAAACTATTTAGAACATTTTCCAAAAGTACCTGTTGTACATGAGAATGCCAGCAGTAGTGGTGGCCCTATGCTACACATGGAGCAAAAAGGTGACATGATGGTGATATAGATTGTATCTCATTAAGGTTTTCCATCTACTCTTCTCTTGCATATCATTTAGATATCTGTTATTTTCTTGCCATTCGTTGAATAATGTCCAGCTTTTTTTCACAGACAAAACTTCTTGACTGCGTTTATGAACGGCTGATTGAGTGGTCTGGGTGTCGTACTTCTGACCACAATGACTTGTAAGGCGAAGACGCAAGGCATAGGATGATAGGTTCTTTTCTATATGAGCTAAGACAAAAAAACCTTAGATGTACAGTCAGTGTGAGTGTATGGCGACCGCAGTGGCGAGCAGTCATTACTACTCACCAATAAATAGGCATGGTGGACCACCACAGAAATGGGAATAAACTTCGATTTTACAGTTTAAAAAAAAAAAATTCAGTCTCGTTCCTTCGCTGTGACAAATTCATAATAAATAATGCGCATATTATTTTGGAGAATGAACGCATTAAAGACATATTAATTATCACAAAAGCACGGAAACGATACTATGCAAAATCTCTGTATTCTTCAAAACGTATGAAGAAAAGACAAATATTATCATCCTTGAATGTGAACGTTGTTGTCAATTCACTGATTCCACTAACTGACTAAGTCAAAGAGCCCTAATAGTAATAGTAATAAGTAATATGATGTGTCCATTGGACTTGGTCACATCCTAAGTTAAAGTGATATACAAAAACAACTTATACTTAAGTTATACTATTAATATTATAGTACTGTAACTTCACTATACAATTTAGAGCCCATTATAATTTTAAGCAGTTGCGCATATTTGCCACAATGTTGAAAGCATGAAAAATTCAGCACAATCAGTGAATGTACTTACAGTTACACAATGATGGGGTTCGTGTTAGTGTTAGCAGACCAAAAGGTCCACAACAAAACCAGCTATCCCTGGACGACACAAACGGGGCGAGTCATTGAATCAGTGACAGAGACAGAGGCTCCTTGCCAGCTACTCGTTCATTGTTTTGGGTGTTTCAAACGTAGATTGATCACACGAATTAAGAAAATTCAATATTTCCGCTAAATTAATTTAAATGATATTGTCCCATTTTTATTGCGACAAGTTAAATATGTGTTCTTTTTATGTAAAACATACTGATGCACCAGAAGACCTTATTTTAACAAGTATATTTATTATCTTTGGCTGTCTCATCTGGCCGCCGTCGTACAATTTCTGCGAGGTGCACAGTATGAACAAGCTCCCATTTTATAACAGCATTCGTCAACATTTACAATTAACAGAATGTTCACATTTTGAACACGTATTTGAACAAACAAAATGACCTATTTTGCAAATCACTGTTCAATTGAATTATACTTTCTCTAAACTGGCTATGGCACGAGTGGTTAAAGGACATAAAGGATTCGAGCCTTGGTGATCTCATATGGATCTTCTGCTCTATTCATAACTTAACTTAAGGTTTTTATACTGTTTAGAAGACTCATCAGAGTCTGTAGACAACCAGTTACATTTGCATTACCCTGCTCTAAAAGCTATGCGCATACAATCTGTTTTTAAATGCATTAACTGTCTCTGCCTCCACTACCTCCTGTGGCAATGCATTCCAAACATTCACTACTCTCTGACCAAAAATATATTTCCGAATATCCAATCTGGACATTTATTTAGCTAATTTTTATCTGTGCCTCTTGTTCTCGTTGGTGGTTGTATTTTGAACAAAACTTGTTATAGTCTAATTTAACCTTTCCTGTGATTATCTTATAAACCCGTATTAAGTCACCTCCAATTATTCGCCTTTCTAGATACTGTAGGCCGGGTTTTCTGTCTTTCCTCATTACTGTAATTCTGGAATCCCACTATCAGATTTGTTGCTCTTCGTTGTATCCTTTCCAGCATATTTATATTTCCTCTACGATAAGGACTCCACACATGTACACAGTACTCCAATCTAGGTCTAACTAATGCTTTATACAGTTTGACGATCACCTCCTTACTCAAATGTTTAATATTTCTTTTTATCATACCTAACATTGTATTTGCCTTATTCACTTTACCTGTGTGCTCTATTATAACACCTAGGTCCCCTTCCTTATCTATCATTCTAATATTGTTCTCGCCCATTCTGTAATTATGTTTCATATTGGATCTATCCGTGTGGATGACTGTATATTTATCTATATTAAACTCCATTTGCCATCTCACAGACCAGTCTTGAATTGTATCTAAATCCGACTTCAATATATCCACCTCTGCTATAGATGAAACACTCCTGTATAGTTTTGTGTCATCCGCAAATTGTTCAATCCTATATCAATGTCCAAATCGTTTATATATATATATATATATATATATATATATATATATATATATATATATATATATATATATATATATATATATATATATATATATATATATATACATATTTCAAAAACAATAGAGCCCCGTGGCACTCAACAATTTACTTCACACCACTCAGAGTACTCCTTATTTATGCCCACTATTTGCTTTCTTCCCGTTAACCTATTTTCAATCCATTCGGCCACCTATTTCGTGTGATTTTAACTTGTTGAATAATCTTCGACGAGGTACTCTATCAAAAGCCTTTGCAAAATCTAGATGAATAACATCCACTGGTTCCCCCATTATCTGTCATTTTAGTAACCTCCTCCATGAATTCCAATAGACTTGTTAAGCACGATTTCCCTCTAGTAAACCCATGCTTATTATGTATGATAAGATTAACCCTTTCTAGATGCATTACAATGATTTCTTTGATTATTGATTCCAACATTTTACAGACTATGCTCGTTAAACTTACTGATCTATAATTTCCTGGATCTGATTTCTTTCCCTTTTTGAATAAAGGGATCACTCCTGCATCTTTCCAATCTTTTGGAACAGTCATGCTGGGGTCTGAAAAGGCACCCGTTGTGTGGATGCAGGGGGGGGGGGGCCGTGGCAACGGATATTGATGATATTTTGAAATTGACCATCGACCACCTCTTGTATGGTGACACATCAATAGATAAACCGGCAAAGTTCTGAAATCACACATGGAACCAGCAAGGAGGGACGCCTGACAGGAAGGAGTAGGAGTTTGTACAACTATCAAGCTATAGTATCGACATTCTTCGTAATTTTCTGAGAGGGACTGGGAACATATGGGTTTGACCATAATGCAGTTACGTCGATTCTGACCAGAATAGTATCCTCTCTGTTTTCCAATGACACGGTCTTAATGTGAGTTCTCAGAAATGTCACGATGACACGAATTGAAAACTAGGTCTGAATCTTGGATTGCATTGCCGCAGGATGTAGTGAAATCACAGTCAGTTAATGCATTCATAAATAGATTGGATGCTCATAGTATTTTTAGTATCCGTGAAGTGAAATAAAATGGTTGTATAGAGACTCTGTAGAGCCTTCTAAACCAATATAATGAAGTTCGGTTAAGAAGTTAAGTTGTCTGATTGATAAAGATGTATCTTGCCAAAACGAATCACAATTCTAACAAAGAAGAGATACATCGCAGATTATATAATATATATTACTTAGTTTAAGTTGCCTTCCATCCATCCCATTGTCATAAGATTTACAAATGTCGCCCGTCTTATTTTTATTTGAGTTAGGGGTGATTTTTTCAAAATGTTGTTTTCTAATCTTCCATATATGTTGTTAGGCCATCTGTGTCGCCGCTATTGTTTTTTATACATCTCCTTGGTGTGTTTCTTTAACGCCGTCAATTCATTTTTTACAAGTTCACTTTTTGTTCTGAAGCTCTGGTGTCGTGCCGAGGGTAAGTTTGAAGACATTGTTGTCTTATAGCCAACTCATTTTATTCTGTGTCTGTCAATTTATACTTCATGTTTCAAGACACTTTGTATTATACTCAAATCATATGATTTTTTTTTTTGCTAATGTGAACGTCTGTCTATCAATGTGCACTACATTTTTTAAGACACTTGTCTTATAACTAAATCATGTGATTGTCTGTCTGTCAATGTGTACTACATTTTTACATGTTTCAAGACACTCTTGTCTTATAACTAAATCATGTGATTGTCTATCAATGTGTACTACATTTTTACATGTTTCAAGACACTCTTGTCTTATAACTAAATCATGTGATTGTCTGTCTGTCAATGTGTACTACATTTTTACATGTTTCAAGACACTCTTGTCTTATAACTAAATCATGTGATTGTCTGTCTGTCAATGTGTACTACATTTTTACATATTTCAAGACACTCTTGTCTTATAACTAAATCATGTGATTGTCTATCAATGTGTACTACATTTTTACATGTTTCAAGACACTCTTGTCTTATAACTAAATCATGTGATTGTCTGTCTGTCAATGTGTACTACATTTTTACATGTTTCAAGACACTCTTGTCTTATAACTAAATCATGTGATTGTCTGTCTGTCAATGTGTACTACATTTTTACGTGTTTCAAGACACTCTTGTCTTATAACTAAATCATGTGATTGTCAGTCTGTCAATGTGTACTACATTTTTACATGTTTCAAGACACTCTTGTCTTATAACTAAATCATGTGATTGTCTGTCTGTCAATGTGTATAACTTCCTATCGCATTTCGCAATTTCTCGCCCCTGCCTCTTCTATTGAACTCTAAAATACCGATTTACACCGGCTAAAATTGGCTCCATCGCCAATGTGTATGTGGCAGCATAGACATCCAAACATATCATGCAAGACTGTTACATGCTTAGCCAATTGAGTACGGAGCACTGGCCCATAGGGACGAATATCCACACAAAGTTGTTTGGAAGTCCCCAGAACTCTCCACTACGGCAATTTTTATCCAGAGAACTAGACTTCACTCGTAGACGCGACATGATAAAAGCATGGCGAACGAGAAGAAGAAGAAGACAGCACCCTTGATCTGCGCTATATAGTTTTTATAAAACCTGTTGAAATTACATTAGGACAGGAAAACACACGTCCGATGAGTAGTTTAACCACCAGTAGTAGAATGTGTTCCATGTAGGGAGGTAAACCCCAAGCGTAAAAAGTGGATAACTAGATTTGTAGTGAAATGTAGAAGAGCAAAAAATAAAGCATGGCAAAAATATATAGAGGCAGGTAAATCAAAAGAAACTTATGTAAAATATTTGGACAAGCAGAACATATCTCAGAAAGCAAATAAAACAGCAAAAATAGACTTTGAAAAAAAACTTGCTCAGAGGATCAAGACTGACAGTAAAAGCTTCTTTTCTTATGTTAGAAATAAACAAAGAACGAAAGACAAAGTAGGCCCTCTCATAGACAGTACAGGGAAAATAATAAGTGAGAATAGGGAGGCTGCTAATCTGCTCAATCAGTACTTTGGCACAGTCTTCACAAAGGAGGACTGCTCCGAGATCCCAGAGCCTATAGATATTTTTCAAAGAGACATGGATACAGCGGGATTAAGATCAATCTGTATTACAGAGGAAATGGTTTTAAAAAAATTGGAGGGGTTGAAAGTGAATAAATGTCCAGGTCAAGATGGTATTCACCCAAAATTGCTGTATGAAATTAGAAACCAACTAGCGAAACCATTGGCTATATTATGTTCTCAATCACTTACAAAAGGGATTGTTCCACGGGATTGGAAAGATGCAGGAGTGATCCCCTTATTCAAAAAAGGCAAAAAATCAGATCCGGCAAATTATAGACCGGTGAGTTTAACGAGCATAGTCTGTAAATTGTTAGAGTCAATAATCAAAGAAAACATTGTAATGCATTTAGACAAATTTAATCTAATTAGAAATAGTCAGCATGGGTTTACTAGAGGGAGATCATGCTTAACAAATCTATTAGAATTCATGGAGGAGGTTACTAAAATCATAGATAAAGGGGAGCCAGTGGATGTTATTTATCTAGACTTTGCAAAGGCCTTTGATAAAGTACCTCATCAAAGATTATTTCGAAAGTTAAAATCACATGGAATAGGTGGCGAAGTTGCCAAATGGATTGAAAATTGGTTAACGGGAAGAAGGCAGAGGGTGGGCATAAATAAGGAGTACTCTGAGTGGAGTGAAGTGAAAAGTGGTGTGCCACAGGGCTCGGTTTTGGGACCAATTTTGTTCTTGATATATATAAATGATTTGGACATTGATATGAGATCCATGATTGCAAAATTTGCTGATGACACAAAACTATGCAGTAGTGTCTCATCTAAAGCGGAAGTGGATATATTGATGTCGGATTTAGATAAAATTCGAGAATGGTCTGTAAGCTGGCAAATGGAGTTTAATGTAGATAAATGTACAGTCATCCACATGGGTAGATCCAATATGGAACATAATTACAGAAAGGGAGAAAACAATATTAGAAAGATAGATAAGGAAAGGGACCTAGGGGTTATAATAGATCATACAGGAAAGGTGAGCGAGCAAGTTAAGGTAGCAGTGAAAAAGGCAAATGCAATGTTAGGTATGATAAAAAGAAATATTAAACATAGGAGCAAGGAAGTGATCGTCAAACTATATAAAGCTTTAGTTAGACCTAGATTGGAGTACTGTGTACAGGTGTGGAGTCCTTATCATAGAGGGGACATAAACATGCTAGAAAGAATACAAAAAAGAGCGACAAAGATGATAGTGGGATTCCAGAATTACAGTTATGAGGAACGACTCAGAAAAACCGGCCTACAGTGTCTCGAAGAGAGATGAATTCGTGGTGACTTAATACAGGTTTATAAGATGATCAGAGGAATCGATAAATTAGACTATAACTAGTTTTTTAAAATACAGCCACCTACAATAACACGAGGGCATAGCTACAAGCTGATTAAAGAGAGGTCCAGGTTAGATATTAGGAAATATTTTTTTAGTCAGAGAGTGGTGTCTGCTTGGAATGCATTGCCAGGGGAGGTAGTGGAGGCAGGGACAGTTAATGCATTTAAGAATAAACTGGATGCGCATAGATTTTAGAGCAAGGTGATGTAAATGTAACTGGTTGTATACAGACTCTGCAGGGTCTTCTAAACCAGTATAAAGATGTTAAGTTAAGTTAAGTAAGACAGGGCGGACACTACATCAACATACCTCTTCATACTACTCATGGATGATGTCATCAAAGTCTGTAAACAGAGAGAGGACCACAACAAGTACTCAGTGGGGTACTAGAATATTAGACGAGACTATATATCGGAGATTGCGTTTGCCGATGATATGACCCTGATTACTAAATCAAAGGCACATCTCCGGACCAACCTTTACATCTGGAAATGTGAGCTGGGAAGAGAGGGAATACCATTAGCAGTTACAAAAACCATGCTGGTCTCTAGAGAAGAGAAGAAACATCACTTGGGTTCTGTGTAAACAGCCTTTGGAACAAATCAAACAGCTCAAATACATTGGCACTGAAGTAAATTAGAAGGGAGGTAATAAAGAAGAGTTGGCTACGCGAAGGGCGGCAACTGGTAAACTTTGTCAGGCCAAAAATAGAGGAATCCTCAGCAAAATAAAAATATGGAAAACTTAGATGGCTATAAACCACTCTACTTATGTACCAGTTTTTACCTATGGATGTGAGTCGTGGACAATGACAACAACCCAGAAAAGTCAACTCTAAATGTCATTAAAACCAATATATATCTAAGGAAGGTGGTTCATGTAACAAGAAGAGAGACGATCCACAATTAGACAATATCTCGAAACCCAGCCCTTATACACTGGATTGGAGCAACCAACTTTGATGGTTTGGCTATTTCTGCAGAATTAAAGATGATATGCTGCCATTGGAAGCAAATAGTTGAGGTTCCAGACGCTGAGGAAGAACCAAAGTCCGCTGGGATGACAATATAAGACAGTTTATAAGAGACCGTGAACCAGGTCAGGAGGAAGGTAGTCTGACGATCTTTCTGGCAAATCTCTTCATCTCAGGGTAGAAGAAGAGCAACTAAGTTAGTGGTGTTAGTAAGCAATATCGTCCGTTGGTATGGTAAATACGATAGTTTATATAAATATGTTGTCTATCGCTAATCTTAAATTCTCGACTGCAATCTTTGGATATCTTAGTAATGGTGGTAGCTGGTATGTCATAGCATTATTTATTTGTTTATTAATTTTATTTTTTTGGTGGGGGTTCGGGGTTTTCTTGCCTCCATATCACTGTCCATTCAGATGTCGTCTGCTGAACATTGTTCGCTTGTAATGTATCTTACTTTTGTGTTCACGATAAGCACATCAGTAAACTTAGAAATCACATTTCATTTGTTGCAAGTTTTATTTTTCTCCTTGTACATTCATTCTACGAGATTCGCGCCAGTAAAACAATATCGATTCAGTATGGCACTAGATTTTAGTTCCTGTTTCTGTCCTGTTCCGTCTTGCTCTATAATGTTCTTAAGAACCGCCTTCACTGAACTCCAGGCATACCCATAGGTGATTAATCTTTCTCAGTAAAGTGCGAATGATATGGGTATTGATGGTTCATGTCGCTCGTTGGTCGGATACACTTCTACGTTGTCCTCTCTTGCGCCACAGTCCGCTCGAACCTCATTTAATTTCAAAAGCTATGCGGTCTGTGTAATGATGATTCAGCTATTGCGGTGTGATTATCTAACTTCTGGTTATGGAAGTGAAATGATACTATTTTTTTATAATTCAACTTCCAAAACCAGGAATTGCTTATTAAAATACTACTGACACCTCCACAAGAAAGAAGCAGTGGAACAAATGGTAGAGTGATGTAAAGAACACGCGAGCAGTAATGAACATGTACAACAAACCAATATAGAACCAACAAAGGAATCTTTAAATTAAAGCGATTCCTCCAACAAAACGCAAGGTCTTACTTGTATTAAAACTACGGAGTACATGTCATTTGAAAGCTGTAGGACACGATACATTGCATACACACCGCCATTGCCCGTAAGGATCATATTAACTATACTGACCATAATATCCTTCGAGTTCTCATGGAAACAGGCTGTGTTATACCAGTTCGGCTGACGAGATGGGGATCGATGCCGTTATCCCTATAGGGGTGATCCTACTGAGAAGCCTTGTAAAAGTACTATTACACTAAAGTTAGAAGGACCCTGGTTCACATTCTCCAATACGCCTCGGGATTTAAGCAGTCACTTAAATCCGTTACCATAGAAACACGACTAAGAGTGAAATTAAGTCGCTCCCAACAACAAGAAAAATAAGAACAGCACCACCACCAACAACAATAGCAACAATATCACCAACAACAACAGCACATATAACGACAACAACAGCAACAATATCACCTACAACAACAGCACTAATAACGACAACAACAGCACTAATAGCGACAACAACAGCAACAATATCAGCAACAACATCACCAACAGCACCTGTTCTTCTATCAAATCTGAGGGATAGTGGTCATACAAAATATGATAAGAGAAACTATGAAATGATAAACTATCAAACTATTAAGGACTGTAGCATACAGAAAACAGTAAAAACATTGTTGATTTGGAAAACAACAGAATACAGGAAAACATAAACATATTGGATATTGCATAAATAATTGACATATTTAGATGTGCGGATGCTTCATGTCGACTATCGCATAACAATAAATATAACAAGGAATCAGACTAACAATGGATGTGGTAAACACAGAACTACAAATGCTGTTGTTGTTGTTACTGATCCAGCAGTAGTCCGGCTCTTGCTCTTCGACTCAATGCCATGTATGAAGTAATGGTACTCCTTGTGTTTGTTAGTTGTTACTTAGCAACGAGAAAAACAGGAGCACGACACAAGACACCCAATATTTGGACATCAGGTACAAAACATAAGACTCAAATCCAGACATAGCTTCATAAAATCAACAAAGCCGATGTAGACAAGATCTGAGAGCCGCGGTAGCGAGAGATGGAACGAATTGATACAGGCCCCAGAAATGGAACTTCAGGAGGAACCTGCCGCGAACATCATCTACAATGCACAGCATGAAAGTCGCTGAACAAACTCCGAACTGGTGTATCACGGTGCAAGAGGAATATGAAACGATGGGGATACACAAATGATGACACATGTGATTGTGGTGCAAGACAGAACCCAGACCATCTGATGACCTATCCCAACCTCCATGAAACATACAATAGGTGCAACATGCTGGAGGAAAAGGACAGGGCAATCCATGTAGTTGAATACTGGATGCATACTGTATGACGTGGTCCTTAGACACTGAAAGTACCATACAAGGTGTTCCATTGATCTGGCCTCGGAGGGTGAAGCATTTTCTAACAGCGATGAGCGTCGAGCACTCAAAGAGAGTACGATCAACAGTTTCGTATAGGTGTGTACACTGTTGGTTATCTGGGGTGTGTTATAGTTGGGTTCTGCTCGGGTGTTTATTAGGTGGAATGTTTTGGGTTCTCAGTCGAAAAATTGTGATCTGATTCCTTGATTGGGAATTGATTGATTCTGTCATTTGGATTTGGGATTGCCATATGTCTTTAGACGTCTGTCCTTGTGTCTCCCATGGCCCATTTGTTCAACCAATGTTCCTTGTTTGCTGCTCTTATACGTTATTTAGCTATTGGTAGAGTTGTTGCTGCGTGTTCATGTTATTGTCTTGATCCCTTCTCTGTCGATATGTATGCTTTGTCATTGTTAGGTGTGTTTAAGTGCCCGAGGATCAACTGTATAACTATTTTTACAACATAAATGTGGCAATGTGGTCAGCGTGTAGGATTATTTGGATAAGATCATGTCTACACTGCCCAGCATCTTCTAATGCGTAGAGGAAAGACATCGTGTCAGTAAAAATAACAATGTTTTAGGCCTTTGATAGAAAGACATATAAAACAGTCTTGAGATTGTATAGGGCAGCTTAAAGTGTAGTAGTTTAAGCTTCATATTTGGAACAAACCTCACCGCAAGCATCAGATGATATGTCTTGGTATTCTATATAAATATCACAACCACTTTTGAAGGTGGCCTTGAATGTGGATCCACCAGTACATACCTGTATCAATTCAACGGGGTAGACATCCATAGTTCTTTGAGTGTTCCATAGAATAGTAATTGGATCTGAACATTTGGTTCCATGATTTATTATTTCTTTTCTTCGAATTGTCTGTTGCTTTTGTGAATGTTTATGGTTATATGTTTGTTACTACTTTCTGTAGCTCTTGTCTTCTTTCTAGGAAGCGGTATCTGTCTCTGATTTTACTAGCATGATGAAGTACAAACTTTTATTTAATTATGTATTTTGGCTGGCAATTTTCCATAAGGCGTCTGTTGGGGTGATCCTGCTTCATTCTATTATTTCGTTCATAAGCTTCCATAACAGCTGTATCCTTCTGTATTACAATGGGTTCTATATAAATTTGTGAGAATTTAGAAAGCCGCCGCTGAATGCATATCAGAATATTATAATATTAAAATTAGAATACACACTGTAATAGGCAACAAGACACAATGTAAAAGGCAACAAGACACACTGTAATAGGCAACAAGACACACTGTACTAGGCAATAAGACACGCTGTAATATGCAACAAGACACGCTGTAATAGGCAACAAGACACACTGTAATAGGCAACAAGGTACACTGTAATAGGCAACAAGACACACTGTAATAGGCAACAAGACACACTGTAATAGGCAACAAGACACGCTGTAATATGCAACAAGACACACTGTAATAGGCAACAAGACACACTGTACTAGGCAACAAGACACACTGTAATAGGCAACAAGACACACTGTAATAGGCAACAAGACACACTGTAATAGGCAACAAGACACACTGTAATAGGCAACAAGACACACTGTAATAGGCAACAAGGCACACTTTAATAGGCAACAAGACACGATATATTTTAATGGTCAGCTAATTGAAGAAACGCATTACATTTTTAAGTATTTGGAACGTAAACATGCTAATCTGGACACGGTGAAATTCGAACGGATGCTTTGGGATTGGGGAAACAGACGTTTCACTCGTTGGCCACGCTGCGCTCAAACAGGACAAATATCTTGCCATATTTGCTTGCAACTCTCTGTCCATTATCTAACTCGGCAGTTTTTTTCTTCTGAAAAATAGATTAAGACTGTCCGCACAAATAAAAATTGATCTGGCTCTATGGCTTGAAAATATATTATCACATCCGAAGCTATTATAAGTACAAATGGTAATAAGAAAGCTGCAGTGAATGAGCTGACAGCATCTAACGTCTCATAGCTGAGCTCTTGGGTCAGGGTCAACGAACCACAGCTGATAAAGATTTTGTTCCGCCTAGAGATGGGTACTGAATGATTGAATCCATCATTAGAAATGAGGGAAAGGAAAACGTCAAGAAACAAAAGAAAGAGGGATTGCAAGAGACACAGAGGAAAACAGAGTGGAAGGATAATGCATGGCATGGCATGGCATGGCATGGCAATATAGCTTGGATAGCAAAGAAAATATTTACTGCTGAATTGACAAATTAGTGCAGGAAATTAATTAATAATTCTTCTTCTTCGTCGTCTTCTTCTGCGTTCGTTCTCAATCTCCCGCTACCAAGCCATGAACAGGACGTTGCAAGTAGTAGGATAGTGTCCGAAGAACGGAGTGCGTTGTATCGTTAGTTTACAGCTTGACTGCGATATTTGCACATTTCAGTCCGACACATCCGTCTTCGACAGCAGACATTTTTTGAGTACTGGGTAGCCTTCTCTCTTCGATCCCTTCTCCTTAGCCAGCTTGTTATCCAGGATCACCGCGTGGAGGTGACAGCTCTGGTTCGCTGGCTCTGACGTAAGCAGTCAGCTAAGGGTCGCTGACAGCTGCAGCTCATGCACCGATCAGTATCTTGATCTTACTAATTAATTCAACTTGCATGAAAGTGATGAGTAAGGAAACATGAACCAATACGGGAACAAATCACTTTGTAGAAAATAATTAATTACAAACAATTAACTTCTTATTTACGCAGCAAAATATTTACTGGTTTTGTATTTCAGCCCACCTTACAATGCTAACAACGGAAACAATTACCAAATGATTGTGAAAACAACGCTAAAACAAGGAAGATAACTATTTGGATTAACATTATGGAAAGGCACGTATTTCACAATATTCTACCTGGTTGGAAAATCGTATTTACATTATCGATCTAAGTCGTGCGCCTGGTGGGATAATAGAGATTTATCGTTTGGACATGTCGTCCCACCTCGGTAAAGAAGGTTCTATTGAACAGATCCAGTATTCAGTGCGTCTAGGGGTTATCTAACTAGGTTTGATAATTGGGATGTTTAGTGTGTGTCGTCAGGAAAAACATGCTAATATAATACGATATATTTGGAGCAGAACTCACAAGATAAGAGACAAATGATGAAGTAAAATATAAAATTGAACAGAACGAATGGGAGAAAAACTAGTAAAGCAAGGAAACCATTTAAAAAATTGGCGCGAAAATAAGGATTAGTTAGTAGCGAACGACATTTATTAAGCCCATCCAATTAAGCATATTGCTTGCGTGCAGGGCCTATGTAAAGGCATTACATAATTAATTGTAATCTATATTAGACTATTATATTACTACTACTACTACTATTACTACTAGTCCAATACTACTGCAACCCTTATTACTTCTTCGTTGTTCATCCTGAAAAGGACGTTGTGACCTTCTGTCGCACTTTACAGCAAGGCTGCAATTTGTGCGATTTTCGGCCCGACACATCCGATTTCAGTTAGATTTTTTTAGTACCTGGTTTGTCTTCCCACTGCGATCTCTATATCTTGGACAGACTACATTAGCGACCTGTGCAGTCTGTTTCCAGGGGTGAAATATGGTTTGGTCAACTATAGTTAGCTGACACTGATGCAAGAAACCACCCATGAGTCGCTGCCTGCTGTCAGTTCATTGCTGCATCTTGACTCTAACTACAACTACTACTACTACTACTACTACTACTACTACTACTACTACTACTACTACTACTACTACTACTACTGAGCACATGCATGTTATGTCAAAATATATATGGGGTAACATTTCAAATGCTTCTTTGTTCGTATACAAAGACTACTCCCAAACGGAAATATTAATTAACCCCGTAAGTACCTCAGAACTAGTTTAGACCCTTGATGAATAAATAAACAATCGGTGGAGTAGACTTAGTGGTTCCAGCCGGGAGAAGTTTGAACGGTTAAACGGCCGACTAATTTCTTTGATCTTAGCACACGTGAACATAAGGTACGTGGGTCTCAACCACTCCTTGCTTTTCCAGAATCGGCGCTAAAAATAGGCAGTGGCGTATCTAAACTATCGCACGTTCTATGGACTCTATGGACACTTGATGGGGACACCGTTAGAAAATGAGCGCCACTTGATGGGGAGGGGAGGGGAGGGGGTGCTACAGATCAGTTTCAGTCAGACGTCATCCTTGGATTGCTTCAGTTACGTTTAAAGTTGCCCCTACTTGTTAGAATCCGAAGGTGGATCAAGTACAAATGTTTCATCAGTCGAGGAGGAAGCAAAGTCAGATACAGCCGAGTGCGATGAGATAAAGAGTAAAGCTGTCAGAGAAAACTTGGACATGACAAGTGAGGAAGGTGAGTATAGTAATGGTGTTAAGTTTATTGGAGAGGCTTTACCTGACAACACTGAACCTGACAACACCGAACCTGACAACACTGAACCTCTGAACACTGAACCTCTGAACATTGAACCTGACAACAGTGAACCTGACAACACAGAACCTGACAACACTGAACCTCTGAACACTGAACCTGACAATGCTAAAGCTGACGACACTGAACCCTGTTATTGGAGGCTGCAGAAGAGTCTCAAACTGTTTTACTAACATTGATTGAACAACATGACATTGGGCGTCTGGAAAAGCAATTCTACCTGATATAATAAAACTGGGTTCGAAGTATTTCCAGAACAGTGAGAAGCTTTTCTTAGCAACATATAACCATTTAATGAACAAATCTTGGTTCTAGAGGAAATTGGAAGTGACTGGCTCATTCAATCATCTTCTAAAGAGTCAGTATTTTGTATCTGTTGTCTTCTCTTTGCCGTGTCATACCATCAATCCCTATTGAAGCAGGAAAGTGGATTCAACCAGTGAAAAGTACCTGCAGGGATCAGTGTTCATGAAAATGTTAAGAATCATCGATAGTGCTTCACACACTAGAAATAAATTTATTATGCTGAAAACAAGAGTTATTGACCTGTAAATTCAGTTACACTTGGAAAAGGAAAAGCACAAATGGCATGAGATCTTGACCATAATCATTCACTGGATAAAATTCCTTGCGACTCATAACTGGAAGTCATTTCAGATATACGATGACTCCAGTGTGGGACATGTCCTTAGCTTACTAAAACTATTAACTATCTTTGACCCTGTTGTGACAGAATACCTCACAATATGAGGAATGTCTGGTTTGACCCTGTTGAACACCTCACAATATGAGGAATGCCTGCTTTGGCCCTGTTGTGGCAGAATACCTCACAATATGAGGAATGTCTGGTTTGACCCTGATGAACACCTCCCAATTTGAGGAATGTCTGGTTTGACCCTGTTGAAGACCTCACAATATGAGGAATGCCTGCTTTGACCCTGTTGAACACATCACAATATGAGGAATGCCTGCTTTGGCCCTTTTGTGACAATACCTCACAATATGAGGAATGTCTGGTTTGACCCTGTTGAACACATCACAATATGAGGAATGCCTGCTTTGGCCCTTTTGTGACAATACCTCACAATATGAGGAATGTCTGGTTTGACCCTGTTGAACACCTCACAATATGAGGAATGTCTGGTTTGACCCTGTTGAACACCTCACAATATGAGGAATGTCTGGTTTGACCCTGTTGAACACCTCACAATATGAGGAATGCCTGCTTTGACCCTGTTGAACACCTCACAATATGAGGAATGCCTGCTTTGGCCCTTTTGTGACAGAATACCTCACAATATGAGGAATGTCTGGTTTGACCCTGTTGAACACCTCACAATATGAGGAATGTCTGGTTTGACCCTGTTGAACACCTCACAATATGAGGAATGTCTGGTTTGACCCTGTTGAACACCTCACAATATGAGGAATGCCTGCTTTGACCCTGTTGAACACCTCACAATATGAATGCCTGCTTTGACCCTGTTGTGACAGAACACCTCACAATTTAAGGAATGCCTGCTTTGACCCACATCTTATCTTTCACATGGTGTCCAGAATGAACTCATCCACAGGATGACATCCGCTGTTTGCCAGAGTTGAATTAGAAGCGTTGGTAAAGCTTAGTGCTTTGATATTATATTCGACTTGACTCCTAAGCAGGTACACCGTGAGCAGATGTCAGAAGTAGTGAGGTGCTTAGAAGTTTGAGATGAAAACAGTAAGTGTTAGAGTCTTTCATTGGTTTTTATCTAGATAAGTCATCATGTTGATGTGAGCTTGGTTGACAACATCTTGAAACAGACAGAGAAGGGTTAAATAGAGCTACAATATTTTAGGTCACAGTGCTACGACAACGCTGGTGTGATGGCAGGACACAGAAGTGGTCTACAACAAATAATAAGTGAAAAGAACTTGGTGTGTACATTAGTTGAAGAAGGATACAATGATGGTCAGGCTTTGTTGGAACTATCGAAGCTCTCTGTGTATTCTCTCGTTTTACACAACGCTGGGGGAAAACGCTGTACCTGTGGTTGTTAAGTTGGAGTCCAAAAGCGAATGGAGTACAAGGACAAAAACAAAGAAGCCTGTCAACAAGTAGCTTGAGGAGATCCTTCTAGTTCTCCAGGACACGATAAAAAATGAAAACAAGACCAGTGAAACAAGTAACGACGCAAGGCAGCTATATAATACCATGTTGAGTTAGGATTTTCTAATTCTGCAAAGATTTTGGAACACAATACGCATTGGCATTGACCTAATTCAAAAGAGGCTGCCGGATCTTAGCGTGGACTTTATACGAAGCAGCCGCGGATTTGAAAGCATCCGAGATCATTTTGATGATGAAAGAACTTCGTTAGTGAGTCACTTGAAGGACTCGGATACTGAGTAGTGCATGAACTGAAACGGTCAGCGACTCATAACTGACTGCTAGCGTCAGGGCCAGAGAACCAGCGCTACCAAGACCCTTCCACACCTCCGCGCGATGATCCTGGATATTAGACTGCAACAGAGCAGACTCGCTAAGAGGACGGGATCGAAGAGGGAATGCTAACTCAGTACTCAAAAATGCTTGTTGAGGTCGAAAGGAGCAAATATCGCAAACAAGCTGTAAATCACGGCACAACGCATTTCGTTTTCCTGAAAATATTCTGCTACTTGCAAAGACACAGAAGTCGAGTTTTGGGTTCATTTTCAGCGTTGAAGGACTGTGTCATTGTCCATAGTAATGACATAAAGAAGAAGTACGAAAATGTGAGGGAATTGTGCAGCTCTGATGCTGATTGACAGCAGCTATATGATGAAATGTTTTTAATTCCTGCTCCAGCAATGATTTATGTCGTCGTGGAATTGTAACCAAGGTTTTGGATCTTGGTTTTTGCCCACAAGATGTGGAATCCTATTTGAGTTGTGAAATCTTCTAGCTGCCCTAGTGGTTTTATCAGTGCCAGAAGGTGCGACTGATATGACTACATCGTCTGAGTGATAAGGTAAGTCACACTCAGTGTCAAATGATGACTCATTGGTTGTGCGACTCAAGTTGATTGAAGATCCAGTCCATGTCGTGTCAGAATAATATTGAGGCGATGACATTCCTACCAGACACAGGATGATGTGGATAATCTAACGAAGAGATTGTGACTCAGGTGGACTCTTGTTCCAGTGTAGCTGTTCAGTGTCCAATAAGCCGGTGCAGTGTATTGAGAACTCAGCTTATTTTAAGGCATTGCACGACTTAACTAAACATCTTTATACTGGTTTAGAAATAGTATCTTGGAGGGTGGTTAACCAATGTGCGAGTCCATCTTAATAGACTCAAACAGTAGAGCAAAGAAGACCCACAGCCTGTTAGGCTCTATCTATGCTGCTCTTAACAAACCACCTAACCATGGCCGGTGTTATGCCATGTCACACAGTTAGTCCCCTCTTATGACATTCTCTCTGTGGGGCAGTGGTGCTACTATTGTCTTTGTCATGCACAAAGACCCTGACGGACCACTCGAGGTAAGGCAGATCTGTTTTCTTGTTTAAATTAATTGTATTTCTTAGCTGTCAAAAGCAGATCTGTCCATACAGTCAAAGGTACCCTTGAGATTGATATAAACGATATGGAAGGGACTATTAAAATCATGCCTGGTACATCTCCGTGAGTAGGCGGAGTTCAAGAATGACATTAATTATTGAATGGTGAGCAGTGAAGTCAATCTGTTTGGCGCACTCATTTCTTTTCAGCAAATGCTGGATGAGGGAGAGAAGTATGTGGACAAAGACTGTTCCAGGAACAGACAGTAATGATTGGCCCGTAGCTACTGCATTCAGAGCGGGGTCCTTTTCATGAATAGAGAAAGATGATGATTAAGTCCAGTCATATACCAGGAAACTATTTGGTGAATCAAATTTCTGTGAACATTAGAGATGCGCTTAAATAATTGTTTAAAGTTTAGTGTCAGATGGATTTGTAATGCCTGGTAGGATAATGAGTAACGATGATAAGAAACTGAATATTCAGATGCAGGAAAGAATAGAAACATCATACAATTCATTGAATACATCCAAAGCTTGTATGACTAAGCCGAAAAATTGGAAATGAAAGGTTGAATTTTTAAAAAGTATTGCAATGTTTGAGAAAATGCCATCAGTTCTTGTAGCTGGTAAAAATTGGAAAACAAAATTAAATTGTGCAGCTTTTGACAGCACTGGAATATTAATTCAGCCGATATACTACTGAACTCAGTGATGAGAAGTTGGATTTGGTTGGAAATCCATTCAAATTGTCAATTGAAAGAGTTCCTGATGATTGACAAGATGAATTTCTAGAACTGTAAACTGATTCTGGAGCAAGAGATATGTTCTATGAGAAATCAATCACAGAATTTTAGTCTTTGATTTGCGATTCCTACCCAAAAAGTGACATAACAATCTACTTTACTTTCATCTCTTCTTATTTTTTATATGCGTTTATCTTTAAAAGAATGTTGTGTTGTAGTTTGCAGCAAGACTGAGATATCTGTGCCTCTCAGCCCGACACATCCGATTTCAGATGTTTTTTTTGGTACCTGGTTTACCTTCTATCTGCGATCCAAATCCTTTAGCCAGACTACACTTGTGTCGCCTGTTTCCAGGGCTGCCACTTGGAAGCGGAAAAGGGTCTTGGTCAGTTTTGGTTCTCTGACCCTGATGCAAGCAGTCAGCTATGAGTTGCTGGTTGCTATCAGCTCATTCACTACTGCATCTTCTGCCCCTTACTTTCATTGGTATCGAAATCCCTGTGTGAGTACATCTTTTCAACTCTGTTGCGAGTAAAAACGAAGCAATGAAATAGACCGTAGTTTGAAAATGACCTATTTAGTGTCAAATCAAGCACTTGTGGTATCCATGAATTGACCCAAAAAAAATAATCCAAGGTTTCTTATTGAATGTAATCTTAATCTGCATAAATTAAAGCAGGGTATGGCATTCTTAAACCTGATGAAAATGGTGCATGGGCCAAAGCAGGTTGAGAACCACTAAGCTAAACAATGATTAGCTCAGGTAACAATACTATTTATCAATATCAAGTCTGCAGAAGACAGATGTGTCAGACCGAAAATTGCAAATATCGCAGTCAAGCTGTAATCTAGTGACACAAAAATCAACGTCAAGTGTTATGCCAAAGGCATTGACGGTCAATTCCTTCCACAACCATCTGTTCCTTGAGCATTTCAGCACTTCAATTAGTTTTAGTTTTCTCATCCATTTTGTGATGCCATCTTTGATCTTTTGTCTTTTTTGGACTCAATCTTTTCTCTTGTCTAAATGTTCATCAGGCACTCCTTTCTGAGTATGTGTTAATATTTTTGAATACTGATGAAGTGTTCATATTCTCACTACATGAAAGACCAGTATTTACAGTTTCAGTTAATTTTCTGCTGTCGCCAAATCAAGACGCTGAGCAGCGCATGAGCTGCAATGGTCAGCCACCCATAGCTGACTGCTAGCGTCAGGGCCAGCGAACCAGAGCTGCCAAGACCCGTCTACACCTCCACGTGGTAATCCTGGATAACAGGCTGCAGTAGGGCAGACTGGCTAAGGATAAGGGATCGAATAGGGAATGCTAACCCGGTACTAAAAAAATGCTTGCTGAAGTCGGATGTGTTGGACCGAAAGGTGCAAATATCGCAGTCAAGCTGTAAACTACGACACAACGCATTCCGTTCTCTGGACTACATTCTGCTACTTAAGCCATTTCAGGGTTTGGCAACGGGAGATTGAGAACGAACGCAGAAGAAGAAGAAGAAGAAGACAGTTTCAGTTGCAACGTATTTGTATAAGACGAGCCTGAAATGTAATGAGCTCATTAGTAATGTCAATGTGGAGAAGGGGAAACAATCAATTTATTTCTTTTTCAATATCTCTAATTACATTGTTTGCTTCCTAATTAATTGTTAATCACTGAAGGAAAACCCTCCAACTCCTTGTGGAGCATAGGTCTTTAACAAATAGAGGCAAGGAGGGCTATCAGATGCCATCTGTTCCAGCATTGTCCAGACCTTCCTGTTTGCCTCTACTTCCTGTAGGTCATTTTTTTACATGCTCCCAGGAAACCATATCACGAACCAAGCATCAATGTACATGGCCAACATCTACAAGCAGTTGATAGCTTTATATACCTTGATAGTACCCTCACCACATAAGTGAATATAGACTCTGAGTTCCACAACAGGATTGTCAAGACGAGTGCTGCTTTTAGAAGACTACAAACAAACATTTGAAACCAGTGTTGCCACCAAGATCGAGGTGATTTGTGCTGTTGTACTAACAACCCTTCTACACGCATGCAAAACATGGACAATTTATAGCAGGCATGTCAAGAAACTCAACCAATGCCACGTAAGCTGTCTTCATAGGCTGCTCAGGATCAGTTGGCAGAAAAGTGTGTCAACTTTGTAGTTCTCAGCATGCCTGATGAGTGGTTACCTAAACAACTGTTGCAAAGTGAGCTCAGGACAAGCAAGCACTCATCAAGGGGACAGAAGACATGATACAAAGAATCTACAAGTTGTTCATTGATGTTGCTGTCTGTGAGCTGCTTGCTCTGAACCGCTCAGCCTGGTGCACTGTTATCACACACAGTGCTCACATCACTGAGAAGAGAACAATTACTGAAGCACAGAAAAAGCGAGCTGCGTGATAGGACAGAATGCAAGATGGCTCAATTACAAAAGCTGTCTGCGTGTGCCCTACAGGCAGTACAGTTTGTTGTACTCGGATCGGACTGCAGACATGTGCGGCCATATCTAAATACACATGTTTGATGCTGCTGCCATCCTTACTTGTGATGGGCAGCTAAAAATGGAGCAACATACTTACACACTGCTTCACAAAGATGTTAAAACTCGCATACTCAATTGGTATCTGACCAAGTTGAGAGAAAAAAAATTAATGAGAACAGTAGTTCATCAGTTCAAAGACAAAACAGTCATCTCCTTTAAAGGGTAACCACAGATTATGGTTAGTCGTTTTTTTATCCAACGGCCTACGGGCTCTTGCCCTTTGGCCCAACCACAGATTATAAGGTCGCCTCTATCACCTCAAAATATCTCCCACAAGTGAATGCCTATGACGGAAATGGTATTCCTAACTCTCAACATATCCCTCAAAATTGCTCAACCCATAATGACCTACACTTCCAGATGTGGTCAGGCACTGACAAACTGAAGCAGAAGTTGTCGAGCTGCCACCTGGACATGGATAAGACTTGACTTATCCTGGTGATGTAACTGCAGTTTGCACTACCAAGAGATCCGAATGCAGAAATAGTGTGTCTCTCTTATGGTTATAACTCTCAAGCAGAACAGACTTTAGGAGCAGCACAACAGTAAAGAAGATTACATTACAATGAACAACATGTTTTTTACATGACAATCATGCAAATGTAATTTATTCATCTTTTTTCAATATGATAATATGACTTTATAATTATTTACATATAATATACAAACCAATATGATAATATTATTAACCCATTTGCAATTATTTACATACAATGTATAAAACGAAATGATAGTATGATTTACAATTTTATAATTATATATATACAATGTATAAACGAATGTGACAGTATGATTTTCAGTTTTATCAATATTGACATGTAAATGTATAAAAATATTTCATGCACAGGCAACTTTCTTTCTCTCTCTCTGTGTATATCTTCCATTCAGTCATGTCACTACATCCCTTCTCCATATATTTCTAATTCTTGACCATTCTTTAAATAAACTAGTCACTGTCTAAAAAGCTCAATTATCAATCTATTTACTTGATGTCCAATCTATCTGTTGTTATATATGGACTCTTGTTTGGTTCAGCTTAAAATATCTTTATTTATAACTTTTATATGAAGCCCAAAAATTTAATCATGATTGGTATTATGTATCTATATTTGCATTGTGCTTTATGTCAACTTTGACAATAAACATAGAAGAAAAAAAGTAAAGCTACTATTTACATTTGATGTGCATATTATGGATGTGGTGTCAGGTCCATATTTTCTTGATCAACGACACACTAGGGGTGATGTAATAAATATACCAATAATAATTAAGTATCAAATCATTTGTGCAATGTAATTTGTGCAAGGTTCAGATCAGCAAAATATAAACTCATGTTTTTTTAAATTAGGAAGATTCATTTACAGTCAACATGTGAGTTATGAAGGAAATTAGAATTCACTAAAACATTTACAAAGCCATTGCTGTATTGTCTAATCAATGTTTGTTTTTGTTTTTTTGGTGTATTTATTTTTCTCCTGATATGGTCTTCCCTTCTTTAAAAAGACATTTACACTTTCCCCCTTTATTTTAGTATGTTTACTTGATGGTTTGCCTACTTCTCAAGAAACAAATCACACTTCAACAATGGACAATTTTCAAGAAATTGTGTACACCTTTTCAAAGGTATCTAAGCAAAGATGAATTAAATAGGGAGATGTTATGTTTTCATTCCTTCAGTTCCAGGTGAGAACTGACTCTCCCTTACTGGAGAGCAAAAAAACAGAGCCATTGTACCTCTCACAATAGAGTTTGTGCATGAATCTAGCAACTTCATCATGTAAAACAAAGTGTTACAGACTTCCCTGTAAGGAGCCATCTACAATGGTAGTCCTATGCTTAAAAAGTAGCAAAATAGAGAAGAACCCCCAAGAATTCCTTTTTGACTTCCTCTATTGTGTTTTAACATATTCAATTGGTATGTATAAGGAGGATAGAAAACATCTATTACTTCTCTTCTAATGCCATTTAGTGCAAAAACAGATTTACTTCCAGTGGCCTCTACTACACTTTTATGGTTTATTCACAAATTCCTTTCTGCTGGTGTCTAACATTTATTACTCAGCATTTGTTTTGTAAGCACGAATCACATCTTTGATTGGTGCTCTGCACACTGGACATTTGTGACCACGGGTCATAAGATCTCGTCCACAAACAAAACACACACACATGTGCCCACACTGATACAAAACTGTGTCTGTGTGGCGTTCCAAGCAGATAAGACAGTGAGTGTCACTGACGGGGGCAGAAGGCTTTGGGACTGATGCTGAAGTGCCAGTAGCACCTTGTGCTGAAAGTAAATATAGAAATGTGAACAAATCAGGTTCATAAACTCATATTTTGTTCAATTAATTTACAACATTATGCTGCAACAGAATTTTATGCTGTTTTCTTTTTTTTTGCTGTTCATTTATCATGGTAGTAAATATTTGTAGGTGCTGTAGTTTAATTTTTTCTGCTGCACAGTTTATTTAGTTTTAATTTGATAATTTTGTCTTCTTCTTCGTTTGTTCTCAATCTTCCACTACCAAGCCCTGAAAAGGGCTTTGGAAGTACGATGATGTTGTCCAGAGAACGGAATGTATTTTGTCATAGTTTACAACTTGACTACGATATTTGCACATTTTGGTCTTCTTCTTCTTCTTCGAACGCTGTCAGACGTCAACTTGAATTTGTTTGAAGAAAGCAGCTGTCATCCTGAGGCTGTGGACACTGCCATAGAGCTTGTCTAGTGTTGCCACTGGTGATGGCCACATGTGCTTTCTCTGGTCCTCTTATGTTGGGCAATTTTGCAGCAGATGTTCAGCGGTCATTTTCCCTGTACCACATGTGCATTCGCCAGTGCCACCTATCTTCAGTTTATTGAATACCTTTTGGTCTGACATATCCGACTTCATCAGGCATTTTTTAGCCCTGGGTTAGCCTTCTCTCTTTGATCCCTTCTCCTTAGTCAGTCTGCTCTGCTGTAGCCATTTATCTAGGATGACCGCATGGAAGTGTTGAAGCTTTGGTTCGCTTGCCCTCACGTTAGCAGTCAGCTATTGGTCACTGACCACTGCAGCTCATGCATTGCTCTGCATTTTGACCTCATTTGATAATTTAAAAATAACACAAACGGTTATAACGATGGAAAGAAAGTGTGTATCTCTTGAAAAATGTTACTTACCAACAAAATTATTCATTGCTGAAGCCACCTCTTGTCGTATGGCTCTTTGTATGTCCATTTGGAGATCAACTGTCAGTTTAATCATGTTTTTCATTTCATTCATCTGTAACTTAAGACCTTGGATCTCCCTTCCCATGTGTGTATTGGTCTGTATGTCAAATTTAAAAAAAAAAAAAAAGATTAATCATAATGCAAGCCACTACAGAAATCCTGATGGAATTAAAGTTTTTATTGTGAGGAAGTAGCAAGTACTTAATACAGCACTTATGCCTACTATAAGACTTTACATATACTGGATGTCATGATAGCTGATGAACCCTGAGTGGTCCGCCGGGGTCTTTGTATATGACAAGGACAAGAATAGCAACACTGCCCCACAGAGAGCATGTTGTAAGAGAGGACTGTGTGACATGGCATAACACTGGCCATGGTTAGGTGGTTTGTTAAGAGCAGCATAGATGGCGCCTAACATGCTGCGGGTCTACTTTGCTCTAGTGTTTGAGTCTATTAAGATGGACTCACACATCAGTTTATTATCCTCCATAGAGGAGTAATACGCTGCTCGAGCCTAACCCAAAAAACAGAAAATCCTCCTCCAGCTCATACTAGAGATGGGACCTGCACAGGGGCATCTGCCCCTGTAGAAGTAAAGGTCGGCTAAAAACTAAGGATGTCATGGATGGCACAGGTGGAGGACGATTAGTCAGGTAAACAAATAACCTAGGTGGCAGAACTGCTCCACACTGGAGATATGATTACAAACTATTGAAGAGTCATCATCAGCCTGGCCATGGGATGCAGAAGGTAGTGCAACAGCACAGTGAACCCCAAGGTTGAACAACTAAAAATATTCAGGATAATGATGCTGTCATATATACCAATGGATCTGTCCTCCACATTGTGAGTAATCTGGTTGAGACTTCTCTGCTAGAGTAAGGGGCAATGTTGTTGCTGAGAAGAGCAAGGCATACATGACAACAACTTCCAGTATTAGAATGAAGATTAATTACAGCAGTGACTTCAGCTCTGATGTGGCTATTGAAGACTTCTTTAAAGAGCGCCACAATAATTTCTGACTCAATTCTTGCTTTGGAAGTTACAAAAGGCTGCCTATTTTATATGCAGGGTTAGGGAACAATGTGATTTATTTGGTCAATGAAACACAGGTGAGACCTCCAATTTTAGCTTCTTAATTGAAAAAACACAAAGTTCTTCAAAGCTACTGATTCAAATTATTGTACAGAAGCAATTCACAGACAGCAAACAATTAAACAAGGTAAATGGAGATCAATAAATTTGTTTATACAAAAGAATATGAAGAATTCCATACACTGCAAAACACTGTGTAACGATGCTGATAAAATTAAATAAAAATGGATTGCAATGATCATAAAAAAGTTTCAGTTATATGCTTTATAACAAAGAAAGCTAAAATGTATCATGGCAGTGGGAAAATCATATGGAAACAGATGTAGCTGGAGGAGCAAGATAGAGATTTCACTACTTCTATTGTACAATTTCTGTGTACCTAAATAGCATGATTTTGAATGAATATGTGGCGGCCAAAAATGCAGTGTAATGAATCAGCTAACAGCAGCCAGTGACTGATAAATGGGTGCTCGCATCATGGCCAACAAGCCAGTGCTGACCTAAACTCTATTCTGCCTCTAAGCGGTGGCCATGGAAAAAAACTGTACTTGTGTAGTCTGGCAAATAGAATGGGGATCACAGTGACAAGGCAAACTCTGTACTCAAACAAACCAGTTGAAATTAGATGTGTTGTACTGAAAGGTGGAAATGTTTTGTAAAAATGAAGTCCAAATACTTTACTCTTATACAGTTTTGAATTAGCATTATAAAAGTTAACTAGTTGTTCCTACAGAATTGAAATAATCAAAGAGAAAATGAAGTGAAAGTTCTTACCTGTGTGTATGGAACTGAATGAGCACTGACACTTGTTACTGAGATGTTATCCCAATTATCCTGTTCATGTCCAGCGACAATACCTAGTTGACTAAAGTCATTGCGCTGTACACCACCCCGAGGTAAAGTGTTGATAAAATCTTGCACTGCTCTGCCATTGGTGCCCATTGTTGAAAGGTGGTTCTAATGAAACAGGAAGAAATAGTTTATATGAACTGACTTATCTGCTCCTCTACTACCATTGGATGTAGAGGACTTCTTTTCTTTTCTTGTGGCTTATAGTTTCTACAGGATGATTAACCCTCCTTAATCATCTCTAACCACATGCCAGGTAGGTCAATTACTGTTCTTCGCTCCCTTTCCAGACTCCAGCTACAATTATTTTAACATCTAAACACATGATATTTCATAATGAACAGAACCTTGAACATTCTACATATTATATAAACTGTTCATTTATTAAATTTTGAGTCAGTTGAATATCATTTAATTAAGTCAGTGTTGTTGTTGTTGCTTAGATGTTTGCCTCACTAGTTTCTACTGGCGGAGGCGCGCATTTCCCCCCCCCCCCCAGACCGTAGTCCATTGGGCGATATCAGGACGCATAAACCAGTGCTTGGATGAATGTGTGCGTCTGTATGTACCTATGCTAGGTTTGTGTGCCCTCAGAAGCTAGCCCAACCAAAGTGCAATGGAAGGGCCTCACCATGAAAGTTGTGCAAGAGTGTGACTGTAGGACAGAGTCAAATGAAACAGAGTGAGGTGAGAAGAGAGAGAAGGGGAAGAGTTGCCCCCACGGGTGAGCCTCTCCAAATTAAGTCAGTGATAGATTTAGTCAGTGATATATTGACTTATTACTAGAGGAAATCATAGAAATAATATATTTTTCATTTACATAAGCCGAGAGTTACCTTTGAACACACTTTATAGCCAAAATACATGTATTATCCAACAGTAAAAAGGAGGTATGTGCGTGTGTCTATATATAAATATATATATATATATAATTATATGTATATATATGGGCAAGCAAATTATCTACCCTTTCACTACATTTATAGCAGTTTTGTCTATATGTTATAAAAATAAAGTCTTTTTGAAACAAAGGAGAAAACCATTAGCCTAACTGCTTGAAATAATAACACTAAAAGCAATATACAATTCAATAATACCAAAATTGTTTCTTTTCTTTAAATATAAAAACATCAACAGCAGAGAACCTGACATGACAAATAATTTATTGTTGTGGTTATTTCTCTCTATTTTCTCAAAGTTTATAAATAAGTAATAGAAAATCTTACATTAAAAATACAATTTTCTTTTATTATTACCTGAGCAAGCATCTCTAGCACGGTCCTAAATTCCCCGTCCAGAGTTGAGGAGACCAACCGAGAGTGAAACAATTCACTGATTTCCTCTACAATCTCTTCCCGCTGAATTGTTGTGATTTCATTCCATATGTTGCTGTATAGTTTAAAGAAATCGACAATTACTTGAATTGAACTTGCCTAAAGGTAGTTTTATGACAACTGTAATGAAGTGGTAAACTTATAACAATTGATTTTTGTATAAAATTGTTTGTGCTTCAAGTAAACTGTATCCAAGTCAATGTTTATAGACATTAATAAATCAAATTTAGGGATCAAGTGCTGAACACTGCAGGAACTGGTCAGTGACCCAAAGCTGACTACTAGCGTCAGGGCCAGAGACCCAGAGGTGCCAAGACCCTTTCCACCTCCAAGTGGTGATTCAGGATAACAGGCTCCAACAGGGCAGACTGGCTAAGAAGAAGGGATTGAAATGGGAAGGCTAATCCGGTAAGCAAAAATGTCACGCTGAAGTCGGATGTGTCGGACCGAAAGGTGCAGATATTGCAGCCAAGCTGTAAACTACATCACAACACATTCTGTTCTCCTGACTACATCCTGGTACTTGCAAAGCCCTTTCCAGGGCTTGGCAGTTTGAGAATGAATGAAGAAGAAGAAATCAAATTTATATTATTAATAACACTAAGATTCTATTCTGAAAACCCCAGAAATGAGCACATTAAGAGATATATAACATATTTAATCAGTCTGATAATATTGCATCTCAGAACATTGGATGTATAAGAAGTGTGGATAACTAAACTGCAAACTTTATATGACAACAGCTACAATATCTCTTTTGGTCGATTGAGTACTTTTTTTAAAACAAGAAAAAGGGGACGGCGTGGCCAAGTGGTTAAGTGGCACGGCTCACAATCTGAAGGTGCTGGGTTCGATCCCCATCACAGCACCGGCCGTTACCCCCGGGAAAGCAAACCCTTAGAAAATGCAGGAGGAAGCAGACCTTTACATAAAATGCATGCTGAAGTCGGATGCACTGGGCTGACAGGCGCAAAATAAAAACCACAGTGCAACGCACACCGCCTTGGGGATTAGAGAAATAAGGCGAACGCCCAAAAAAAAATTAAATTAAAAAAAAAAAATTAAATATTTTGAAAACTCAGGACATTAGATGATGATCATGAATTGAGGGCTTACATAAAAACTGGGCAACATTGTACACGTTATATAAAAATATAGAAAAGTTAAACAAAATGCTTTATTAAATTGTATTAAAATTATTCATTTACCCAAAATCTGTTAACAAATCAATGTTATGAGACCATCTGGCAAATCTGGCGCCATAACTTGCTGCGAGTCTATCACTACATTTCTCTACTGTTTTGGATCATTATGGATGCCGCCAGACCCCGGATTTGCCTGGAATTCATACTAGTCGACGACTTACACTTGTGTTCACGGACACGTGGTGTTGTTTTCCGCCGGGACTTGTTATTTCGTTCTTTTTTTTATGATTTCTTCCATCCGTTTATCCTGGTCTGGACGCCGGCTGAATGGAACTACGCTTGTACCTGTGTCGTATTTCACGAGTTAGTTCTGCCGGTTCACCTTCACGAATTTGGCGTGTGGAAATTTTAGATGCTACTATGATGAACTGAATACAGCTGGGAAGAGATGCCAGACTCACTCACACGCTGAGTGTTGTCCATACGACCTCTTGTGGTTATCGAAAAGGCATGACAAACTGCGTTAGATGCCATCCCACCTTTCTACCCTGCGGGTTACATGTTTACGGAAAGGCTTCGGTGGTAACCCTGAGGCAAAATCTGCATTATATGCTATCTCCAGTCGTCACGATGAATGTCTTGCCACTGGCAAAAGGTAGCTTAGGCTCTGTGAGTGAGGTTGACAAAAGGCGCAGTTTCTTCCTCACTTTAATCCAAATCACCGCGCAAGTCACCCATTTCAGCGGACACAGCAAGAGATACGACTGTCCACACGGCTGAACAAAGAGAGTGGTCTTCATCACTTTTGATGGACAACTATTATATGAAACCATACTGGTATATAATATCAGAGCAAAATCACAGTAAATAAAATAAAGTACTGCTTACTTCACATGTGGTGCCGGATGTTGCTGATTAGTCATCTGTGAATCTGCCGTTGTGACAGGTCCCTCTGGGCTTGTAGATGCTGAATCTGGTATTCTTCCATGAGGAGTAACTCTTTCTGCAACTTCTTCCTCATCACTGTCAATGTCTGTTTAATAAGAGAAATTTTGTGACATGTGGATATTAAATATGTATCTTATTTTTCAAATATGTTGTACAAGGATAGCTGTGTATCTGGTTGGCAAACATCAAACAATATGTCACAGAAAACATTACAAACAAGCAAATAAGGCGCACTGATACAGCTTCATAAAATGACGGGATCCTTAAGGAATAAAGTTGAAAGATAAGCAGAAGAATTAATTCATCAGAATGTTCCTTTTAACTACATATGGAGTAGGTATGACTTCCATCTTGTTCTTAAACAGCCAGCATCTTCAGTTTCACCCATAATGCCCCAGTTACTTTGGCTTCCGAAAAATCTGGCAAAGATGGCGCCGTAACTGGCTGCGAGTCTACATTTCTCTACTGTTTTGGATCATTATGGATGCCGCCAGACCACGGATTTGTCTGGAATTCACACTAGTCGACGACTTACACTTGTGTTCACGGATACGTGGAGTTGTTTTCTGTCTGGACTTGTTATTTCGTTCTTTTTTTGTGATTTCTTCCATCCGTTTATCCTGGTCTGCTGAATGGCGCTACGCTTAAACTAGTTATACCTGTGTCGTATCTCACGGGTTAGTTCTGCCGGTTCACCTTCACGAATATGGCATGTGGGAATTTTAGATGCTACTATGATGAACTGAATACAGCTGGGGAGAGATGCCAGACTCACTCACACGCTGAGTGTTGTCCATACAACCTCTTGTGGTTATCAAAAAGGCACGACAAACTGCGTTAGATGCCATACCACCTTTCTACCCTGCGGGTTACATGTTTACGGAAAGGCTTCGGTGGTAACCCTGAGGCACAATCTGCATCCTGTGCTATCTCCAGTCGTCTCGATGAATGTTTTGCCACGGGCAAAAGGTAGCTTAGGCTCTGTGAGTGAGGTTGACAAAAGGCACAGTTTCTTCCTCACTTTAATCCAAATCTCCGTGCAAGTCACCCATTTCAGCGGACACAGCAAGAGATGCGACTGTCCACACGGCTGAACAAAGAGAGTGGTCTTCATCACTTGTGATGGACAAACTATCCCTTTGGCTTCCATTTCCATTGTTCTGTTTTATTTGAACTTACCAAACTTCTCTTCTGAACTCAGTTAAAGTTTATGATTAGCGTAGTGGTAGAGCACTCGCTCTTTACCGCAAAGGTATGGAGTTCAACTCCCATGACATTCACGCTCCAGTCGACCTAGCTGTAAATGGGTACCTGGCATACGGCCAGGGAAGTAACTTAAACTTAATGTTTTTATACTGGTTTAGAAGATTCTGCAGAGTCATTATACAACCAGTTTCATTTACATCATCTTGCTCTAAAAGCTATGCGCATCCAATTTGTTCTTAAATGCATTAACTGTACCTGCCTCCACTACCTCCCGTGGCAATGCATTCCAAGCATTCACCACTCTTTTGGCTAAAAAAATATTTCCTAATATCTAATCTGGACCTCTGTTTAGTTAATTTGAAGCTATGCCCTCTTGTCATTGTGGGTGGCTGTATTTTTAAAAACTTGTTAAAGTCTAATTTATCCATTCTCGCTTTATTAATTTATCCAAGTAAAAGACGGCGATGAAAGGAACTTGCCCCTTTACCTCATACAAGGTGTGGCTTAGTATACTGAAGTCTCTTACAACTTCATTCCTCGACATTAGTGTAATTAGCATGGGACAAACCTTTACCTATAGATTGTGCTCAGACTGCATGTCCTATTTATATTCATTCACTTTTCTTCAGTTCCTAATTGTACTGGTTAAATACACATTACTTTGATATAAAAAGTTCACCTTGTTCATAAGAGCTTCTGGCACTAGAAAAGCTATCCACTGATTCAGTACTTTCTTGTCTTACAAGCTGAGGTCTGTCCTCCAATGGTCGTATTGCTTCTGGTGATGAAGAAACCAATGCCAAAATATTTAAAACAGCAGCTAATTTGAACTTTTAAGTACTGGAATATAAAAGACTTGCAGGGTGCAGTGTGTGATTCAATGTATAATTTTAATATGTTTTATTGACTGTTAAAAGTATTAGTTGCTGTATTTTCATATGTGCAAGAATTCAAATTCATGCAAGTAGAACCTAAGCAATGAGAGCTGATCCACAATAGATCTCCAACATTTGCTATCTCCCTACATGCTGCGTGTACAGTGTGACAGTCTACTTATTGTCAAGCTAATGATGACTTTATGCTGGTTTAGAAGACTCTGCAGAGTCTGTATATAACCAGTTTAATTTACATTTCCTTGCTCTAAAATCTATGTGCGTCCAATTTATTCTTAAATGCATTAATTGTCCCTACCTCTACTACTTCATGTGGCAATGCATTCCAAACATTCACCATTCTCTGACTAAAAAAATATTTCTTATTTCTTCTTCTGCGTTCACTCTCTCTCACGCTACCAGGGCTTTGCACGTAGCAGGATGCCGTACACAGAACGGAATGCGTTGTATCACTAGTTTGCAGACTGTGATATTTTCACCTTTCGGTCCGACACATCCGCCTTTCGCAGGGTTCCTAATATCTAATCCGAACCTTCCTTTAGATAATTTGTAACTATGTCCTCTTGTTCTTGTAGGTGGTTGTATTTTGAAAAACTTGTTATAGTCTAATTTATCCGTTCCTTTGATTATCTATAAACCTGTATTATAAGTCACCTCGAATTCTTCTCTTTTACTAGACACTGCAGACCAGTTTTTATGAGTATTTCTACATAACTATAATTCTGGAATCTCACTATCAGCTTTGTAGCTCTTCTTTATATCCTTCCTAGAATGTTTGTATCTTTTCTACGATAAGGACTCTACACTTGTATACAGTACTCCAATCTAGGTCTAACTAATGCTTTATATAGTTTGACTATCCCTTTGTTGCTCCTATGTTTAATATTTCTTTTTTATCTTACCTAACATTGCATTTGCCTTTTTCACTACTACCTGGACTTGCTCACTCACCTTACCTGTATGATCTATTATAACCCCTAGGTCCCTTTGTCATTTCTTTGTTTCGTTGTCTAGGTAAAGTCTTCTATAAAACTGTTGTCACTTTTGATGTTTCAAATATTTTACTTTTCTATAATGCTTTTCTTTTTTACTATCTTGTTTTGTACAGCCACTCACCTGATATAATTGGAAGAGAACGAATGCCACTATTGCTGATTATTTCAGAAGATGCTGTTCGCTGAGATGAGTTAGGACGATTTACAGAGGTAGTTCTGGCAGGTTGCCTGTTTGGTAAACTTCCAAGAATGACACGCTCCAATTGACGCCTAAATGCAGCTGACTGTAGTGCAGCCGATACTGGCCGTAGTTCCACAATAGCTTGCACCTTGAACAAACACAATAACTTTTTTTTTTCAAAAACAATAACAAATCAGAGCTGGAGTATATATGAGAATGGCATTGTTGATGTGACAAAAATAATGTATTTGCTAGTAATGTAATTTTCTGTTAGTCTAGCAAACAGTTACAATTATATGGCTATAAAGGAGAGGAAGACTAACGTCTGGTCAGGCAAAATATACTGATCAGACATGTTAGTCAGGGTCTGGCAAAATATACTGATCAGACATGTTAGTCAGGGTCAGGCAAAATATACTGATCAGACATGTTAGTCAGGGTCAGGCAAAATATACTGATCAGACATGTTAGTCAGGGTCAGGCAAAATATACTGATCAGACATGTTAGTCAGGGTCTGGCAAAATATACTGATCAGACATGTTAGTCAGGGTCAGGCAAAATATACTGATCAGACATGTTAGTCAGGGTCAGGCAAAATATACTGATCAGACATGTTAGTCAGGGTCAGGCAAAATATACTGATCAGACATGTTAGTCAGGGTCAGGCAAAATATACTGATCAGACATGTTAGTCAGGGTCAGGCAAAATATACTGATCAGACATGTTAGTCAGGGTCTGGCAAAATATACTGATCAGACATGTTAGTCAGGGTCAGGCAAAATATACTGATCAGACATGTTAGTCAGGGTCAGGCAAAATATACTGATCAGACATGTTAGTCAGGGTCAGGCAAAATATACTGATCAGACATGTTAGTCAGGGTCTGGCAAAATATACTGATCAGACATGTTAGTCAGGGTCAGGCAAAATATACTGATCAGACATGTTAGTCAGGGTCAGGCAAAATATACTGATCAGACATGTTAGTCAGGGTCAGGCAAAATATACTGATCAGACATGTTAGTCAGGGTCAGGCAAAATATACTGATCAGACATGTTAGTCAGGGTCAGGCAAAATATACTGATCAGACATGTTAGTCAGGGTCAGGCAAAATATACTGATCAGACATGTTAGTCAGGGTCAGGCAAAACATACTGGCCAATACCCTCAACTCTGATTCGTCGTAACCCTCCTTGGAAATGAGTTGTTTTCATTCGAGAGTGACTAACAAGGTGGGGAATCGACATGATCACCGTTGTAGTGAGCAAAACGCAGATGAAGCCAAGCATAGCACAACCGCCTGGAAGACCTCTGTCCGCCTTCATCAGCATGCTCTGAATGTAAGGAAAGGTACTGCAACCTGTCACTTAACGTCCTTTTCAGGGTGCACAAAAAGAGTAAACCTACCTATTGTCGGCATTCGCAAACAACAATAGACCTATATATATGAATATATGGTCACATAATCTGTTTACAATTTTTTAGTCAATTATTTAAATAATTGTCATAAATTTGATAAATGGTTCAAATGTAGAACTATATTAAATTATTATAGGCTATATTAAATAGTGTAAACACATTTTTATAGCAACATAGTGCGATAAATAACTGTCACCAACCTCAACCACAATAGCTTCTGGTCGATGTTTCTCAACGGTGTCGACATTAGCAGGTATGTTGTTCCCCTTCCCCAATGCTGTTGTGGTGGTATCATTGAGTCCCACCATATGTTTCTCCATGAACTGCTGGAGGTGTTCACGATGATTTTGGCCAGTAACAGGTCTCTCTCCATGCTGTATATTTCGAAGCTCATACATTAGATCTGTTCTAGTACGCTGGAGAAAACGATCCATGTGGTTATTATCTGTGTCCACATTAAATTCACTGTCCACCATTTCCATTTTTAATGAGTCTTCACTGCAGGTTGACTTTTCTGTGGCTGATGCTATGTCTGACTCCGAGCAGGACGATAGTTTCTGACTTGTGTCCATATTTGCTTAAATAGGTCTTGCTTGATCTTATCAAAGAGGGTGGAAGATATCAACACGATTATGTTTTGAATGACAATGAATGTCCTAGATGACTAAGTTGAAATGACATCATTTGGTACAAGTAGCTCTTTCACAAGGTTTACAAACTAACGTCAAGGGTTCCAAACATTTTTTCTCCAATGGTGACAGATTTTTAGCCAAACTTGCCTAATTTTTCGATACGTCACTAGGGTTCCATTTACACGTTATACCATTATTTGAAAAACTCACTGCCAAATAGTCTACTAGAACTTCGAATAAATCTAACGATTTTTCAAAACACCTTATTGTTCATTGTGGTAGTCTGTTCGAATATGAGACGTAGGCCTAGTTGTTGTTATTGAATAAACTGAATACCAACGCATGACCTGTACAAAAAACTAAATCACAATGTCTAATGCCTTTACCATTAGTAATGGTGGTAATGGAGGTAGGAAAAACGAAAACTCTTATCTTAAGAACATTAGCAAATCAAATTTGTTTCTGCACTTAAGTAAAACTGTCCCTATACGTTTTACTCTTTTTCAGCCACTTGGGATTTTTTATTCATACATGGGTCATGAAACGTAACGGTTTGGTAATACCTGCTTAGATTACTAATTTGCTATATTTAGACAATTAGTCATTTTCTTGGAAACTTGGAATCAGGTATTGCTAAAAATCTGATTGGGTGCTATTTTAGTGTCCTTAGCGCTTTGACATTTAGAAATACCTGTTGTTGGTACGGCTACGTCTTGATGATATGCTATTCCCATAGTAAACATTAGATTAATCAAAACTGGGTACACAAGCTCTCACAAACTCTCACCCATATAGGCCTACACACACAAATAATAACTATTGAACACACACAGAAAGAAATGGCATTAATTGATTTATTCTCCTTAAACCTGAAATAATAAGCTACAATCGCTTCATATTTATATTTCATAAACAATATTTTATTGTATCTTCTTCTGTGTTCGTTCTCAATCTCCCGCTACCAAGCCCTGAATATGGCTTTGCAAGTATTCAAAAACTGTCTGTGAGCTAGGAGATAGTTTAATGTATAAAAATGTAATCATCCGCATGGGAAGATGCAATAATGAATATAACTACAGGATGGGAGGGAACAATATTCGAACAATAAAAAAGGAAAGAGACCTAGGAGTTATAATTACTTCTAATAGATCATACAGGAAAAGTGCGGAAGCAAGTCCGGGTGGCACCGAAAAAGGCTAATGCCATATTTGGTTTGATAAAAAGAAACATTTCACACAAAAGCAAGGAAGTAATAGTCACGTTATTCAAATCAGTAGTGAGAACTAAATTGGAGTACTGTGTTCAGGTGTGGAGTCCATATAGAGTGGATATAAACATGCTGGAAAGGGTACAAGGAAGAGCAGCCACAATAATGATCGCGGGGTTTCAGAATTATAGTTATGAGGAAAGACTAAAAAAGACTGGTCTTCAATTTCTTGAACAAAGACGATTTTGGGGTGACAATACAAATGAATAAATTAATAAATGGAAAGGATAGATTAGACTATACCAATTTTTTCAAAGTACGACCGACCACAAGAACAAGAGGACACAGCTACAAATTGTTTAAAGACAGGTCTAGATTATATATTAGGAAGTATTTTTTTAGTCAGAAAGTAGTGAATTCTTTGAATGTATTGCCGCAGGATGTAGTGGAAGCAGAGTTAGCGCATTCAAAAATAGATTGCGTGCTGACAGTTTTTTCAGTATCCGTGGAGTGAAATAAACTAGTTATATACAGACTCTGTAGAGACTTCTAAACCAGTATAATAAAATTAAGGATGTTGTCCGGATAACGGAATGCGTCCTTTTTAGGACGCTCAAAAGAGTAATCCCACTCATTGTGGGCATTCAACAACAACTGCTTGACTGCGATATTTGCACCCTTCGGTCCGACACATTCGACTTATTGCAGGTTATTGTATTTATGGGAAGAAAGTCTAATGTCTGGTCAGGCAAAACATACTGATCAGACATGTTAGTCAGGTCAGACAAAATATACTGGCCAAGACCCTCACCTCGGCTTTCTCGTAGCCCTTCCTGGAAACGTGCTGTTTTCATGGCAGCCTGTGTAACAAGGTGAGGGATCAACGTGATTCCCGTAGTAGTGAGCGACACGCAGGTGAAGCCAAGCATAGCACAACCGCCTGGAAGACCCCGCTCCACCTTCATCAGCACACTCAAGATTTCAGTAAAGCTACAACAAACCGCCACTAAACGTCCTTCAACAACAACATTTACATTGTATCTTCTTCTTCTTCTTCTGCGTTCGTTCTCAATCTCCAGTTACCAAGTCCTGAGCAGAACTTTGCAAGAAGCAAGATGCAGTCCGAAGAACGGATTGCGTTGTGTCGCTAGTTTACAGATTGACTGCGACATTTGCACCATTGGTCCGACACATCCGTCTTCGGCAGAACATTGTATCCAAAGTAGTTATTGATTGGAGACTAGCCTGCGTAGATTTAGAGTAGCTTCCCTTTCTTAGCAGACGACGACGATCACCAAAGGTCAGCAAAATGATAACATGGTAATTTCGATTTAAAAAACATGAAGTTAATTTAACTATTTAACTTAAATAGTTAAATTTTACTACTATACCCCTTGAAGTTATATTGTACTAGACTTCTAGAAATATATTGTTCTGGCTAGTGCCTCATGAACGATTGTTTCGGAAGTTGCAATCACATGGTATTGGTGGTGGTGTCAGTTGAATAAAAAATTCGTTAACGGGAAGAAAGCAGAGAGTTGACGTAATGATGGAATTCTTTGGATGGTGTGAGGTAATAAGTGGAGTAACACCGGGATAGGTGTTGGCACCAATTTAGTTCTTGATGTTGATATTATAAACAAAACTGTGTGGCATGGCAGGGTGGCATCTCGTACATAGGTGGATCTATTGTTCCGAGTATCTGGTCAACATGAGATTGGTTCGCAGTTTTTAAAAAAGGAAGTACGGCAGGTATATATCATCTCTGAATATCTACATAACATCTATGCGACCTGTATAATAAGAAACGTTAAAGAAGACGAGAATATCGAAAGTTTCGTTCCATTTACAATTGACGGCAGCGGTGGTACGATGCGCAGATGACACAGTGATACTATCAAGAAGTGCAGAAGGGCTAGAGCAGCTAATTTCAGCCGTTTATAGATACAGTGCAGATCAAAACATATTTATAAAGATAAACAAAACAAAGATAATGACCACCGACAAAACAAGATGGTAACATACATTTACAATAGGTGGTGAGGAAAAAGACCAGGTCACGCATTTTGAATATCTGGGCTCTAGAACTGACAAAAATGGTTACTGCTCAAAATAAATCAGAAGAAGACTAGCCATGGCAACGCAGAGGCTGAACAACCTGAAAAAAATATTGGCAGAACACCAGCAGAACGACAAAAGTAAAAGTCTTGAGAGCTAGTGTCTCTTTCATGGCAGTACATGACTGCGAAGCATTGGACAATTACCAAAACAGCTGTAAAGAGAATCGAGTCCTTCTAGTCAAAATGTTACAGAAAGATTCTCAGATTATACTGGACTGAGAGATGGACAAATATAGACATTCGGCAAGAGTTGAACATAGAAAAGAACTGGAAATTGAAATTGAAATACTTTGGTCACATCAAGAGACACAACGGTCTTAAGAAGACGAGTGATGGAAGATATGGTACCAAACAAAAGAGGCAGGGGTAGACCGAAAAGACGATGGCACCAAGATATCCAGGAATACCTGGGCATGATTTTGGCGGAGGCTGAAGTTTTGGCAAGAGAACTAGTTTCTTTCAGTCGGGCTGTGATGGGAGCTACGTTCTACAACTTAACGTTTTTTATACTGGTTTAGAAGACTCATCAGAGTCTGTAGACAACTAGTTATATCTGCATTACCCTGCTCTAAAAGCTATGTGCATCCAATCTATTTTTAAATGCATTAGCTGCCCTGCCTCTACTACCTCCTATGGCAATGCATTCCAAGTATTCACTACTCTCTGACTAACAAAAAAATAACTAATATACAATCTGGACCTTTCTGTACCTAATTTGAATCTTGTTCTCGTTGGTGGTGGTTGCATTTTGAAAAAAAAAACTTGTTATAGTCTAATTTAACCTTTCCTGGGATTATCTTATAAACCTTCATTAAGTCACCTCGAACTCTTCTCTTTTCAAGTCATGGTAGGCCGGTTTTTCTGAATCTTTCCTCGTAACTGTAATTCTGTAACCCCACTATCAATTGTGTCGCTCTTCTTTGTATCCTTTCCAGCATATTTATATCTCTTCTACGATAACGGCTCCACACATGTACACAGTACTCCAATCTAGGTCTAACTAATGCTTTATACAGTTTGATTATCACCTCCTTACTCCTATGTTTCTTTTTATCATACCTAACATTGCATTTCCCTTATTCACTGCTACCTGGGCTTGCTCACTCACTTTACCTGTATGCTCTATTATAACCCCTAGGTCCCTTTCCTAATCTATCATTCTAATATTGATCTCTCCCATTGTGTAATTATGTCCCATATTGGATCTACCCATGTGGATGACTGTACATTAATCTATATTGAACTCCATTTGCCATCTCACAGACCAGTCTTGAATTTCCTCTAAATCCGACCTCAATATATCCACCTCTGCTATAAATGAGACACTCCTACATAGTTTTGTGACCTCCGCAAATTTTTCAATCATTGATCTTATATCAATGTCCAAATCAGTGGACCACTCCTGCATCTTTCCAATATCTTGGAACAATCCCTTTTGCAAGTGATTGGGGACATAATAAAGCCAATGGTTTTGCTAGTTGGTCTCTAATTTAAAATAGCAATTTTGGATAGATACCATCTTGACCTGGACATGTATCCACTCCAATTTTGTTCAAACCATTTCCTTCGTAAAACAGATTGATTTTGATTCCAGTATATCCATTTCACATTTGAAAATATCTATAGGCTCTGGGATCTTGGAACAGTCTTCTTTTGTGTAGACTGTGCCAAAGTATTGATTTAGTAGATTGGTTGTCTCCCTATTTTCTCTTATTATTTTGCCTGTGCAATATATGAGAGGGCCTACCTTGTATTTCGTTTTTTGTTTATAACATAAGAAAAGAAGTTTTTTTAGTATCAGTCTTGATTCTATTAGCAATTTTTTTTTTCGAAGTCAATTTTTGCTTCTTTATTCACTTTCCGAGCTATGTTTTGCTTGTCCAAATATTTTACTTTTGAATTACCTGCCTTTATATATGTTTTCCATGTTTTATTTTTAGCTATTCTACATTTAACTACAAATCTAGTTATCCACTTTTTACGCTTGGGGTTTACCTCCCTACATGGAACACATTCCATTTTTAGCTTTTCTAGAACTGTTTTAAAACTCTCCCACTTTTGTTCAACATCTGTTCCTCCGACAATATCTTTTCAAATTATGTGGCTTGCTGTCTCTTTCATCTTCTGAACATCTGCCTTAGAGTAGTTGTATGTTCGCGTGTGTATGTTTACTTCTTTCCCTGCTATAAGATTCCAACGGATGATTTGATGGTCACTTGAGCCAAACAGTTCCCCAACAGTGACGTTTTCAATCATATTTTCCTCTGAAGTAAAAACTAAGTCGAGTGTGTTTTTGCTATGATGAGCCACTAATTGAGGTCTCCATAGTTATCAATCAAGATTTCTGGAAGTTCTATTTCTTCCAGATCTTAAATATACCTTTCTAGCTTCCAATCGATACCCCTGGAGTAATATTGTTCCAGACATCTATAAAATATATTGTTTCATTCAAAATATTTAGAAGATAGATTGGCTAGACTGATCTAGATCTCTAGAGATTACATTGTTCCATATCTCACGATTGTATATTGTTCTAGACGTCTAGGAGATTGGCTAGACTTCTCCAGATCTCTAGAGATTACATTGTTCCATATCTCATGATTTTATATTGTTCTAGACGTCTAGGAGTTATATTGGTCTTGACCACTAGAAGTTATTTTATTCTAGACCTCAGATGTTATATTGTTCCAGACCTCTTGGAGTTATATTGGTCTTGACCTTTAGAAGTTATTTTATTCTAGGTCTAAGATGTTATATTGTTCCAGATTTCTAGAAGTTACATTATTCTAGTCTTGAAATATGTGGGACTGCAGTCAAACTCAATATTGATAATGGCTGAGATATGAACAAAGTTGACCAACACACGAGAACAACTAACGGAACTATCGCCTGAGAAGGACGCTTAGTCAATGCTGACAAGAACTGTTAGAACTCCTTCAGGATTGCTATAATTTTGTTCTTATATTTGTTGAACTTAGTTTACACTTTTCACATGTGTTGTTCTCATTGATAAAGATCTTTTTATATCGAAATGTCGCTTCATGTTATCGCGTATTGTAGCCTTGTTTGTATTTCACACATTTTTCCAGACCCCATAAGACATTAGTTAATTTGTCGAAGCAGTGACCTGTTTGAACCAATGGATCAGTCTATCAATGAGTTGTTTTCTGTTATCCTTCACTCGGAAAAAGTCGCATTGGATGAGAAGAGAAAGTGCAAAGAAGGTTAGAGTAAAGTTAGTGTTTCTGTAACATTATAATTCTACAAGTCAAAAATGAGTTTTAGTATGTGACTTTCTTTGTTTTTGTTTTTATTTGGTACTATCGCGTTTACAAGGAAAGAAATAGTGTGTCTGTGATCATAGTTTCGCACAACTCTACTCGTTCAACCACCGGTGTAGCCAAAAATAAACCACTAAAATTCCCAGGCGTGTCGGTAAAGGTGATTAAAGGGTCCTGTGCATGGGATGGGGTTAGTAACCTCGTCGTATAAAACCATTGCTGTTGAAACTGCTACTGCAAATATCCGGATGCATACTTTATGTGAAGAGCCAACTGAAGTGGGGGATTTATCTACACTTGAAGCGTAAAACAATCATCAATTATCTTGTACTCCAGGGATAGAAAACCGGGTTACGCTAAATTACAGAAACCGCAAGAGGTCGTTCACATATGACGCAACGTATACGGAAGACACACAGGAAAGGGGTGGATGAAAGATGATGTCCGACATTTTATGACGAAGTGTGAGGAGAGGGAGGGGTTAGAGAAATGTAATTATATATGTAAATATTATGATCGTATTCTATTTTAACATATTGTTAGTCTACCACATTACAAATTGTCTTACTTGCTACTAGAGTCAGCTATAGCAGAAACTTATAGACTAGGCACCATCACATTGTCAAGTTCACAGTGTGAAAAATTAGAACGTATCTAGAATGATTTTATTCGACTGGTTCTAGTTTCACAATTGATACTTCAATTGTGACGATAAAATCCACATTTTGGCTTCATGGATCTACACTAATGGTGAAATGACAGATCAAAGTCAACATAACTCTCGGATGGGAATGCAGAGAGGGGTGCAACCAGAAAGTAGGAACTCAAATAGGACGTTCTTTCTTAATAAGGACATTGTGTCATAATTTACTGCGATATCTGCGCCTTCCAACCCGACACATCCGATTTCAGCTGGCGTTTATGGATACCAGGTTTGCCTTCCCATTGTTGTTCTTATTCTCTTAGCCAGACTACACTATTGCAGCCTGTTCCCAGGATCACTAAATGGTCTCTGCTTGAAACTGTGGACGTTGACCCTGATGCAAGCAGCCAACAATGAGTCGTTGGCTGCTGTCTGCTCATTCACTGTGCTGCATCTTCGGCATCATTTAGAAATCAATCCCGAATCGAGCAGAGATGAGTATACAGAACACATAGGTAATTGCAACCATTAGAATCCACACTCTTCGCCATTTGCTGTAGGAGACTGAGCACATATGTGACCTGGAGTGCAGTTATGTCGAGTCTTAAGAGGACAGAACAGAGCTGAACCTGATTAACATTAAATTTACTTTCCATTATTAACAAACAGATTTATTTATTAACTAAAAGAACTAAATTTTTTTTTGGGGGGGGGGGTGTTAAGAGATTTATCACGTCAGGTTGAAGTAGGTCCTGTTATTGTGACGAAGCTTGTGACAATGGAAATGGGGAGCGGGAGTGGATAATCAGAAGAGATTTATCACGTCAGGTTGAAGTAGGTCCTGTTATTGTGACGAAGCTTGTGACAATGGAAATGGGGAGCGGGAGTGGATAATCAGAATGACAACAATTGCGTGATGTTATATGTGAAAACCCTTCACCTGCAAGAGCACACAAGGGGTTTTAGATCTGGCATCTGTAAGAGGCCAACTGCAGCCGCGGCACAATGGTTTCAAAAGCGTTATATATGGAGACGTCTCGTTTAATAGAACTGTACCTATTACACCAGAAATCGTGGCATAACACTTTTACTGACGATTCGATAACAAGCCTAGACTAATTTTATAAACTTGTCATATTTTGGTACTATTTCCAGAGTTCCTTATTTGGGATAGAAATAAGGACCAGATTGTTTTTATTGATCTCCTTTTCGGTCACATACACTACTTGCAGGCAGGCGATGTCAAGAATTGTCTGTTCTTGCAGTGGGTTTCTATAGTACTTAGTTTTTCACAATAAAGTTGCCAGTAATACGCACAACTTTCATCAGTTGATTCGTATATGTGTGTGAAAATTGATGTGTTGTACTTTCTCTTTTTTGTTTCTGCATTTCCAGTTTAGGTGTCTAAATGTTGCTAAGAGCTAAGTAATATTTTAACATTTTTGTTTTTATTTTCCTTACACAGTTACAGTCGCCAGTTATTTCCACATCGTCCAGTTGTAGACTAATACATATTTTAAAAGGTTTAATTATTTTCACGGTTGACACTTTGATCACGTACTATTTATGCACTGTAATTGCTCATAGAACCAACTTCGATGTGCCTGTGCGAACCCATAGGTGCTCAACCTATTGCTAAATAGTGCCGCCGATATCACAAACTCCGAAGCTTCCACTAGCGGCTCCGAAATTCCCCATGGTTACGGTCAGGTACACAATTCCAGCTAGGTGGACTGAAAGAAGCGGTCATGCCACAAAACAACGAAATGCCCGAGTCTGTGAAACTGATCATGACGTGATTGGAGTTGGTATATACAGTCACAGTACATATATATTGGTGATTACAACAATGTTATTGTGAATGGTCTTTTGTGGTTCAAACACAGACGTTCTCTAACTGATTAGTCTTTAAAAACCTTTTACACCCCTACAAGTGATTGCACAGTCCCAGTGAGATTTTGTTTATGAGTTCTAACAAATTATAAACTGATAATCCTAATATAACAACACAGACTAGTTGAAGGAGCGTACACTCGTCAAAAGTAAAGAAAACCTTCAAAACAAACGAACAATAGGTTGGTAGATGGAAGATTTTTTTTTTTTTAATTATGGCAGTGTAATTGAGGGTTAGACATGCACACTGGCATGTGCATCCACGCATTTAGAACAGTAATGCCGCCGAAGACGGATGTGTCGGACCGAAAGGTGCAAATATCACAGCCAAGCTGTAAACTAGCGACACAACGCACTCCGTTCTCCGGACTACATCCTGCTGCTTGCGAAGACCTGTACAGGGCTTGGTTGCGGGAAATTGACAACGAACGCAGAAGAAGAAGAAGAAGAAGAAGAAGAAGAAGAAGAAGAAGAAGAAGAAGAAGAAGAACAGTGATCTGTGGAGTAGACTTACACATTAGGGACTAGGCTCTGGCGAGTTGACATTGACATTTAAAATGGTGCTCTGAGGAGTTGACATAGACATTTAAAATGGTGCTCTGAGGAGTTGACATAGACATTTAAAATGGTGCTCTGAGGAGTTGACATAGACATTTAAAATGGTGCTCTGAGGAGTTGACATAGACATTTAAAATGGTGCTCTGACTCTGATGTTACTCGTCGCTTCCAACCAGCTGTAAATAGGAACCTTACAGTCAAGGAGAGCTATGAAACTGATCACTGAATCTCATTAAAGCTAGACGAGTACATCGAAGTCTCTAAAACCACGTTTCCAATCACTCACAAAATCTTTCTTTATTTGTCATCTTTTAAAAACTGCTCTTCTATTTCCTTTGACACATACTTTTTTCTAGCCTCGCTAAATCTAATATTTCGAAATTCATCTGATTTATCATTTATTATCAGTAGCCACATTAAATCTAACACTCCATCTGGTGTATCAGCTATTATAAAAAGTCTAATGAAGTCAAATACGTCATCTGAAGTATCATTTATTATCAGCAGTCTAATGAAATCAAATACTTCATCTGGTGTATCATTTATTATGAGTAGCCTCATTAAATATAATATTTCATACTTAGTGTGATGTTTCACATATTATCAGTAGCCTCATTAAATCTAATACTTCATCTGATATAACTGCTATTATAAGTAGCATAATTAAATCAAATACTTCATCTGAAGTATCATTTATTACCAGCAGTCTAATGAAATCAAATACTTCATCTGGTGTATCATTTATTATGACTAGTCTCATTAAATATAATATTTCATACTTAGTGTGATGTTTCCCATATTAACAGTAGCCTCATTAAATCTAATATTTCATACTTAGTGTGATGTTTCACATATTATCTGTAGCCTCATTAAATCTAATACTTCATCTGATATACCAGCTATTATAAGTAGCATAATTAAATCAAATACTTCATCTGATGTATCACCTATGATCAGTAACCTAATTAAATCTAATACATAATACGTCATCTCATGTATTACTTATTATCTTCTTCTTAGTTCTTCTTAGTCGACTTGTACTTCTACAGTGGCAGATGCCCCTGTGCAGGTCCCAGCTCTGGTATGAGCTGGATGTAGCCGGGAGAAGGATTTCCTGCTTAGTGGGCTAGGCTCGAGCAGCTTATTACTCCGCTACGTTGGGACACGCACCGGGTGTCTAACCGATGTGCAAGTCCATCTTAATAGACTCAAACACTAGAGCAAAGAAGACCCGCAACCTGTTAGGCGCCATCTGTGCTGCTCCAAACAAACCACTTAACCATGGCCGGTGTTATGCCATGTCACACAGTCGCCTCTTATGGCATGCTCTATGTGTGGCAGTGGTGCTGTTCTTGTCCTCAACATAAACAAAGACCCCGACGGACTACTGCTGGTTATTGTTTAACTCTCTCTTTAATTTCAAGTCAAGGACAAAATTGAAGCCGTCCGCTCACGACTTGAAAAGCAAACGGAAACAAAGAGAGAATGTATACAGAAGATGGAGAAACTGGTATGTGTTGCTATAAATTAAGTTAATGTTTTATCAAATATAAGAAACAGTCTTCTTCTTCTTCTTGTTCTTCTTTTTCTTCTTCTTCTTCTTCTTGCGCTTATCGCCACGACACATCCTACTTCAGCTGGTTGTGAGTACCAGATTTACCTTCCAACGATTCTTATTATCCTATCCAGACTACACTAGTGCAGCTTGTTCCCAGGGCCGCCGCTTTGAGGCCGAATATGATCTTGACCAGCTCTAGTTTTCTGGTCCTGATGCAAACAGTCAGCTTTGAGTCACTGGCCACCAAGAAAGTGTATTAAAAGAAGCTTTAGTAGTTGAAATTCGAAAGCGGCAGAATGTTAGTCGATGTTCCCGCAAAACATCAAGTAAAGGAAACATGAAATTCCTACCGTATATACCACTTACGGAGAGGAAGCTAACGTCTGGTCAGGCAAAATATACTGATCAGACGTGTTAGTCAGGGTCAAGCAAAATATACTGATCAGACGTGTTAGTCAGGGTCAAGCAAAATATACTGATCAGACGTGTTAGTCAGGGTCAGGCAAAATATACTGATCAAACATGTTAGTCAGGGTCAGGCAAAATATACTGATCAGACATGTTAGTCAGAGTCAGGCAAAATATACTGGCCAAGACCCTCACCTCGGCTTCCTAGTAGCCCTAACTTGAAACGGGCTGTTTTCATGGCAGCTTGGGTAACAAGGTAAGGGATCGACGTGCTCCCCGTAGTAATGAGGGACACGCAGATGAAGCCAAGCATAGCACAACCGCATGGAGGAACCCCGGTCCACCTTCATCAGCACGCTCGAGGTGTGAAGAAAGCTTCTGCAACCCGTCACTTAACGTCCTTTTTAGGACGCACAAAAGAGTAGCCTATTCATTGTGGGCATTTGTAAATAACAACAGCAATACCACTTACATTTCCCTAGGTGTAGTAAGGCGCAGGAAGTAAGTTCAACAAACAAACCTACTATACTACATATAGCCTTTAGCTACATGGCAGCAGACATACACCTGCCTGTTTGAATAACAGGATTCCAAGTATTCAAGTTAGTGCTTGTACTATTTCTTGTCAACTTTCTCTTTCCATATAACAATAGGGCCACAGCTGCAGCTGATCCCCATACAGGAAGGCTGCCTGAAAGAGATAGCCTGGATGAATGGTAGTTTCGTATTACATAAGTGTCAACCGTGCTTATGTTTGGGTCATAAAGACGACCACTCAGAATATACGTGATCTGCACCCTCTTGTCCCGAGTGTATGAGGGTTGCTTTTGTGTTATGAGGGGTATTTCCGGTTCTATTCCACCTGTGCCTTTAATTTTGTTGCCCAAAAGAGTTGCTTTTCCCGTTTTATACACAACTCTGATGTACCGTGGGCTCTTGATATACTGATTACCGTAGCTCTTCGTTAACATGATATGGATGCTAGTCCCATGAACAACCATGTTTAGTCGCATATTACGACATGTTTAGGACATAAGATATCACTGCTTTGCGTTCCGCTGATCTGTATAAGATACTAACTTGCAGCTTGCTGTAGTGCTGTTGAACGATATCGTCTCTTTTTGCCGTCAGAGGCGCGTCCCAACCCGCTTTTTTCACAGGTGGGGGACAGTGCCGGATTTAGATAAAAGTAAAGGTCTGTCCCGGAAATGAAGTGTAAGAGACTTCACAGTACGAGGTCTAAACTTATCTTTATGAACAGTAAGTCAGGTACCCATTTACAAGGAGTGTAGCGTGTCGAAATAAAAACGTTAGCACTTTAACAAATTCACCTACTCAGACGAAGACTACATTCGCCTATTTCGTTCTTTTTCCGGAAGTCTCAGTAACTGTACGTACTTTCCTAACTATTTTTATTTCAGAATTGTTAGTTCACGAATATCTGTTCACTGTCATCCTTCCAGACTTGCGTTTGTCGGTTCAGAAGGGCAGTCCGTAGCATCAAATTATAGCATATGATTCAACAATTAGTCACACTATCTCCACATTCACAATTTCAACCAGTGTATGTATCTAATATATATTAATTGAATAATCGACGTAGTTGTTGAATGACAACAATGAGTAGGTTTACTCTTTTGTGTGCCCTTAAAAGGACGTTAAAGACCATAATTTTGCAATTAGTTTTGCTAGAATTATTTGTTCTATAAAAGCAGTCTCTTCATAAAACTTGACTTGTCTTAATTATTTCACAAGGAAGACAAACATGCTGAATACCAAATTAAAGGAAAATGAATATGCAGTAAGAATATGAAGGTCTTGTAGAATTTCAGAAAATATTACAAGTAATTGTTTATATTGTAATTTTTTGGTAATAAAAACTATTTTTCACACACAAAAATATCACCAATCCATGAATAACCACTGAAAAGCAATGCAGATTGGTCTATTGTACTTCAGAATAACAGTAATCCACATTTGAATAATATCTACAAGAAAATAATTTTCTGTCGCAGTCAAATGGAATTGACGTGCTACTGAGTTGCAGGTCTCCATTCACTCCACATTGTCGACCACATTTTGGCAGCAATCTGAATAAGTTCTGGGTCTCAGTCAGTCAGTGGTGATTGAATTTGGTACTGAAACCTATTCGCTATCAATATAACTGTCATGTTCTCTAGAAGTTGCTTTACAAATATTGCATCTTCGTTTTTCTGTAGATATCAAATGTGTTTGCCTTTTAGCAGCATTAGGTCCTAGCTGTGACAACGCCCCCTCATCTTCAGCCTCAGATTCAGTAGGCTGAGTAGGTTGAATAATATTATTTCTATGTCTAACTCTGATTCAACATAAGAAAAATGTGAATCCTCGTCACTAAATTCATATATAGAGTACACAACTCCCTAGCCTTTTCTACAGATAAAAACAACCTAATATTAGACAATATGGATGTGCTAGGTTCGCTACACATTTTTGGGATATACTGACTTGAAAGATGACAAATGTTTTCCAACTTTGAACGTCCACACAATGCACGTCATAGCTTTCACAATTGAAGCGCAAATATAAGAATTACTTCCCTTACCATCTAATGTCAATTGAAATTTAGAAACACTGAAATAACGAAACACATTTCGTTGAAAGTGCCGTTAACGATATGAGCGTTTTTCTGGCATCAAGTGGACGCCAGGAAGAATGCTGGCAGCGTTCTTATGGCCTTTAAGAGTTAAGTGGCGGGTTGTCGTAGCTTTCCTCACATCGTGAGCGTGCTGATTAAGGTGGACTGGGATCCTTCAGGCGGTTGTGCTATGCTTGGCTTCACCTGCGTGTCGCTCACTTCTACGGGGAGCACGTCAAACCTCACCTTGTTAGCCAGACTGTTGTCCTCAACAACAGCCCATTTCCCGGACGACCAACGAGGAGGTCAGCTGAGGGTCTTGACCAATATATTTCTCCCGACCCTGGCTAACATTGTCTGATCAGTATGTTTTGCCTTATCAGACGTTAGCCTTATCGTCTCCATCGACGTAGTGGTGAGTGCATTGCATTATATCCACGAGGATCCGTTAACCTTCTCATGTACGCTTCAGAATGTAAAAAGATCCACTGTAACCAGCCACCAAAGTAACGGTGTCAAGAGTAGAAATAGAAAATGGCTCACAGAACCGACTTCATTCCAACAGGGCGATCCTATATGTGCTCAGTCCCTATCATTGCTCAAAGTGTCGACGACAGAGTACGAACTACGTAACGGTTTAGAAAATTTCCCCTGACTTTGTCAGGTACCCATTTACAGCTGTGTCCACTAGGAGAACCCACAACATGCCTTGTCTGAACACGACGTGATTTGAACCTGGTACTTTGGAATTGTAAGCAAAGCTCTCACAACCGTTAGGTCATACTTTTCCTTTAAAATTTTTTTTTCTCCCCCTATTTGCCTCACTAGTTTCTACTGGCGGAGGCGCGCCTTTTCCACCCCAGACCGTAGTCAATTGGGCGATATTAAGACTCACAAACTAGTGCTTGGATGTATGTGTGCGTCTGTATGTACCTATGCTAGGTTTGTGCGCTCTCAGAAGCCAGCCCAACAAAGTGCAATGGTAGGGCCTCACCTTGAAGGCGAGTGTGAAAGTTGTGCGAGTGTGTGATTGTTGGACAGAGTCAAATGCAACTGGAGTGTACGAGTCGCTTCCACAAGAACGACAATCATTCGAATGGAGTCCCTGGAGGTAAGAACAGAGTCACAGTAACCTTACATGCATATCGTAACATGTGATTAAAGAGGGCTGTGCATAGGTCTAGCAACCTCATCACGTCATTTATATTCTTCTTCTTCTTCGTTCGTTCTCAATCTCCCGCTACCAAACCCTGAAAGGGCTTAAGTAGCAGAATGTAGTCCAGAGAACGGAATGCGTTGTGTCGTAGTTTACAGCCTGGCTGCGATATTTGCACCTTTCGGTCCAACACATCCGACTTTAGCACGCATTTTTTGAGTACCGGGTTAGCATTCCCTCTTCGATCCCTTCTCCTTAGCCAGTCTGCCCTGATGCAGCCTGTTATCCAGGATCACCGCGTGGAGGTTTAGAAGGGTCTTGGCAGCTATGGTTCGCTGGCCCTGACGCTAGTAGTCAGCTATGGGTCGCTGACCACTGCAGCTCATGTGCTGCTCAGCATCTTGATCCCCATTTATATTCAATTATCAAGATAATAAATAACTTTAACTGAGTTTTGTTCTACTTGTATTATTCATCCATTGGCTCTTTCCGTTTTGTCAGATGAAAGTAAGTTGTGCTTTGTCACAAAGGGATGTAACTACAGTCTATGACGATAACGAATGCGAGTGTAAGACCAATCCGGCTAGAGTAGCGTACAGCGTGTGCAAGGAAAAACAGTTTACATCCATCGCATGGTGTGACGTGTCTTCTCAAATGCTCAGCCATTAGCCTATCCGCAATCAGTATCTCCTTTGTCTGTATTTTATGCGTAATCCTGCCCCTCCATACAGCACGATCATTCATATCCCTATTGCATACTTCCTTTTCCCTTGTACAAATACTTATTTGTATAATAAAATCTGATATTCACATATAGAACTATAGATATACAATATCGATATTCATTAATAACTCATTTATGGTATCCCCTGACATTTGTTTTGAATGAAACTCTTAAGATGACGTAGTAATGTTGCAAAATTATGTTCAATGATAATTAATACATGTAGAGATCCTGGTGTAACTGAGCTTAACTTAACTTCAGTATACTAGTTTTGTTAACTCTGTCAATTGATAATATTTTTTTTTCATGTTTCCGACTTGTTTACTCATCGGTTGTCTTTTTTTAAGCTTGGTTTTTCCCACCCATATCGTTGCTTGTTTTTTTTCTTGCCTCAAACTTGATAAATTTGAATGAAAACACATCAACTTAGAAGGAACATGTAAAGTCGAAAGACCAATTGGTGTAAATGTCGCAGTCGAACTGTAAACTATGATACAACGCATTCCGTTCTCCAGACTACGTCTTGCTACTTGCAAAACCCTTTTCTGTTTTCATTGTTTGGTAGAGAGAGTTTGAGAACGAACGAAGAAGAAGAAGTGGCACACTGGTTCAGCACATCGCTTTAATTAAATAGTTTTTTCTGACACACGACTGTGTTTTTTTCATGCTGTGTCATAAAATTGATAGTCGGTATCGGGGAGGAATATAGATATAAGACATTCATATTCTCCACCTTGCAACATATTCTATTTTAGGATAGTTAACGGATCCAAATATAACAAGAAAGACTCATAGCTATCGTTAAATATGTCAGGAACTGCATTGGAATTCACTATCAATGTTGACACATAAACACACACAAACATGCACACACACACACACGCACAAGCACACACACACATAGACAAACCAAAAGAAGCCAAGAATAAATCCTATTTTACGTAAGAATAGTCACAGGCTTGACTTAGTCACTCATTTTCTACCATACGGTGTAGAAGTCTTCTTCTTTTTTCGTAGCTTATAGTTTCAACATGTTGAAGTGAATTTGCGGGGGGGGAGGGGGGGGGGGGGGAGTAAGGATTGGTACATGTCTCACACAAAAAATGAGAAATGCCTATGCTGACGTACAGCCTCTGCCAATCAAGCCAACCGTACCTTCTCGAGTGGTCCACTAGCTGGGTCCGGTGCTCCCCGTTTAAACTAACACGGCAATGGCGAAAAGCGAGTATCCGGCGCTGACAAATCGGACTCCAGATGCCTGAAGGGATAAAATAGCAGGCTATGGGTGGGGTAACCCAAACAGAAACCCTCGGGGGAGTGTGACCCCCTCCGTCAGGTGCGGTGATGCTGGGCTCACCGGCGCGTGGACATGACCCGATCCCCACCAAGGTCACACCCAGCGAGCTACCCTGGTTAAAAGAAAAGCAACTGAAGCCCGGCAGACAGTGTTTGGATGATCCGGGACATGGATAGGAAGACTCCAAAACTTCCCCCACCGAAGACGGAACATGCTGGCCAGAATGGCGTGGGTACCCAGAAATGGAAAAGGACATATACGCATATACGGTTAATGAATATCCTCAGATATATCACAAGATATGGGGCTGCCTCCGTAGACTGCCACCAGGCGGAGGCAGCCCCGGTTCCCAAGCCTCGAAGGGATCCACCCCAAGCTACTGATGACAGCTCTGCATATCGGTGTACCAGGATTAAGCAGAGTAAAGATACTGGACTACACAACACTCTAAAGATTACACAATGGAACGCAGAGGGGGTGATGGGGAAGAAGCTAGAACTGCACAATTTTCTGTATGAGCACAAGATAGATGTCATGTGCATACAGGAAACACATCTAAATGTAGAAAGACGTTTTGGTATTAGGGGATATGAAACACACAGGTTGGACAGAGAGGGTCACAAAGGAGGTATCATCACATTAGTAAAAAACTCCATAGCCGCCACAGAAATCTCCAGCAGCATCAATGGGCCTGAACATCTGACAGTCAAAATACATGTCCTCCCAGAACCACTACAAATTACAAATTATTACTGTCACAATAGCAAAAACCTGGAACTAGATAGAATTCCACTAGCCGATAAAAATCATATATAGTTCTTGGGGACTTCAACAGCCACTCTCCAAGTTGGGGCTACAACACCATGGATACAAGAGGAGAGGGGGAGGATTGGATGGTAGAAAATCTTCTCATTCTAATAAGCGAACAAGACACAGAGCCAATCTTCTACTAAAGATGCCGGAGAACACAGAGCATGCCTGACCTGGCAATGGTAACTGAGAACACCAAGAGGCGCACAAAAAGAGAGGTAATGAGGCAGCTTGGAGGTAGTGATCACAAACCAGTTATGATCACAATAGCAGATTTAGAACTACCCATAAACAGAAAGAAGACAGCCAGCTGGAATTATAAAAGAGCAGACTGGAACCTCTACAAGCGCTTAACTGAAGACAAATTGAAAACACCCTTCACATCAATCAATGTCAGACGAAACGCTGCAACACTTACAAACATCACCACAGAAGCAGCGGAAAAATCAATACCACGAGGCAGAAGACCTTTCTGGACCAGGGAGCTACAAGAACTGCATGACAGGGCTACCAAAGCAAGAACCACTATAGAGCAAGATCCATCAGACTTTAACATTACAGAACACAACAAACAGCAAGCTATATAGAAAAAGGAAAAACTCGCGTGTGTCAGAAAAGGTTGGCAGGACAAAACCGCATCCCTCAACATGGAGAAAGACACCACAAAACTTTGGAGTCTGGTGAGGAGCCTAAATGAGGAGAACACCGTCAGCCATGCAAAAACGGTACTTCAAGAGAGTGGCGAGACATATACAGGAAAACTTGAAGAGAGTGGCGAGATATGTACAGGAAAACAAGCAGCCAATCTCCTTGCCGCGGGTTTTGCAGAAGACACCAAAATAAACATGCCCAAGGTAAGAGTTAGAGAGGTGGAAAATGAACTAAAAAAGAGAACGAAAAGGAAAGAAAACAATGAGGATGAAATAAACAAGCTTTTCAGTATCAAAGAATTGAATTGGGCAATAGGAAAACTTAAGATGAAAAAGGCACTTGGGCCCGACGCAATAACAAATGAAATTTCACACTTAGGACCAATAGGCAGACAGCGATTCCTGGACCTGATAAACCAATCGTGGACTCAAGGATTGTTCCCAAAAGAATGGAAGGAGGCAGAAATAATCCCAATCCTCAGGAAGGGAAAACCAAAAGAAAACAAAACAAGCTACCGTCCAATCAGCCTCCTTAGCTTTCTGGGAAAGACAATGGAAAGGCTAGTGAACAATAGGATGCTAACTTTCCTTGAGAAAAACAAAATCCTGGACGAGTGCCAGTCTGGCTATAGAAAATACAGGGGTATCGACGACCAGACCGCTTATCTGACCCAGGAAATCGAAGATGCCTTTCAGAGAAAATGCAAACTATTGGCCACCTTCTTTGACCTGACTAAAGCTTTTGACAAAGTTTGGAAGAAAGGACTAATGCTAAAATTAGCGGGCTGCGGAATAAGGGGGAACATGCTTGACTGGATCAAAGACTACCTCCACTCACGATGTGCGAGAGTCAGGCTGGAAGAACACAGGAGCAAAATGATCAAACTGCATGAGGGGGTTCCCCAGGGAGGATCACTATCCCCTACCTTGTTTATCCTCTTCATTAATGATCTGCCAAAACAGTTCAGACCACACATCCATAAGGCACTCCATGCGGATGACCTGGCCATATGGACCCAGGCAGAAAACATTGAAACCGCAAAAGCAAGAATACAGGAAGCAAATAATGCAGTAAAGAAATGGGCAGACTGATGGGGTGTCACAATTAACAAAAGCAAGACCCTCTCAATACTCTTCTCGCTCTCTACAAAGCCAGAGCAGGTCAACCTAAATTTAGAAAATAGCCTACTTCCTAGAGAAAACAATCCTACATACCTAGGAATGAGATATGACAAAAGATTAACATGGGGCCTACACATAGAGGATACTCAAAAGAAGGCCACACTCAGACTAAGGCTGATGAAAAAAACTGGCAGGGACAAATTGGGGCAGAGATGCAAACGCAGTCAGACAGGTCTACACTGGATACGTACGGCCAACACTGGAATATGGCATGGGTGCCTATGCAACAGCGGCAAAGATCAACCTACAGAAACTAGACAAGGCACAGAATACCGAACTCAGAATTATTACCGGAGGTCTGCGAAGCACCCCAATTAGAGAACTCGAAGCAGTAGCAGGCCTCCAGAGCCTCGGTGAGCGCTGAGAAGGAAAAATATTAAACCTGACAGAAAAATACAAGCGTATGAATAAACATCCAATGCAGGGAAAAGTCAATGAATTAACAAAAAACCGCATAAAAAGAACAAGCTTCAATCATCTATCAAAAGCCCTTACAACCAGAAACAGTGACATCATATCAAAATGTCCAACGACATGGAAAATGATACAAGTATATGAAAATACAGACCAACAGCCCAACTTCACGGTGGAAGCGAAAATACCAGGTATCGATAGAAAGGTGGAAGAATCAGACCATGCATTGAGAGAAAAAACCCTAAAGCATATTGGAGACGCCTATCCTCAACCCATGTGGACGCACGTCTACACAGATGGATCATCAGAGGAAGCATTGAGGCTAGGAGGACCGGGACTCGTCATATTTCTACAGGATGGAACCGTTATAGAAAAAGCAAGTGCTGCCGGGAAGCCCTCGACAAATCTAAGAACAGAGCAACAGGCAATAATTGAAGCAGTCAAACTATTGGATGAAAAGGGGTTAAAGGATAACAAAATAGTGGGTTTTTTTGCGACTGCAGGGAAATTTTGCAGGTCACACAAAGAGAACCACGAAATAGAATGGAAAGGGAACTGATATGCCAGCTAAACAAACTCTCAGACCACAATAAAATCACCCTCCAGTGGATTCCAGCTCACTGCGGCATACCTGGGAATGAATGGGCGGACAGGCTAGCCAGGGAGGGAAGACAAAGAGAACAATTCACCCACCCAGTGTCACTGCTACAAGTCAAGGCAAACATCCAAGAAAATATAAACAACAGTGGATAGAGAGAACAAACCGTAAATACCCACAGGACCCAATCAATAGACTGAATAGGAAACAGTATACCACAATTTTTCACCTCAGAACAGGTCATTGCAGGTTAAATGCACACATGCATAAAATGAAAGCAGCACAGACTGCACAGTGTACATGTCAGAAAAGACCCAGACTCCAGAACACATCCTGCAAACATGTCCACTGCACCGACTCCCGTGAGAAGACCTGGCCCGAGGAGAGAAACATACAAGACAAACTGTGGGGAACCATTGAGGACCTGCGACTGACGTGTCACTTCATGGAGGCAGCCCATCTAGTGGCATAATATGAGCATACGAAACCGAACGCAAAGAAGAAGAAGAAGAAGAAGAAGAAGAAGAAGAAGAAGAAGAAGTGAATGGCGTCATGTCAGACCCGTTTTAGTCGCCTCTTACGACACGTCTGGCAGGTTCCAGTTTTACAATTCATTGCTCTCCTTCCGAGTCACAGTAACACACTGATGAAGATAGCAACAGAAGCTTTTTCTTAGAACTAATTGTAAAACTAAATTTTAGCGTTGTTTCATTTCTCTTCTTCTTCTTCTTTTTCTTCTTTTTCTTCTTCTTCTTCTTCTTCTTCTTATCTCTTCTTCTTCGTATACAGAGCTGGAGCGAATGGCACAGAATAGAAGGACTGGACGTGAATTTATTGAAAATATGTGCTCCACTGGAAACTGAAATAGTTTCATTTATTTTGTTGTTTTGTTGTTCATTTATCATATTTTCTTCTTCTTTTTCTTCTTCTTCTTCTTCTTCTTCTTCTTCTTCTTCTTCTTCTTCTTCTTCTTCTTCTTCATTCGTCCTGAAAAGGACGCTGTGACGTGGTGTAGTTTACAGAAAGACTGCCATATCTGTATCTTTCGGTTCGATACATTCGGTTTTAGCTGACTGTTTTGGGTGTACTGGGTTTCCCTTCCCACTGCAATGCCTTTTCTCTTTGCCAGACTATTCTAGTGTAGCTTCTTTTCAGGACCACCACTTGGAAGTGGAATTGGATCTTGGTTAGCTCTGGTTCCCTGACCCTGATGCAAGCAGTCGCCTGTGAGTCGCTGGATGTTATCCACTCATTCACCGTGTTGGAACTTCAGCTCCATTTATAATTTGACGCTTTGTTCAATATAGGTCGCCGTTTTTCTTTATCTAGTCGTTAATAAGCATCTAATTAGGTTACGTAGAAACTGTTGTATGCGACTGTTGCTGTTCGCACATAAAACTGCATTTTGACCTTTGGTTAAACGAAGAATACGTGACCCCTAATAGTACTTTTGAATGTTGTACAAAAGTAAGAATAATCCTGTGACGTTAGCGTTATCTCACAGAAGAGTTCTCCAAGTGTTTGTGTGTTGTGATGTTGTGTTCTTTTTAGACAGATGGTTTATTCCACTCAACGCTGGGGACAAAGTTAATGAAATCTAAAGAAGCCTTTTTGACCAAGAAACTGACAATGACACATAATGAAATGGCATCAGACACAGAGAAATTCGTAAGTTAATGTATCTGGTCTTTTATATTAACTATATACCTATATAATTACATGTGTATAGATGTGTAAATGTATGTTCTTGTGTGCTTTTTTCCACTGATATTTATGTTTATTTCTTTTTCCTCTTATATTCTTACTTTGTTCTACTGACGTCCACTCAGATTTTTCTACGTTTTGAGCTAAGCATTTTATTGTATATTCTATTCGTCTGGAAAATGACGAAACGAGTTTTATAGATAAACACAAACAAACTAAAACATATCTAATCGATGTGGTTTCTGTATGTTTATGAAATTATTATAATTTCCTCTGCTGTAGTTCTTATATTTTTATATCTGCTTCTCTCCTGTGCGATCTTGTCTTATTTTCTCGCCACATTTGTTGATTACAGAACATAATTGAACATTGTTATTTTTGATACATTTTAATTATATCGAAGTGTTTCTTCATATGTATTTGTTGATGTGCTATTTGTAATTTATTCCTTGAGGAAATTCTAAACACGGCTTACGAAAGCTCATCAAAGACGTTCATGTCGTTGGTGCAAGACTTTTCAAGCAGATATGGCATCAGCGGCAATGGGCAAGATACCAGAGATTCAGAGGCTAAAACCGTTATAAAAATGTTGGGCTCAATGGTGGACTCTCTGTCTAATGGTGAGAACTGCTTTTGTTTTATAATGGGGGTAAAAAGTGAGAACTATCATAGTTAACTAACTTTAGACGAATGTGGCCCGCCATCCCCCTTACTGGCACGCTTCAGTGGACCCTAGCTGTAAATGGGTACTTGGTTTACTATTAGGGAAGTAAGTGCACAAAGGAAGGGAACTACCCAATCCACCTCATAAACAAGATGTGGCCTCGTACATTTAAGTATCTAACACTTCATCCCCGACAGCAGGACCTGATATGGGACTACCTTTACCTTATCGATACCTATGTATGAAAGATGCAAGTTTTATTTAAATAATCTAGGGAAAGATGATGATTAAATGACAAAATATAATTATTCTTCAGAACTTCATAATATTTACAAGAGGAACAAAGAAATCACTGATATGGTAAATCGATTAAAAGAAATTGCAGACCTGAAACAATCTATGGAAAATCAGAGACGAGGTAGGTTTCCCCCAAGTATGAAATTGTGATATCTTCTTCTTCTTCTTCTTCTTCTTCTTCTTCTTCTTATTCAGAGGTGGGGACGGCTTGGGCTAGTGGTTAAGTGACGCGACTCACAACCCAAAGGTGCTGGGTTCGTTCCCCATCACAGCACCGGCCGTTACCCCGGGAAAGCAAACCCTTGGAAAATGCAGGAGGAAGCAGGCCCTTACATGAAATGCATGCCGAAGTCGGATGCACTGGGCCGAAAGACGCCAAATAAAAACCGTAGTGCAACGCATACCGATTGGGAAAAAGAGAAATAAGGTGAACGCAATAATATTTTTTTTTTCAAACAGGCAGGTGTTGAACTACTGTCAGATAGCAGACCGCTAACTGCAGTGGTTTCTTTTTGCGATTCCATCATTTTTTTTTCTTTCATGTTGACCCCAGAAGTGACTCTTTTTGATTTCCTACTTCCAATTGTTCTTTTACCTGCACAGCGTAGGCATGTGTGTGTGATTGTGTGTGTGTGTGATTGTGTGTGTGTGATTGTGTGTGTGTGATTGTGTGTGTGTGTGTGATTGTGTGTGTGTGTGTGATTGTGTGTGTGTGATTGTGTGTGTGTGTGTGATTGTGTGTGTGTGTGATTGTGTGTGTGTGATTGTGTGTGTGTGTGTGTGATTGTGTGATTGTGTGTGTGTGTGTGTGTGTGATTGTGTGTGTGTGTGTGATTGTGTGTGTGGGTGATTGTGTGTGTGCGTGCGTGCCTGAGTGTGCGTATATATATATATAAATATGCGGACATAACAATTACACAGGTGACCACAGCTGAAGTGCTAGTTTAGTCAAGAGAGAAAAATTGAGCCACACTGGCGGATAGAATGACAAATTACCACAGAACACATGGAGTAACAACATAGAAACCGCTTTTTTTTCAAATGGGGACTTGCTGGAAAGAAATGGCAAAAATAGCACAGAGCATATCTGCTTTGAGAGGATTGGTTGATGGCATATGTAACAAAATTTGATAAGAGCGACGAAGATGAAGAAAAAGAAGAAAAGGAAAACAAGGAGAAGAAGGAAAAGAAGGAGTAAGGGGAGGATGAGAAAAAGGAAAAGAAGGAGTAAGGGGAGGATGAGAAAAAGGAAAAAAAGGAGTAAGGGGAGGATGAGAAAAAGGACAAAAAGGAGTAAGGGGAGGATGAGAAGATAGAATGGTAGAATAAAGAGAAGGATGGGCAGGGAAATGGGAAGAAGGAAGAGGAAAAAAAGAAGTAGGAGAAGAAGTAGAAGAAAACGAAAAAGAAGAAGAAGAGAAGGAACAAAGGAGAAGAATGAAAAGAAGAAGTAAGGGAAGGATGAAAAGAAAGAATGGTAGAATGAAGAGAAGGAGGGGGAGGAAAATAAGAAGGAGGAAGAAGAAAAAAAGAAGTAGAAGAAGAAGAACAACAACAAGAAAAAAAGGAGAAGAAGCAGTAAGAGAAGGATGAGAAGAAAGAACGGTGGAATGAAGAGAAGGAGGGGGGAACAAAAAGGAGGAAGAGGAGAAGAAGAATAAGAATGAGGAGGAAGAGATGAAGAACAAGAAGAAGAAGAAGAAGAGAAAGAAGAAGAAGAGGAAGAAGTAAAAGTAGAAGCTGCCTTATTAAAACTATTTCAAAATTTCACTGCAGATTATGTAGGCTGCTGACGACGCTGGTTAAGTTCTGGGTAACTAAAAATGCGTAAAAATGGGCGTCAACATGAACCCAGTTTAATAGTCCATGACCTGTAACAAGTTTGGTTTATGGTCCAGTTGTTGTACTTTGAAAAAATGTCCATACGAAACTAATAAAGACTATTTGATAGAGAAATAGTTTCTCATTAACGCAATTGAAGTTCTTTATTAATCACTTGCCAATGTAGTTTCACAAGTAAAAACATCTCATTCCACTTAATCTCACCTTGAATCTTTTTGTTATCTTCTATTATCGCAACTTCCTTTTTTAAATAATGTATTCGTTTGATAGTTTATGGCCTTTTTTTTTTTGTCAAACGGCATAACGGCCTGCATGAGACATGCCTGCCGCATGTTTATAACCCCTGCCATAGTCTGAGCCACATAAATGGCCTTCTCTTCCAATATTCTTCAGAGAAAGAGACTTCTTAAATACTAGGCAAGTCATTAAATAGGTCACATGTTATTATTAACCACACACACACACACAAAAAGATATATACGAACTTGAAAATCATGTCCCTTATTTCTCAACATAATTTCCACCAACACTGATACACTTACTATATCACTTTATCGGGGCGTCAAAACGTGCAGAAGTCTATGGTCTCCTCAGACACATTGTCATTTTACGTTCAACCTCTTAATCATTGGCGAAACGCCTCCCGCCTAGGTGGGTTTTTTTTAGTGCACGAAAAAAGTGAAAACCTCTCGGGGTCAAGTCGAGACTGTAGGGTGGATATTCAAGAAGTTGCCACCCTAGTTGGTCAATTATCCCCTGGGTTATCGAGCCGTATGTAATCTGACACTATCATGATAGAGCAGTACCCTTCTAGTCATCAGGCCTGGACGTTTTCTTCGAATTTAATTCCGAAGTTCAACCGAATTTCACGTGAAACATTTCCTTATTAATGTCCTTTGCAGAAAGTCCCTTTGCCTCCCCCCCCCCCCCCATAACCCATCTCCTACTACACCCCCCCCCCCCCCCCCCCAACGTACACCAGCTCGATGTTCTTTGATTGTTACACTCTGTGACAAGGACGTCACTTTATACATGTGCTGCGCCGTCCATGCGACACAGCGTCTACTACCTACAGTAACTACAAAGCTGGATTTTACTGTTGTCTAATGACACCTTTATAAACTTAACTCCATGTTTCAGCTATCTTATATCAGTGTGTGACCTACTTATTGACTTAACCTCGTAGCTACGATCTTCGCCACACAATTCAAATAGCCAACATTCAACACACAGGGTCAGGGCAACCACTAATGTTTGCACATGACATCCTGGCGTACATGGATGGATCAGATAGGCATGAGATAGTAAGAGCCCTCCAGGAGACCTTGCATAAATCTCACAATGGCGTGTATGATTGCGTATTCCGTGAACAACTCTGTAATGAAGACTTATCTCCGGGATCTTACCTTTGATGAATGTGCCATTGACAGGTGTGACAAGTAAAAATACCTCGGAGTAACCTATGAGATCGATATAGTCAAGAGGTTAAGGCACTCGCCTCTCACAGTGATGAACGAAAACGGTGGGCGGTCGAATCCGGCAAGTTTCAAGCGAACCCTGGTCTCACTGGAGGTAAGACCAGTGCCCGTATTACGAGTTACCTTCAGTCGTGTCGACCAATAGTCTCGCCACTGATCCACATTAGAAAGACAAATTCGTCTCATGTTGTCAGTCATCATCGCTTGCGATGGGCAATAACTTTTTTAAACGTTTTTTTTTTTATCTTTGGTCGTAGCCTGTAATATAGATACCACGTTGACTAGACCACACATAAATGCAAGCGAGGCATTGGAGTGCTCAAGGCAATAGCAGAGGCATACTTGCAACTGCGACTGCTTTTCATCCTACATCGTCAGTTGGTGCTGTCAGTTGTTGATTACAGACTGAGCATATTCACACTATCAAGATTACAGACTGAGCATATTCATACTATCAAGATTACAGACTGAGCATATTCATACTATCAAGATTACAGACTGAGCATATTCACACTATCAAGATTACAGATTGGGCATCCTTACATTATCAAGATTACAGACTGAGCATACTCACACTATCAAGATTACAGACTGAGCATATTTACACTATCAAGATTACAGATTAGGCATCCTCACACTATCAAGATTACAGATTAGGCATCCTCACACTATCAAGATTACAGATTAGGCACCCACACACTATCAAGATTACAGACTGGGCATCCTCGCACCATCAAGATTACAGACTGGGCATCCTCACACTATCAAGATTACAGACTGGGCATCCTCACACTATCAAGATTACAGACTGGGCATCCTCACACTATCAAGATTACAGACTGGGCATCCTCACACTATCAAGATTACAGACTGGGCATCCTCACACTATCAACATTACAGACTGGGCATCCTCACACTATCAAAATTACAGACTAGGTTCCTCACACTATCAAGATATCACGATTACAGACTGGGCATCCTCTCGCTATCAAGATTACAGATGGGGGCATCCTCCCGCTATCAAGATTACAGACTGGGCATCCTCCCGCTATCAAGATTACAGACTGGGCATCCTCGCGCTATCAAGATTACAGACTGGGCATCCTCACGCTATCAAGATTACAGATGGGGCATCTTCTCACTATCAATATTATGTTGTGAACGGTTAGAACGTAACCATACCTTTTCCTTATTTTTCACCCACGCGTACACACACAAAATGATAATAGCAATAGTTGTCCATCGGCAACGAAGATGGTGACAACATCTTCACATCTTAATATTATTATTTTATATATAATTAGTAAACCTTAATCGCCATTTCGAATACCTCCGACGATGGTACAGAATTGTACCTATTGATATTGTATCATGCTGGTTAAAAAAAGTTTTTCTTTGTATTACAGATTATGAGAAGCAATTTGAAAATGAAGAATATGAGATCGTAAAATTGCAGACTCAGCGACACCAGCTGGAAACACTACCTGACAGAGACGAGAGCTTTGTTTCGTATGTTATACCTTTTTTGTTTGCATAGTTTTTGTCTGTGTCTGTGATATAAAGGTCTCAAAGTATTCGGGTCCTGCGTAGATCTACTGTTCTGGTTATGTTGTGGGTTTACGGCAATGTGGGAGCTGATACGATTGTTTCAATAGGCAACCATTCGTGGGAAATACCGAAAACATTGGTAGAAACATGGTAGTCCACGCGATGAATCAACAGTATACAAACTGGGGCGATAATGGCCGAGCAGAGAGAGGTGATTAGTGAGTCTAACAAATGTGTGGGCAACCAGCGAGCTGCAGGAACCATCAGTATTCATACATTTAAGCGTTGAAAGAGAATGTGCACCGATAGGTCTGCCCGGGGTGATGTCATGTCGATTCTACTTAACAAAATATAAGATAGTTTTTGTAGTTTTTGTGTTATGCAAATGATACCATTTACTATATGAGTATTTACGAAGGGCGTTAAAGTCAAATCGGAGTTTTTTTGTTAGGAAATTTTTTTTTAAATTTCGAATAATCAAAATGCCATTTATTTTTCGATATAATCTCCTGAAACGTTTATGCACTTATTCCAGTTTCAAAAGTTTCAGCGTAGAAAGATTTGACTGAACCAACCCAGGACAGCCTGTTTCACTTCGTCATCAGTGATTGACCTCCCATTAATTCTTTTAGAGGTCTAAATAGGTGAAAATCGCTTGCAGCGATACCTGAGCTGTAAGGTGGATGTGACAATACCTCCCAGTCGAGTTTCTAAAGATGACACTTAGTGCGGTGAGCCGAATGAGGTCGAGCTTTATTGTTCAGGAGTAGGGCGCCCTTTGTGATCAAACCCAACGTGCACTAACCGTCCAAAAATGCAAATATTCATGAATAATAGTGTTCATCGTACCCAGAGAAAAGTTGCCTTTTGTGCAATCTCATGACAGGCTATGCGTCGATTTTCTAGGATAAGGCGTTCCACAATCTTGATATTCACAGGAATGACGGTGGTTGGTTGAGAGCCACCACGGCCAGGATTCATCACTCACGAAAGTACGGCCTTCTCTAAAACATTTACACCATTCGAATGTATTACTGTGGCTTAGTGTCTCATCACCGTATTGTGATTGCAGTCTTCTGTAAATTTCCGGAGACTTTACGCCTTATTCCACAAGAAACTTTATCACAATACGCTGTTCCGTGCAAGCACTAACAGTGTTGTCCGCCATTTGTATTTCTCTGTCACGTGACTGGGTATGACAAGTGGGCTACATAGTAGTAATAGGACACAAGTGCCCCTAACATATGATAGTAGTTCAATACGCCATAACCCATTCAGGTAGAACTAGAACAAAAAGTCCCAGTTTGATTTGAACGCCCCTTGTATGTGTGAAGAAATTAACACCGAGTTGGACTAGCTAAGGAAGACTTCTGTCAAATATAAAGTATACCAACAAACAAATTCCTGGCAATAGAAATGTAATAAGCCTTACACTGTTATCTTCTTCCTCTCCATGTGGCGCCTTACAAAACATACGACCACAACTTAATATAGATGACTGAGATTGGGTGGAGGCCTGTTTTAGCAGAGACATCCGCGTTGCGGATGAAGTCATGCAATTGGATGCCCCGGATACGCCACTGGTTGCGCATGTGGAAAGAAACAATCTTAGAACCCCTTGACGGACGCCAAGTTTCTTTGTTCGTTCATGTTGTACGACTGGACCAGGACAATCCGGCCCACACGATACTACACAGGTTGTTCCTCGGCGATAAAAGTCTTCCCCCGACCGGCTAGTGGCGTGGAAGAGGCCGTCCCCATATAATATCGTTCCAGCAAATATCAACAGCCTCCTCCTCCCTGGATCAGGCCTGGAACCACGCTACAGCTGTGGGTCATGGATGTGACCGATCGGCACAACGGACCTCAGACGCATAAGTGAACATTGTTATCATTATAGATGGCTCCCTTAAATTACCACAGCACTAAAGCACATTGTCTTCCTGCAGTGGCGCTTTCTGCAACATTTTGTTTTACATGATGAGATTGCTAGCTGCAATGTAAACCCATTTTAGTTTCATGGTACGACATGCATGAAGATGCAGTAGTCCTTTCCTTTCTCCCGAGGTTGAACCATTTATTAGACATACAAGTTAAACAAATGGTGATATATAAAGGAAAAGACTATATTGAACTGTATCAGATGTAAAAACTAAACAAAATGTTGACAGACTAAACAACGAACTACAACAACTTGAAACCCAGAAGCTGGAGCAGACAGCGAGAGACCTTCAGGCAGAACTAAACCAGCTGATGCGGTCAACCAGGCAGAAAGAGGCTCAAAAGCTGAGACAGCAGTACAGGCAGTGGCAAAGACAACGACAACAGATGCTGCAGCAAGACATACAGGAGCAGCAAATGTTGGATAAGTCTGGAACTAATCCAAAGGTTATATGTCTTTTTTTGTATGTGTAAAGTAGTAGCTCTGCAGAACGTTCTGGTGTTACCGAGGCCTGAAAGGGGGGCAACGAATAGTAATGTGACTTCTAAGAATGTCGTAAGAGGCAGCGCCTAAGGATGATTGGGATTAGCGGGGTGAGGGCGGGGGTGGGGGTGGGATGGTCCATCCTGTAGAAACTGTAAGCCTTAAGTAAATATCAACTAAACATCCTGTGCCAGTAGAGGAACATTTACGTCAGGTCAAGCTTTGGGGGCCTCCACGTTCAGAGGCGTGTGTGGATCTGGTTTATGGCAGGGAACGAGTTGACGTACATGGGGACATCATTTGTAGACAGGGGTTGGGGTGAGATGGGGAAGATATATTGAACTAAATCAATGACCGTCTGTTGGATAATGACACTCAATCTTTGAATAGATCATACAGTTTGTATAGGTTTTTTTAAGTTTGTTGGAGTTTGTAGAAGTCTGTGTTAGTTTGTAGAAATCTGTAGGAACTTATGGAAAGTTATAAGGAGTCTTTGGGAGTTTTACTTCAAACATGGTCGAGAAGTGGAGGAGTGCGCCTAAGAAGATGAATAAGGAGTGTGTACAACAATCGAGCTCCAGGTACCAATTTGAGGTCCAACAATGCATTTAGCTTACCCTAATTAGCTTAGTAGGTTGCATGAACTAGTCAATTGCAGTGCGGTTTGGAAGCAATGGTTTTTACATGATGAGCTTGCCAATCCAATGCACAACCCTCCCTAGTCCTATCTTATGACTTGCTTAGAACGAAAACATTGTTCTTTTTTGTTTACCCGGGGAACCACTCGGGTGACACTCAAGACTACCAAGTTGTAACTACTGTTGAACATCACCTTTTTGAAAGTCCGGCGCTTGCCAGTGATAGGAAAGAGCTTCTTCCTCCAAGGCCAGACAAATAGAACACTTTGTACAACAGTTTACAAACACTTGCAGATACCACTATATGGCATTGGGCCAAGGGGCAGGAGCCCATATAGACCAGTGGATCAATAACCAACTATCCAACCAACCAACCAACCAGCCAACCAACCATCAAACATAGAAAAGGCAAGGCAATGCAGAAAGATAATTGGTAACCCTACTTCTTCTTCTTCTTCTTCGTACGCAGTCAGACAGTAACCATTATTTTTTCGAAAAAAGCGGCGGTCATCCTGAGGCTGTCGCCACTGCCATAGAGCTTGTCTTGCAGTTCCACTGGTGATGGCCACATCTGCTCTCTCTGATCCTCGTATGTCGGGCAGTTCTGCAGCAGATGTTCAGCGGTCATTTTACCAGTACCGCACGGGCATTCGTCGGTACCACCTATCTTCAATTTGTTGAATAGGTGGTACCTCAGTCTATTGTGGCCAGTGCGAAGTCTGAAGACAACAACCTGCTCTCTTCGGTTCAACTGGTAATAGGCATCGTTTTTGGTGTAACCAGTATGTTCGGTTTCCCATTTGGTCATGTATCTGGCTTTGATAAGCCGTTTTGACTCTTCGTACGTCATACTAGTATCTGTTTGTGGTAGTCTTGCACCTTCTTTTGCCAGTCTGTCTGCCTCCTCGTTGCCTTGGATGTTGCAGTGTGATGGGACCCACTGTACCACTACCCTTTTTGGTGCGAACTGCTGGCACAGTTTGCAGAGTGCTGCTCTTAAGTCATTAAGCTCAGTGTTTTTCTGGCTTGTTAGCGCTGTGACTACGGCGAGAGCATCTGTAAGCAGGACTATATGGCTTTCATTTTCACTGTGTGTCACCATTTCTTCCACTGCCGCCCTCAGTGCCTCTGCCTCCGCTCTGCAATTGCTTGTGTACTTACCAGTAGCGAATGACAGTGTTATTTTTCTGCCATTTGGTAGGTTCAGGAATGCTCCTGTCCCTCCGTTCTGTGTAGTGTTTGTTACAGAACCGTCGGTGTATGCATGGGTCTAGTCCATACTTGGGTAGCTTTTCGATATGAAGCTTAGGGTAGTATCTCTCCTTTCTTTTTCAGTCTGGCAGTTTTTGTTTGCAATACCTGGTATATTTTCTACCACCTCTGGAAATATATCCTGCCTCCAGGTAGGTTTTCGTACAGTAGTGATGGGTTTTGGTGTTGTTAGTGCGTTTATGGGATCTTCGTGCATCTTTGCTTTGGCTATTTCTGCAAAGTCTCTCCGCTTTAGTTTCCCATTTCCCAAATTGTTTAGTCTCTGGTGCATTGGATGGTCGGTCAGTCTTCGGAGTTTCTCTGCTTGCTGCTGGGCTCTGCAGTCTCTTCTATCGGTCATGGATTGCAGTTTTGTAATCTTTTCAAGTTCTACAATTGGCGTTGACTTCATGCCACCTGTTATAATTCTCATGGCTTGGTTTTGAAGTTTGCTAACTTTATCGAAGTTCGCCTTCGCTGCTGTTGTCCATGCCGCAATGCCATACTCGAGAACTGGTCTCACTCTTCCAGTGTACAGTTTCTTTAGTATGCTTTCATCTGCTCCCCAGCTTGTGCCAGCAAGTTTCCTCATGATTGCCATTCTTTCTCTGGTTCTCATTCGGTTTCTCTCAATCTGACTTTTCCATGTCATGCGCCGATCAAATGTGACTCCCAGATAGGTTGGGTTGTCGTTTGGCTGCAGGAATTTGCCATTTAGACTTAATTTGGTATTTTGGGGTTTTAATGAAAGCGAGAATATTGTGCATGTGGTTTTCTCCTCGTTTATTTTGACCAGCCATGAGTTCGCCCACTCTTCCAGCGATGTTAGGGCCGTCTGCATCCGATTTCTTGCTATGGTGAGATTCTTTTCAGAGGTCCACATAGCCAAATCGTCTGCAAACATTGAGCTATGGACTCTTCTTGGTATATTCTTTGTAATATAGTTTATATATACCAGGAAGAGTGTGGGGTCACCCTACTTCAAACTATGAGATCTGTAATATTTAACCCAACGGGGACTACTTTTTCATGTTTTAATGGGCTAAAATTAAGGCAAATGTATTTTCTATCGACCATTTACATCATAACCAGTTTCTCGCCAAAACGTAAAGGAAACGAGTAAAGTAAGTAAGTAGCTTGTCCGTAACAGAACGTCGCTTCTTACAACCGTCACCTATTTGGCTGTTACAAGTTTCTTGGCAAGTATGCAATATGGTAGGTTGCCATTACTTTTCGTATGCGGAGGAGAATTTACCCAAGAACCCCCCAGTATCTGCCAAACTGGACACAAGTGGGAATCGAGCCAGGAACGTTGCGACCTTGATAACCGAGAGAGTTTCACATGACGTTTTATCCAATAATTTGCATAGCTTAAATGTGTGCACCTACAGTTCAGTTCAGTTCAGGTGCTATCTCCGCATCGAAGGTCGGCTGCAATGGATCTCCAGTGTACTCTATCTCTTGCTGTAATGGTGCAATCTGAGATGCTTTTTCCAGTCCATCTCCTGATGTTATTAACCAACTTAAAGTGTTTTCTGTCTCTTGAGCGACTGCCTTCCACCCTATCCTCCAGTATGGTCTTCAACAAGGAGATATGTCTTGTTATATGACCGAAATAACGTAAATGTCTAACAGTGATTTCGGTCATTAATTCTCTTGTCACCCCCTTTTTCAATGCCTCCAGATTTATTTTCTTCTCTTTCCAAGGAATACGACCCAATCTTCTATATATCCACATTTTGAAGCCTTCAATACTCTTTCCAACTTATTATTCATTGTCCGTGTTTCTGTGCCATAAAGTAGTGACTAGTATACATAACACCTGATGATTCTCATTTTCAAATTCTGATTTATCTGTTTGGATGTCAGTATGTGTCCCATGTTGTTGAATACCATCTTGGCCATACCTATTCTCTTTCTGATTTACTTTTCACAGCTGCCTTCTTTAGTTATTACATGACCTAGATAGGAGAAACTCTGTGCCTGTTCAAGTAGTTGATCTTTTATTATTATCTGCATACATGGTTTCTTGCTACTTTTCCAAATTATCATTGTCTTTGTTTTCTTTATGCTTATGTCTAATCTAAACTCTTGACTTATTGTGTACATTGTTGTCACAAGCTCCTGTAATTTTTGCTCACTGTTTGCCATCAAAACTGTATCATCCGCATATCTTAGATTGTCAATTGCCACTCCCCCAATGACAAGCCATGACATCCCCTTCATTTGTTTGAATATTTGTTCTGTGTAGATATTAAAAAGGCAAGGGGATAATACACATCCCTGTCTCACTCCTCTTTTTACATCTATACTTGGAGAATATAACTTTCCTGAAGCAGTTTGTTCCAAGTACAGATTATGTAGCAGTCTTATGTCTTTACCATCTATTTCTTGGAGACATTTAATTAACTTTTCATGTTGGACTCTGCCAAAAGCCTTCTGGTAGTCTATAAAGCAAATATAAATGGCATTATGTATTTCTATACATTTTCTGTCAAAGTTCTCAAACAGAAAATTGCTTCCCTTGTTCCATTAAACTTTCAAAAATCAAATTGTACTTCTGAAACTTCCCTCTCTATTTTACCTTTTATTCTCTCTTGTTTGATCTTGAGTAGTATTTTAATTGTGTGACTCGTTAGACTTATTGTTCTAAAGTCTCAACATTCTGTTGCGTGAGATTTTCTTGGGAGTGTTAGAAACGTAGATGTTTTCGGGCCTGTTGGTACGTATCCAGTATTTATATCATTACACAGATCCGTAAATATATCTATACCAAATTCCTCTAGGGTCTCTAGAATCTCTATGTTTATTGAGTTCGGCCCTGTTGTTTTCCCTATTTTCATAGTTTTTATCACATTTACCACCTCTGATCTTAGGATGCTGGGTCCTTCATTATCATATGTTGGTGGTTTGGCTCCGCGACTGTCCTCAAAAAGCTCCATTGTATGTTTCGCCCATCTGTTCGATATGTCATTCTTATCCATCAAAATGGCACCATTCTTATCTTGGATGCATCCCCCATTTTGGGTAACCTGTGTCTATTTTTCTTTATTTCTCTAGTATTGTGTTTTAGTCCCATGTCTTCTATTACCTTGCATTTTTCTTTCAACCACTGTTCTTTGGCCAGCCTGTACATTGTACGTATCTCTTTGTGTAGTGATGAATATGCAGAAGTGTTTTTAGCCTACTTTCTATCTGCAGTAAACTACACATAATAGTACTGCTTGGTTTCGGCGCAGTTCGTAAGTAATGAACATGTATTGACAAGCCCAAATCCCTGAATTGCAATGTAAACATCCGGGACGGAAGTACGTCTTCTGTCATAAGAAAATTTGTCAATACAGGAAAATCGGTGTGCGTAAAATCTGCGCTGCTGAACTGTTTGTGTTCTGCATGAAAGCTTCCAGATTTGATAGCTCGAACGTACCGACAATGTGCGAACATGGTAAGGGTGCGGGTGGAAAGGATACGTTTTAATATCGATATTCTAGGGCTGATTGAAACACGGTGGACGGGTACAACTCAGCACCGGCGAAGTGCCGCTGTCCTCTGAGCACATTGAGAAAAACGCACACCATAGTGAAATTGTGGCCCTACTGCTATGAAAAGAATGCTTACAGAATGCGAAGCGATAGTGTCAATGATAATTAATAGCAACTTTCCGGACGGCCAAAAGAAAATTAAGGTTAGGAGTGATTATATCGGTAATTGAAGAAAGTTTAGGCAAACATGGAATATGGACTAGGAATGGAAGTGGAGAATTATTTATAGATGTATGTTCTTTCAACCACCTGGCCATTGGTGGAAGCGTGTTTGAGCGGATACAAATTAATAAAGCTTCTTCTTCTATTGCGATCATTGCACATTTAAACTGGGACTCCGGATTGTTCAATAACTGTTGCTGTCTTTTACATGGTGTAATACTGTCGTACAGTTTCTCCTCGAGGGTAGTCGGCTAGGGCCACACCCTTCACCTCAGATCTATGTGCTTGGGGCAGTCTTGATGTAAATGTGATGCTGTCATATCTTCTCGGCCGCAGTAACATATGCTGGTGGTACCTATCTTGAATTGGCTTGAGGTGGACTCCTTCGAGGCATAGACCGGCACTCTTTCCGCCTGGCGGGTCTTCGCAGGCAGAGCACCATGTCTTAAATCATTTGTCCTACTCTGCATGCCATCATTAGATACGTTGCACCTTGTTATGCGCTCTCTGACCGACTTTAATATCCCCAGACTACAACACAAAACTAAAAAGTAGATTGACTATATATTTATTAACAAGAAGTTTATATCAGCATTACACAAATGTACACATTTTTAGGGTGCAAGTGTGACATCGGGCCACCATCTTTTCACAACCAAAATCAAGTTGTAGCTTAAAATGAATATCAGGCCCTATAAAAATAGTCGACAGTTCAATGTATGATTCCTAAAAAAAACAAACGGATAATGATAAAATAATGATTTCCAATAAGTAGCGTGTGCTTCAACAGCTAGCAGACAAATGCGATCTAGAAGACTACTATCAATAAGTACATAATATTTAGACTGAGGCGTGTGTCAAATGTCTAAGGAATAGAGATCGCTAACACAAACATGAATAAAGAATGATTGTACGTGACAACAATCACGAAGAAAAGTGTGTTTCTGCACTCGGAAAATATATGTAACGAACATATAAGACAGTGAAGTAACAGGCAACCCGGAAATAGGACACCGGGCTTCACGAGAGCGTCTTGTCACGAGAGAGAGAGAGTGAGAGAGATTTTAAGGTACTAGACCAGCGGGGGCACCACAAAAAAGTGCCACAAGGAAGTGATAGGAAGTGAAACTGTATAAAGCCTTAGTTAGACCTAGATTGGAGTACTGTGTTTAGGTGTGGAGTCCTTATCGTAGAGGGGAGATAAACATGCTGGAAAGGATACCAAGAAGACAACACTGATAGTGGGATTCCAGAATTAGTTATTTGGAAAGACTCAGAAAAACCGGCCTACTGTGTTTAGAAAAGAGAAGAATTCGATGTGACTTAATACATGTTTATAAGATAATCAACGGAAATGATAAATTAGGCTATAACAAGTTTTTCCCCCACAATACCACCGTCTACAAGAACAAGAGGGCACATCTATAAATAAATTAAAGAAAGGTCGAGATTAGATATTAGGAAATATTTTTTTAGTCAGAGAGTGGTGAATGCTTGAAATGCTTTGACACATGCATTAGTGAAGGCCAGGTCAGTTAATGCATTCAAGAGTAGATTGAATGCGCATAAGTTTTTTTAGATCAAGTGAATGTAAAAGAAACTACTTGTAAACAGACTGCAGTCTTCTAAACCATTATAAAGACGTTAAGTTAAGTACGGTAACTGGCCAAGCCTTTCGTCATTCAGCATAAATTAAAGAGAGAAAAATGAAGAAGATAAGTGTGAACGGTACCAATATGGGGTAACCAAAGCCATGGCCCATAAAGGCGTCAAAAGATGTATCAGAAGATACAAACACATATATTTTGAAGAGTTGGCAAGTCAGATGGAAGAATTGGGATCAAGATGCTGAGCAGCACATGGGCTGCAGTGGTTAGCGACCCATAGCTGACTGCTAGCGTCAGGGCCAGCGAACCATAGCTGTCAAGACCCTTCTACACCTCCACGCGGTGATCCTGGATAACAGGCTGCAGCAGGGCAGACTGGCTAAGGAGAAGGGATCGAAGAGGGAATGCTAACCCGGTACTAAAAAAATGCTTGCTGAAGTCGGATGTATTGGACCGAAAGGTCCAAATATCGCAGCCAAGCTGTAAACTACGACACAACGCATTCCGTTGTCTGGACTACATTCTGCTACTTAAGCCATTTCAGGGTTTGGTAGCGGGAGATTGAGAATGAACGAAGAAGAAGAAGAAGATGGAAAAATCTGATGCAAGAGTAAATATGAAAGACATATTTAACAGCACACAAAAACTAACAGGCAAATATATAAACGAGTTAATGGCTTTATGAAAGATTATTAGAGAGGTCTTCTTCTTCTGGTGTTTTCTTCTTCCTTGCCCTTATCATCTTGTAGTACTTGGGCCACCAACCAACCCTCAGATCGGTCCTGTGCCACTTTCTCATGTTCGTTCTAGTCACTTCTTGTTTTCCCTGAATCGGCCTGTGTCTCCACTCCCTTTGCTACCTGCCCTTCACTTACCTCTCTCTTCCCGTGGGTTCCATGACAGAGGTTTCCTGGTGATATAGACCAGGGACCCTAGCAGCCTGTGACTAATCGAGCACTACTTTCCTTCCAAGATTTCTCGCTCCGCCAGTCTTTCTCCTGTTCTCTTGCATAACCGCCCGTGTGCAAACTTGTTGAACCACTGCAGGCCCAGAGTCTTTCTCATGTTTCTTGATAAAGGCATGAACTTACTTGAATCCAGGTATTCAATCGGACAAAGTTGTTTGATGTCAGGTAGTCAAATGCTGCTTGAATCTGTCTCTGTCATTCACCCTAGTGTATCATGATGATCCAAATGCGTGATGCAGATCATCTCTCCATCTCGTTGGTGGGCGGCCACGCGGATGGTTGTAGTTGTATAGCCACCACAAAGACACCCATCTCGTTCATCTATCGTCAGTCATGGCCGGCCTATCTGTATTTTCGCATTGGTGCAGAGCCAACGATATCCCGGAACTCTGGTCGTGGGTGACAGTCTTTCTGATGTGGTCTCTTAAGGAGATAATTAAAACTCATCGCTCTATTGCTCTTGCGGTAATACGGAGCTTCTCTGCGTCTTATTTGCGTAGACTCCAAACCTCACACACACTTGCTGGGATAACCATACTATTGAAGGTTTTAGCCCTGACCTTGAAGTCCGTCATCTGCTGGAGTATCCGTTTAATGCGCTTGAAGCTGAGCCAACCTGCTGCTCTCATGTGTGAGATCTCCTTATCAATGTTGTGGTGGTTGTTCATTTACCGGCCTAGGTAGACATACACATTGACATTTTCGATGGGTTGATTTTCCAGTCGCAATTCCACCGTAGGGCAGAAATTTTTCTTAGATATTGAGTACTCTTTCTTTTTATGTTCAGGCCACCGCCATGCCTTCTTCATTCAGCTCGTTTATACTTTGTTTTTACAATCCTGTGTCTGAAGATCACAATGTAGTCTGCTAAACGTAGGCGCGAGAGCATCTCTCCGGCTATGTAATACTCAGTTTGATACTAAAGAGGTAAGGAGGGGGGGGGGGGTCATTATGCTTCTGAGGAATGATATGACAACATGTCCTGATGGTATCCAAGCAGATGCAATAAAGGCAGACAAGGACACTTCCACAGAGATGTTATACACATGTTTTGTAAAGTTTTGGACAGAGGTTAAAAACCGGCAGACTGGAAAGCAGGGAGATAATGTTTGTTATCTGTGCCTTGGAACATTTAATACAGAGCGACTAAAAGAGGCCATAGACAAACAACCGATGGACGAACATGCAGGCTTCGACATGTGAATCTCAACGTGAGAATCTATATCATCGTATTTCAAATCCAGAGGAAAGAACAATGCATGCCCGCTATATTAACGACAGGTCATTCACCCTGGACACTAAAATAAGACAGAACTTCCACAAATACCAATGAAGAAGAAAAAAAGGAAGTTCATAGATTTGACAAAGAAGTTATTAAACGAGAAATGTATAGAATGTTGAATTTTAAATAAGCATTTCTTCCAAATAAATTGAATATTCCGCTGAGAAAGAACATCGACATTAATAATCTAAAACTACAATATGGAAAAACTGTAAGGAGTACAGGTTTCTCATTCCGCAAGCACACAATCGGTAGAAATATAATTTGTGAAATGTCTCATCTAATACCTATTAGAAATAAATATTTACCGGAAATTAGAGAAGAGAGTAACAACAATTGCGATATTGTGTATATAGATGAAACATGGATAAATGCACACCATACTAATTAAAAGGATTTGCAATATGTATGGGGAAACTATCAAAAATTGTGCCAAGTAGTAAAGGACAGCGACTGATAGTAGCTATGCAAGTAGCAAACATAATGGAATGTTGAATAATGAGAAACTCATGTTTGTTTCAAATCTTCAGACAGTCGGGACTATCATTCAGAGAGAAATAACCACATATTTATAGAGAGTGGATTAGGAAAACTGTACTTCCGTCATTAGATAGACACTCCTGTCTGTTAATGAACAATACCTCCTACAATAATGCAATGGTACTGGAAAACAAGGTCCAGACATCAGCAAGTACTAAGCACGAGATCAAATTTTGCCTAACACGGAAATGGACCTTAAATCTGAACAGCTGTCACTTGTAAAGAATACACACATGACAAAGTCGTTTCACGTTAACAAAGTAATCAAGGGACATGATCATAGGTGTTTAAGATTGCCCCGGAACTATTCACACTTAAATCCTATAGAATTTATTTAGGCAAAGGTGAAAAGACAGATGGCAAGTGACATTCATTCAGCTAACAACAGTCATCAATCGGTTTTAGTCATCATATTCTTCTTCTTTCGTTCTCAAACTCCCTCTGACAAGCCCTGAAAAGTGTTTGCAAGTAGCAGGATGCAGTTCGGAGAATGAAATTCGTTGTGTTGTAGTTTATACCTTGACTGCGATATTTACACTTCTCGGCCCGACACATCCGACTTCAGAATCTGAATAGCCTTGGTACATTCTATATGTATATTTAAAACAAAAATTATATACATTAATACACGCGTATTGTATATCGTGAAGCTTGGAACATGACATTTAATTAAAAATAAACACTGTCACAAGAACACGAACATTAGTCATATAATTGTCTTGCAGCATACATACTCTTACTGACGATTCATATACTATAAACATTAATGCACCTTTAAAAGAAAATATAATTTACTCATCATACTACAATGATATCTGAAGATACGCCTGCTTATCTTAATGTACTTCTAATTAACGAAAGTATTGTAAAGCGTGGTGTGTGCCGCATGAAAATAACAAATAAAACTTATGTTTTGATAACCCGTTGTGCAGTCTACATAATATTTCTGCTTAATACATCAACGTCATAATGAAAATATGTGCACATATACATAAAAGTACATACATAAAAGTTCAAGTTGATAAGTTAATGAATTATTCAGATATGTATAAATTCCAACTCCACGTATTTCTGAACGGACTATAATTACCTTCCCCGCTTATTATTCGTTCAAACCACTTACTACTCTATTCTCGCTGTCTCTTCTACTGGCCTTGCCAGCTTATCATACGTCCAAACCACTTAATTATCTGTTCTCTTTGTATCTTCTGTCCGCTTTTCGTAAGAATATAATTTTACGTGCCTCTTATCTTTTGTTCCCTGTCGGAACAAGTTCCATGCCTGACACTGATTGATATGTTCTCGTATTAATATCGTGTCATACTGTGTTGATGATCATCTATCGTAATCGATGAGGACCACTTTGTCATCATTCACTGTTCACATGAGTTCGTAGATGGCTAAATAAGCCAATCTTAACTTTGAATTGTCTGTTGCTCTTTGTACAGGGAAATAAGACACCTCCTTCCAACCGGGGTTGAAGAAGGGTTGATGTGAGCTGACTTGCAGAGCGATCGTCTCTGGAAAGCCTCATCAATTCTTGATGCCTCGTGTCTTTGGACACCATCAGCAATAGAGCTGTGCCAGTCTGTACGATTGGGGGCGATTCTTTTCCAGTCATTGTGGTCGATACCGCACTTGATCGGTGATCTCTTAAGTGTGTCCCAGTACCTTTTCCGCTGCCTACCGCTTGCTCTCTTGCCATTTTGGAGTTCACCATAGAGCAGCTCTTTTGGTAGACGTTGATCCGACATGCGTACCACATGACCGCCCATCTCAGCTGTGTTGCACATATCATGGTATGTATACTGGACATGCCCATCGAACTAACACATCTATATTTGTCACCATGTCCTGTCATCTAATCATCAGCAGTTTCCGCAGGCAGTGCAGGTGGAAGTGGTGTAATTGTTATGTCATACTGTACGATTGCAAGCAGCCTCATTCTAAGAAGATAAATGGTAGCACTTGGTGATTGTTCACCTTGTCTCTTCCAGTGAATAATATGACCACCTCTACAGTTGGCACTTTACAGGAACCATGTATTCGATCATTTGCAGTAGCGGTTTAAAAAACAATGTTTTTACATTTCGAGGGTGCTAGTCCCATTCACAACCCTCTTTAATTGCATATACTTTCTTTGAAGGTGACATAGGTCCCATTCTTTTAAGCCTGGGTACCACTCGAGTAGTGCCAGTTCGTATGCGTTTCCAATTTCTGTTTCTATCGACCATCTTGCCGATTGTATCTGTGCCATTTCCCATGGTTCCATTTTAAAGCAAAGGTCCATCCAACACAGCATATGGTTTCCCTAACCAGTTATTACTAAAGTCTTATTTTTCTTCTTCTGCGCTCGTTCTTAATCTCCCGCAAACAAGCCCTGAAAATGGCTTTGGAAGTAGCGGAATATAGTCCGGAGAACGGAATGCGTTGTGCCGCTAATTTACAGCTTGACTGCGATGTTTGCACCTTTCGGTCCGACACGTCCGACTTCGGCAGGATTACTAAAGTCTGAATCCAATCATTAGCAGTGCCGTTTTGTTCACTTGGGTTTACGTGTTGACGCTGCAAGTTCCGTACACAATTTTATATAGTCGATTTAGTTACATCTTGCGACATACAAGTAAGGAAACAGTGGTTCTATTTTGTATACCCTAGGAATTACTCGGCTGATTTTATCTTATCTATTCATGTGTCTAATTGACTTCACATATGAAGGACTTTCAAACTTCTGATCTAGATTGGAAGTGACCAGCCCTACTATATGGAAGTGGATCATGGATAATCACCTATAAACAAGAAGATCACTCGAAGCCAAAGATATGTTGTTTTAACGAAAAATGTCAACTCCCATAGACACATCAAAACAGCAAAGGAAACACACATGGACGTGCTACCGGCTTTCTTGACTCTAAAAAACTTACTACATACATCACGACAATTGATTACAGATCAGCAGAAAGCAAACATCTTTCTGTGGGAATGTGGAGAAGAAGAGGCTGGTTGTGTAGAGATTCCAAAAAGTTTATTAGGGCCAGATGCGTGGACAAATAGGAAACAGAGCAAACTGGCTACATATATTAAAAGTATGATTATTACCAGTTGAATAGAAGAGATCAGGTGGTGGTCTTCAGACTCCACACAGACCACAACGGACTTGGGTACCATCTATTCAATAAAATGAATATAGGTGCTACTGGCGAATATGACCCTAGAACATCTACTGCAAAATTGCTCGACATACGAGGACTAGAGAAAGTACACGTGGCCATCATCAGTACCAACACTAGACAAGCTCTATGGCAGTGTCGACAGCCTCAGGATGACCGCTGCTTTCTATGAACACATTCAAGTTGACGTCTGACAGAGAACGAAGAAGAAGAAGAATGACAGATTCTGCAGTATTCTAAAACAGTATAAATAAGTTATGTTTTGAGAGGAGGATGGTTGGAGCAGTGTCAGGAAAATGGATAGATAACGACGAAGTAAGAGAAATGTTGGTAACATTAAAGTGGTGATGATTCATCGCCTATGACAGGAACATTGTAACGAGGTACACGTAAATAATTTTTAAAAAAGAAAAAAAATTCAATTAAAAATTAACCTTAAAGCCCCCAGGGAGGATCGAACTCCCGACCCCTGGTTTACAAGACCAGTGCTCTAACCACTGAGCTATGGAGGCTCGTTAAGTCGCTGGTTCAATTATTTTACTTGTAAGAATTTACATTGTCGGCTTCTGCCGAAAGTGTTGATAAATTCATTTATTGGGAATGTTACACTAGTTACAGTAAGTGTTATTTAATTGTTCCTGTCATTTTAAATTTACAAATACCACTGGGCAGACCTATCTAGTTCTGTCAATATGTTTTTAAAAACTCGATGAGCATCTGGTCGGAGTATAAACTTTAAAGTATTATTTATAATTAATATTGACAATACAATAATAATAATAATATAAATATTGTTACTTTACAAGTATTTATAACTTATTAATACACAAGACAAAGTAAAAGTTGACTGACAAATACAATCAACACTATGAACTATTAGTATTCTTTCATACTTACTTTTCCGACTTTCCGTGTCCAAGCACCACGTTATAATTCATGGATGAGGTTGCCAAAGTGTTAGATCTTGGAGAGCCGGTGGATGTTATGTATCTGGATTTTGCAAAAGCCTTGCCTTTGAAGGCTTTGATAGAGTACCTCATTACCGATTTTTTGGAAATTTGGAATCTCATGAAATGGGTGGTGAAGTTGAAAATTGGATAGACAATTGGTTGACGGACAGAAGGCAGAGAGTGGGCAAAAATAGGGAGTACTCTGACTAATGTGATGTAATAAGTGGTGTGCCCCAGGGATCGGTATTTGGACTAATTTTGTTCTGAATATATATCAATGGTTTGGACATTGATATCAGATATATCAGATCCATGATTGCAAAGTTCGCGAATGACACAAAACTATGCGGCAGGATCTCTTCTCCGGAAGAGGTGGAATGAGATCAGATTTAGATGCGATTCAAAAATGGCCTGAGAGCTGGCAGATGGAGTTTAATGTAGAAAAATGTACAGTCCTCCACATGGGAAGATCCAATAATGAATATAATTACAAGATGGGAGAGAACAATATTAGGACAATAAAAAAGGAAAGAGACCTACGAGTTATAATTATAATACTCATATTAATAGATCATACAGGAAAGGTGCAGAAGCAAGTGCAGGTGGCAGTGAAAAAGGCTAATGCCATGTTTTGTTGGGTATGATAAAAAGTAACATTTCACACAAAATCAAGGAAGTAATAGTCAAGTTATATAAATCATTAGTGAGACCTAAATTATAGTATTGTGTTCAGGTGTAGAGTCCATATAATAGAGTGGATATAAACATGCTGGAAAGGGTACAGAGAAGAGCAGCACAATAATCATCGCGGGGTTTCAGAATTATAGTTGTGAGAAAAGACTGGTCTTCAATGTTTTGAGCCAAGAAGATTTCGGGGTGACTTAATACAAGTGTATTCAAATTAATAAATGGAAAGGATAGATTAGACTATACCAAGTTTTTCAAAGTACGAGCGGCTACAAGAACAAGAGGACACAGCTACAAATTGTTTAAAGACAGGTCTAGATAGGATATTAGGAAGTATTTTTTTACTCAGAAAGTGGTGAATTTTTGGAATGCATTGCCGCAGAATGTAGTGGAAGCAGAGCCAGTTAATGCATGCAAAAATAGATTGGATGCAGACAGTGTTTTCGGTATCCGTGGAGTGAAATAAACTGGTTGTATACAGACTTTGCAGAGCCTTCTAAACCAGTATAGTGAAGTTAAGTTAAATTAAACAGTATGCATCCAGTATCCAGCGACATGGATTGCCTAGTCATTTGCTTCCAGCATGTTGCACCTATTGCATGTTTCCTGGAGATTGGGGCAGGTCATCTGGTGGTCTGGGTCCTGTATTGCCCCATAAGCACACGTGTCATCATCTGTGTATCCCCATCATGTCATATTCCTCTTGCACCATGATACACCAGTTCGGAGTCTGTTCAGCGACTCCCATGTCGTGTATGGTAGATGATATCCGTGGGCAGGTTCCTCCCGAAGTCATGTCTTTAGGGTCTGCATGAATTCGTACCATCTCTCGATACGGCGACTTTAAGGGTTTGTCTGTATGGGCTGTGTTGATTTTATGAAACTATGTCTGGATTTGTGCACTGTACCTGATGTCCGTACATTGGGTGGCTTCGGTCGAGCTCCTGTTTTTCTCGTTCGATTTCTGCTGTGACGCTTCCTCGAATCTCGGGTGGTGCTATGCCAATTATGTGGTATATTTTATCAAAGGGATATGTTTTAGGCACCCTGATACTATCCGACCCGCCTCATGTACTGCTATATCAATTAGTTTTGCATGGGCAGAGGTTTGTTTAGAGTGACGCAGCCTATTCAGCTATGGAAAAGCACAAGCCAAGTGCAGATGTCTGAAGGACTGATGTATTCTTTCATAGTAAATTAATATTAAGTATATAAGTTTCAATTGATTTGATCAAGTTTCTCGTTTGTCACTAGGTCTACAATTTATGTCCAAGTTTTGCAGGTCAACGTTTATTTATTATTTTTTTGGTGTGTGTTGCTTTTGTTGAAGGTTAGCAATCAGGGCGGCCGGTGGTATCAGCGGGGCGCATGAGAGTGCCAGCTGGTTCAGTTGAAGAAGGGGGGTATACTGTGTTGGTTTGGTAACAACTACAAATAGTCTATATTATATGTAATCCTGGTATTCAATCAGGCATATCCAATGTCCGATTATATATAACAAAATGTTATACTGATTTCGGTCGTTTGTCTTGGACCACCAAGGGTTTTATTCCGGAACTCTCTCCATCTCATTGATAAACGTCCGAGTGGACGTTTAACGTTAAAGTAAGTTATAGCGCCACCAGAACATTACTTTTCGTGTCCTTCTATTGTGAGCCATAGACACCACTGTTTCTGTGTCTAAGAATCGACGTCACTGTACTTCGGGCATACCCGTAGGTGCTGTCTCTCTCATCAAATGGCGCAGGGTCTGGATGCTGATGGTCCCTGTAGCTCGCTGGTTGTACACTCTCTTGCTCCATCCTGTCATGCGCCCAACTCCGCTTGACCTCGTTTAATGTCGAAACTTTGCAGCCTGTGGGTTGGTGCTCCATCTACTGTTATGTCTTCATCTAACAGGCAATCACTGATTGATTTCAAAATGTCATTCCTATCCATCACTAACGTGCCCATGATGAGAGCTTGTGAAGCCAAGATGTCAGCTCTTTCATTGCCCTGAACCACAGGATAAACAGGACAGTAGATCCATGTCAACCACTGGAGGTTTGAGGGCCCAACAGCTGCTTTCCACTTATACTCAAGCCATCCCTTCTGTACCTTCTGAAGTGTTGTTCGTCCATCGTAATCGATGATAACCACTTTGTCAGCATTCACTGTAAACTGTTCTCATAAGTTTGAAGATAGCTAAATAAGCCAATCTGAGCCTTGAATTGTCTGCTGCACTTTGTACAGAGAAATAAGACACCTCATTCCACCGGGGTTGAAGAAGGGTTGATGTAAGTTGACTTGCGGGACGATCGTATCTAGATTGAAGTACGGCTTGCGCGTCTGTCACGATGACTGTCCTTGTTATAGAAGTCTCATATATCCATTTCAGTGCTCAGGTCACTGCTTCCATCTCCATTCTCAAACTGGATGTTGTTGACGTGTATGCCCTACTGCGACGAACTGCCCTCTCACTCTAACCGAAATGTTCCAGCATAGCACCCCACAACCCGCCCAACTAAATCTGTTTCACAGCGCAGTATTTACAACTCTACGTCACTTAAGGTTTTTATTTAGAGCAGCATAGATGACGCTCAACATGTTTCGGATCTACTTTGCTACTAGTGTTTAAGTCTATATAGATGGACTGGCACATCGATTAACCACCCTAAGCGGCACGTGTCCCAACGAGCCTTGCCCGCTAAGCAGGAAATCCTGCTCTCGGCAACATCCAGCTCATACCAGAGCTGGGACCTGCACATGGGCTCCGCCCCTATAGAAGTATAGGTCGACTAAGACTACGCCTATGATACTTGTCAAATCCATATTTTTGTAACCGATAGTTTGTACAGTAATCATGGCCTCAGAGAGGAATTTTATCAGAGGGTAAAAATTGTCATTCGGGGCCCCTAGTCTTCACCACTAGTCTTGTTTTTATCCACTATTATTTTATGTCATGTAGCCTGTTAGTCCAATACGAGTATGAAAGATAGAGAGGGATGGAATGGAGCACCCTGTTAATTCTCTACATTTCAGGCCTTATGCTTATAAACTCCCTCCAGAATAAATATTTATAAAATAAAATACGACGATCAGAGATTAGAAATACATTTGATTTGAACATCTTTGTGTATGTTACAATGCTGACAATGAGAACGAATTCACATTCAAACATCCTTTTGTATTGTAATGCAGACCAGATCATCAGAAGATATAATTATTCGTAAAAAGTATCAACAAAAACCAACAGTACATATTATTACTTACGTTACAAAAAGACATTTCTGACTTTTTTAAAGTGAACAATGTCTAATCAGACGACGTTCTCACAAGAAGAGAATACCATCGAGGGCGCGCTATACAAAATTGTACCATATTACACCTTCAGTGTTGATTGGCGCTTCTAATATAGTGCAAACTTATTTTCCCGATAGCAAACCCCTTCCTAGTTCTTGACAAGCTAGGTAGCATTCTCTACGGCTAAATCCCTGTTCGTGTTTTTGGGACCATGTAGGAAACTTCCGTCACTTTTCATTAGAATCCTATTCTTTGGCAGATACCAGCGCAGATTTAGACACAGAAGCGCCGATTTTGAGACTATGGACTATCTTGTGCCAAAATAATGGACATGAAAGCAATGTAATGCTTGGAGTGTTATTTCTGTTGACTTCAGACAAGCCAGTCTCTGACATGTTTTCCATTGGTGCTTTGGCAGTTCAAGATGATTTCTGTGAAAATTGTATTGCAGATATCTTTAAGGAATTTTTAAAGCAGATAAATGCTACCATTTGTAACATCACTTTTTATTTCCTTTTGAAATAGAAACATGTTTGCGATTCATCCAACGTCAAGGTCTGGATTGTGATTAGTCCTGTTGTTTTCCAAATTCACGTTCACACGTGGTTTCCACTAAAATTGTTTGCATCTACCTCTTCATTTAAATCATGTGCATGGCTACCCAAATTAACTGCTCCTAGTTTGGAACGGTTTCAAAGTTTTATAATGCTTCAATTCTATATGTGTTAATATTTTGAAGCACGAACTTCATCAAAATTGAGCGTTGGCAAACCGCTTTAAAAAAATGTTTATTCCTTCTTTTAATTTTTGGAATCATGATTTGTGAGAAGACATTTTGGAGAGAATTTATCATTTGAAATGTCTGCTGGGAAAAAAAATTATAATTGATCGGCCTTTTTGGCGTTCTTCTCTTTGGTTCTTCTCCTATCTTTCTGATTAGTATTATGTAGAAGGTTTCCTTCTCACTCCCTTTCTCGAATGAATGCTTCAGCTCAGCCAATCAATCCATCTGTTATATTCATATTTGCAATGAGATGTGGCTCAACTCCCGTTCACAAATTATCACAGCAAAGTAATGAATGACCAACTGTTAACCTGCTCAATCTACTGTCAGAGCATAACAGTAGTCAAATAAAGTGTAATAAAGACTACATTGCCTGGGCGCCTTTTGGACCTCTGGCCATGTACAATGTAATCACTGTACCCCCCTCTCATAGGCCCTGACATAAATCTACAGGACATCTCAGCTTACCCTAATTACCAAACTCCCTTAATCCTCTCTCACGACATGCTTTGGCAGATTACAGAGGTTCCTAGTCTCTGCTCCATCCTTATGGACCAAGTAATTCTACTTGCAAATAACATTTTCGGTGCTACTTTAAATTTAATCTCTACATCCTAAGGTTGAATTGGAGTGACTAAGTATATAAATACCTTACATTGAATCTCTACATTCTATGGTAGAATTGGAGTGACTAAGTATTTAATACCTTACATTGAATCTCTACATTCTATGGTAGAATTGGAGTGACTAAGTATATAAATACCTTACATTGAATCTCTACATTCTATGGTAGAATTGGAGTGACTAAGTATATAAATACCTTACATTGAATCTCTACATTCTATGGTAGAATTGGAGTGACTAAGTATATAAATACCTTACATTGAATCTCTACATTCTATGGTAGAATTGGAGTGACTAAGTATATAAATACCTTACATTGAATCTCTACATTCTATGGAAGAATTGGAGTGACTAAGTATATAAATACCTTACATTGAATCTCTACATTCTATGGTAGAATTGGAGTGACTAAGTATATAAATACCTTACATTAAATCTCTACATTCTATGGTAGAATTGGAGTGACTAAGGATGGGAGGTACAAAAGGAAACGAAACGAATCTCAGGTGCCCAACTAGGTTAAATAAGCTAATCTATAAGCATGCATATATAATAATCTTGAAGATTCCGTGGCGAAGTGGTTAAGCCGTCGGCATAGGGATCAGATGGTGTGGGTTCGACTCCGGACTCTGCCGTCTTTTTCACGGGTGCTTGATGTGGAGTCCCCTGCATCTCCTAGTCGCCCACTAGTCGTCTTGTCCTTGACTTGCCACTGGGGTTGGGCGGCTCGAGACGAGAGAGTGAGGATAACAAAGTATCGCAGTTAACACTTACTAAAAATATCGCTAGCAAAATACATTATGCCATCATCGGTGGACGGCGACCTTTGCTTTGCCTATAAGCAATAGGCCCTTTAATTTCGACTAATAAAATCAACAAATGGTTTCATCTAAAAGATTAGTCATCAATACAGTGAGTTATGTTCTCAAAACTTGTCACAGTTTATTTTTCTGCCGGATGTTCCCATAGTTTACAAGTTATATACATGAAACTATCAGCCGTATCATCAGATCATTTGACTAATTATGTCATTAAAGAGCCTGGGATATTGTAATCTTTTGTGTGTGCTTGTAGGTATTTTCAATCAATGGCACTAGTGTTTCTTTAACACATCATTATTTTCTTGATCTTCCTCTTGATCAGCTCGTACTAGTAAGGATTGGAGTGAACCTATTATATATTTTAATGTCAAAGCTCTATTTAGTTCACTGACTGTCAATATATGTCATGCATTGAGTTGTTGCAACTTGTCTGCCAGATTTCTTCGTTTCTCACTTATGGCTTGGCTTGGCTTCGTTCATTCTCAATCTCCCACTACCAAACCCTGTAAAGGCTTAAGTAGCAGAATGTAGTCCAGAGAACGGAATGCGTTGTGTCGTAGTTTACAGCTTGACTGCGATATTTGCATCTTTCGGTCCAACATCTGACTTCAGCAAGCATTTTTTGAGTACCGGGTTAGTATTCCCTCTTCGATCCCTTCTCCTTAGCCAGTCTGCCCTGCTGCAGCCTGTTATCCAGGATCACCGCGTGGAGGTGTAGAAGGATCTTGGCAGCTCTGATTCGCTGGCCCTGACGCTAGCAGTCAGCTATGGGTCGCTGACCACTGCAGCTCATGCGCTGCTCAGCTCTGATTCGCTGGCCCTGACGATAGCAGTCAGCTATGGGTCGCTGACCACTGCAGCTCATGCGCTGCTCAGCTCTGATTCGCTGGCCCTGACGCTAGCAGTCAGCTATGGGTCGCTTACCCCTGCAGCTCACCATCTTGACCCCAATCGCTCACTTATCTCTTCCGTAGCACTTACCGTTTTTTTCCAGCAGCTCATCAAACTTTCAAACCCGCAAGGATGACTGGAAAAATAGTGACCTATTGCAATAAATTAGGTGCCGAGTAAGAGGCATGATTGTCAACAGTCTTGGCTGGTGTTGTGTCCCAGGTTAACTGTGCTGAATTAGGGGACGGCGTTGCCTAGTGGTTAAGTGACACGGCTCACAACCAAAAGGTGCTGGGTTCGATCCCCATCACAGCACCGGCCGTTATCCCGGGAAAACAAACCCTTAGAAAATGCACGAGGAAGCAGACCCTTACATAAAATGCATGCTGAAGTCGGATGCACTAGGCCGACAGACGCAAAATAAAAACCACAGTACAACGCACACCGTCTTGGGGATTAAAGAAATAAGGCGATAGCAACAAACAAAAAACAAAAACTGTGCTGAATTAACTCTTGACGTTTCTTTGGTAGCGGGATACAGTGGATCACCTTACATCCCGAGGCACACTTGAGAAGGTGAACTGGAGTCCTCAGGCTGTAGTGCAGTGCGAGGCTCCTCAGTAAGCTGACTACTATTGGGATTACAGTATCAATTCCCACCTCGCTGGTCAGACAGCTGTGACAGCCCGTTTCCAGGATTACAAACGGGGACGTGAGGTAGTGTCTTGGATCAGTTTGTTTAACCTGACTCTGGTTACTCTTTGCTCCCAACATTCTTCTGTGATAGTTATCAGATTATGATTTGTGTGCCATACCAGGGGTCAAGATGTAGCAGTGAATGAGCTGACAGTAGTCAGCGACTCATAACTGGCTGCTTGCACCAGGGTCAGCGAATCATAGTTGACCAAGTCCCTACTCTGCCCTCACGTGGTGGCCCTGGAAGCAGAGTGCACTAGTCACTAGTATGGTGTGACCAAGTAATAGGGAAGACAGTGGGAAGGGAACCCTGGTGCTAAAAAAAGCCTGCTGAAATCGGATGTGTCGGGTCGAAAGGCGCAGACATCGCAGGACACTACGACACAGCGTCACGACGTCCTTTTCAGCACGAACGAAAAAGTGTCATTTCAACTGGCATTGGCGATGATGGACTGCATCAACTTCCTGTAGTGATGGTTTCAATATCAATGGGTTTGCATCTTGAGGTTGCTACTCTCATGAAGAACCCCATTTTACTACCTGCTTTGAAAGTTACAGTGGTCATATTCTGTTCAACTCTATTATTATGTTGGCTCCTTTATTTTCTGATGTTAAACATGTTTTATAGCAACATGGCGGGGAACCGAGACCACTAGTTCGGTCAGGCACAGCATACTGACCAAGACCTCTATCTCTCATCCATGTAGTGGGTCCTGGTAACTGGATATGTTCAAGGCTGATGAGATGTGGATTGACATGGTCTCCGTAGTAGTGAGCAAAACACAAATGAAAACAAGCATAGCACAACCGCCTGGAAGACCGGGTCCACCTTCATCGGCACAAGATGTGGAGAAAGCTACTACAACCACCACTTAACGCCCTTTTCAGAGCGCACAAAAGAGTAAACTTACTCATTGTGGACATTAAACAACAACATAACTAAACGGCTACAACCAACAGAAAACGACACTTATAGAGGCTCTCCAAGGCATGTTACCGAACAAAGACCAAATCAACCTTTGCTGAGCATGAAGCAGCGTTACTTCTGGGTTTGTTTTTTTTTTTTTAGTTCGCCTCATTTCTCTATTCCCCAAGGCGGTTTGCGTTGCACTGTGGTTTTTATTTTGCGTCTGTCGGCCCAGTGCATCCGACTTCGGCATGCATTTTATGTAAGGGTTTGCCTCCCCGGGGTAACGGCCGGTGCTGTGATGGGGATCGAACCCAGCACCTTCTGGTTTTGAGCCGTGTCACTTAACCACGCCGTCCCCACTTCTGGGTTTAAAAGAAAGCCATACAATCAAAACCACCCCACCCCTCCCCCATACTGGTATGATACATAAATAAGAGGGTGGTTAAGTTAAAAAGGTAAACAGAAACAGAGAAAGCCAGATAAAAACACCACAAATAAACACACTCCTCGAGGCCTCCGTGCCAAGGCAGCGGAGTACTTAGCTCCCCTTGAGCAGTCTGCAGGGAATTCCATTGACACAATCGCCATGAAACCACAAGGCTTTATCCCTGGATATTAGAGGTACCCACCGACCCCCTGGAGGGGTCACAACGCACATCATGGCTCCAACAGTTAGCAGGACTCCCCTTCATTGCCTTCAGCTCTGGGTGATACTTGTTCACAAGTTGCAGCACGTTTCCATGGCAGTGGTCGATCAACGCAACACAGGCCACTGACGCTTAAGCGAACATTATTAAGTTTACCTGAGAATCACAAGAACTTTAGAGATTTAAAAATAAGCTAGCTAGACCTAGACCAAACAAGCAATTAACTTGGAACCATTTATCCTCCAGTCTAACATGATCATGGTTGTGTTTCACAGATAGCAGTGAAACGAACTCGTGCAGTTGGTCGTGGCCAAGATAAAACAATTAACAAATATCACCAACAGAGGTGTACTGATTAGATCTGCGTAGTTCCATTGGATATTGTGCAAGTTTCTCATTACATCAGTAGGATCACGATGACCTCTCCACAACAATGAGCATTCAAATGCAAACTCCATTTTCTTATGATTGTTATGTTATCATGTCCTTAAAATATGGAAAAGTTGACACATTTTATTTTGAATTTATTTTTCCATCATTTATTTATTTATTATTCAGTTCTGTCTTTCATCTCTTTGCCACTTACATTAATGTGGCAACGACAACTGTTTGTTGTTGGTGATCACATGTAAACACTAACACATATCCTGTGAGTGTGCCAAATATATTTTATTATTACTTTGCTTCCAGGTACATTCAATAGCGAATAAATAAACACAGCCACTTACTAACTACAGCAAAAAATAAAGCATAAATAGTTTTTAAGCAGTTCAGTTCAGTTTTATTGCCACCTCCACATCAAAGGTCAGCTGCAACAAAGACCTTGTATCTTGTCATTTATGGAGCAGCCTGAAGGGCTTTTCCCTGTCCATTTCAGATTGTTTTCTTATAGTTGTGTTTACTTCTGGCACATTTGCAATCTACTTTTCTTCCAGTATGAATTTCAGCAAAGTGCTATGCCTTTTGATATGTCCAAAATACCTTAACGTACTTCCAATTTCGTTCATAAACTTTCCTTGTACTCCTAATTTGTCCAAGACTTTCTTAATTGTAAACCAAAAAATGAATATGGAAAGGATAAGACAGAGAATAAATATGTATAAAAGCAGACTCTGATAAGCTACTGACATTCACGTTGTTCAAGCACACTAAGCTAAGACTCTAAAATTGATTTGTGGATGTCATCTTGGATCTGACAGAATGCAAAGGTAGAGATAGTGCCGTACCAGACACTATTGTCAGAGATAAGGTGTTAGGGACTTTATTGTACGTAGTCTCAGCTCTTGTGGCATTAGAGTGGCCAGTTCCCTTAATATCTGCCCTGCCTTCCCTAAATGTAGGTCAGGTACGGACTTACAACTTGCTAGGCTCGAGCTACTGAGACGCAAATCAGATTTCTAACTGCTCTGGACTCTTTATCATATCAGTTCAGGTGCCATCTTCAAAACAATGGATCTCCAAAGTTATGTGCCTCTTGTCCTGATCGTAAAATCTGCCATGCTTTTCTCTGTCCTTCATGATCTTCCTCCTACTTATATCACTGTTTACCTGTGGCCCAACAACCTTTCCTTCCAGCATTGTTTTCAGCAAGGTATTTCTATGTGATCAAAATATCTTAAATGTCAGATTCTCATTTCGTTCTTCAACTCTTTGCACTTCCCATTTGTTCAAGACCTCCTCATTTGTTTTCTTGTCTTTCCAAGAAATGCATAGGAATATGCAAACTCTAGAGACTAAACCTCTGAATTTGACTTTTGAATAACCACACCAAGTCTTTCAGCTAAATGAAAAGTCATCTGCTCAGTCTGCTGGAAAATCAACATAAGGAAACTCTTAAGTAACTCCCAAATGCTAATCACAATTTTCTTGGTATATTTTATAAATGGTATTTGAAAGTGTACAAAAAAAAACAAAGAACCACCAAAGTATTTTATTTGTAATAAAGCTGAGGCAACTAAGGTTTTATGTCAGAAATGGTTTAATGCTTCATACTAATTATATTGGATGTTTAATGCAGGTAATGTTTAACAATGAAAATGACCACCGACAAAACACAATGTCAGCATAAATTTACAGTGGGTGGTGAGGAAATAGATTAGGTCACACATTTTGAATATCTGGACTCCAGAATTGACAAAAATGGTCTGCTCGAAAGAAATCAGAAGAAGACTAGCTATGGCAATGCAGAGACTGAACAACCTGAAGAAATTATGGCAGGGCACCAACAAAATGATAAAGTAAAAGTCTTGAGAGCCTGTGTTTTTCCTGTGGCAGCTTATGGCTGTGAAGCATGGACGATTACCAAAACTTCTAGACAAAGAATCGAATCCTTCAAGTCAAAATGTTACAGAAAGATCCTCAGAATACCCTGGACAGAGAAAAGAACAAATGCAGACATTCAGCAAGAGTTGAGCATAGAGGAGAACTGGTTTATCAATTCCATTTTGGCTAGAAAATGTAAATACTTTGGTCACATCAAGAGACACAATGGTCTTGAGAGAATGGTGATGGAAGGTATGGTGCCAGGCAAAAGAGGAAGGGTTAGACCAAGAAGACGATGGCACCAAGATATCCAGGAATGCCTGAGTATGACAGTGGCGGAGGCTGGTGTTTTGGCAAGAGACCGAGTTTCTTTCAGACAGACTGTGATGGGAGCGACGTCCTATAAAGGACATGCTACATGATGATGATGATGAATGTTTAACAATAATTTGCACACATCAAGTAGTAATTCAGAGTTTAAAAATGAAGAACATAATTGGAAAGTGCATGTTATTCTTGGTTCTCTAAACAAATAGCTAAATTCTAAAATGATGTATATCAATTGGCTTTTGCACATTAACATTTTAATCCACTTTCAAGAACACATTATGCGTGAAAGGAAAAAGTGCTTGTGCTGTTGTCAATATTAAGTTATAATTGCAAAGCATTCAGCCAAATTCGAATTCCCAGCTTCACTGCATGAAATGGAGTGCGAGTGTTTACGCTTCGATACAGGCTTCAACAGCAAGATAAAAACAAACGGTCAAGAACTCGAAGTAGTTGACCGTTTTAAATATCTTGGGTCGCTTGTCAGTGATGAAGGATCAAAATGTGAAGTATTGGCCAGAATAGCACAGACAATAGCGGCGCTTGCACGGCTTAACAAAATCTGGCAAGATAAACGGTTAGCACTACGCACGAAAATCAGATTAATGCGTACACTGGTCCTGTCAATATTTCTCTATGCGTGTGAGACATGGACAGTTACAGCTTACCTTCAACGAAGGATACAGGCCTTGGAGATGAGATGTTTCCGATGACTTTTAAACGTCACGTACAAAGATTGAGTTACAAATGAGGAAATCCTAAATAGAATTACGACGGCAATAGGGCCTTTCGAAGATCTCTTGGCAACTGTCAAAAGAAGGAAACTCACTTGGTACGGTCACATATCGAGATCAAATGGTCTTGCAAACACAATCCTCCACGGGAAGGTGCATGGCAGACGACGAAGAGGCCGTCCCAAAAAGAGATGGGAAAACAACATAAAAGAATGGACCAGTCTCCGACCAGAAGAGTCACAGGCAGCGGCTTCTGACAGAGAGGGATGGCGTGGAGTTGTGAGGATGTTTTCATGTGTGCCCCAATGACCTTACCGGTTATGGGATGACCTAACCTGACCTGACCTGAGATGCATATACATATATGTCCACATACAAATATAACTTATTCCTTTTGTTTCTCATTGAAAAATTGGGCAGCAACAGTTGCTCTCCACACATGACTATTTTGAGCCATCTTCTTGAGCTCCATCCATGAAACTTCAGTTACCCTGGCCTCTCCTTTAACTGTTCTACTTTAGGTCTTCTTTGGTTTCCTCAGTCTTTTCTTTCCATGTGGGCTTAAATCCCAGCATGCCTGGTTTAATAAATATATTTTTAGAAACTGGCTACAATAAGTAAAACTAGTAACTATAAAACAAAATAACAAACAAAAGTTGTGCAACTATGCAAGCTATGGATTCAAACTTTCAACTACTGAAGTTACTTACTTGACAACCATTATGAGAAAAATGATGCCAGATACAAAACGTGTCACTCTTTCATCATTTAATAATATATCATGTTTGACACTGGTAAAATAAATTGTGCTCATTTTGCTATTTAAAAGTTTAGGCTAGCAAAAGGGGTCAAATAAGAATATTTAAAATGTAGATGAGCAATGTCAATAGACACAAAAATACTACAAAAACAACCACAAATAAGTCCTATAAGAGCTCTTTAAACAATATTTTTCTAGAATACTTCTCTGAAATAAGTGTTGCAAAACTTCAAACTACTTTAGCTATTTAGTTATCTACAGCCCATGACAATTTACAGGTACAATAAAGAAAAAGAAAATATTTATACAACCTAGGTCTCATTTTTACGATGAATCACTTTTACAATTCATTGTCAAATTTGAAGGAAAAAAAGTTACAGCCATGATCACACTTCAGGCATCTCTCTCAAGCAGTAACGGAAAAAGTACAACATCCTGAAAGTTGTTGCTAACATACACAAAGCATAGAAAGAAGTGGCAATCTCCTGTATGAAGGGGGCTAAAACAAAATTTAGCCTGATAGCAATAATGATTGCATACATTTTTTACAATGTGGACAGCATGTTAGAACGAGTAGCTAGGCGGGATAATATTCAACTTTAATACTTCACTGAAGTGCTACAAAGTTATTATCAGTCTATATTGAATAAAGTACTAGTGGAGCCAGCACATGAATAGCAGAAAGAGCAAACAGCCATTGAGGAAGAAGAATCTGTTATTTAGCTGATGCAGATGACAAACAGGAAACTTTTCCAGCTATAGATAATGCCATCCTTCAATTATGTGACATTGATTCAGGCTCTTCAGTAAAACAAAAATGTTTAATGTGCCCTTATTATTCAATCTAGCAAAGAAAAATGAAAATATCAAAGGAGCTAACACCACATTTGTCTTTCAAAGACATGAACCACAGCCCAGATCCACTTTGGAAAAAAAAAATCAAAACATTCATTCTTTTATTCTAATGTTCTTATGCATGTGTTACGGATAATTTAATTTTTTGACAGACATTTTTATCAATTGTTTTTTTTTATTCGCCTTATTTCTTTATTCCCCAAGGCAGTGTGCGTTGCACTGTGGTTTTTACTTATACTGTCGGCCCAGTGCATCCGACTTCGGCATGCATCTTTATGTAAGAGTTTGCTTCCTCCTGCATTTTCTAAGGGTTTGCTTCCCTGGGGTAATGGCCGGTGATGTGATGGAGATCGAACCCAGCACCGTCAGATTGTGAGCCGTGTCACTTAACCACTAGCCCACGCAGTCCCCATTTGTATCAATAAAAATACATATTGAAAGAATTTAATAAAATAAATAAGAACATGTACAGGTCAGGACCTAATTCAATTTAAATGCATTATAAACTGGATTACACCCATGTGTTACTTGAGCCTGAAAGGGGAGCAAAGAAACTGCCAGGTGTGTCATCAGAGGCATCTAAGGAGAGTTGGCTAACCCATTCTGCAGAAACTACAGAAGAAAGGAAAGGAGACCTCTAATCTCTATGGTATAATAGGGTTCGGCAAGCTAAGTCACATTTACAAGCCAGGAATACAATTTTAAATACCAGATAAAACAGTAGTTTTACAATTCACTTCAGATGTTTAATGTTTTCCCAATGATTTTGTTGTGCCAACCCAGATATTTCCTTTCTGTCTTTCTCTGTTTGTTTTTTGGTACTAAGGTGACAACCTTTTCCATGCCTGCCTTCTAAGCTAGCCTGTGTTCTATTTATATTAGCTAACACTGATCTTTATATTTTATGCTCTTGTCAAATATTTTCATTTGATTTACTATCTGTCAGTGGTAATAGTATCATTTATTCCAGACACAGTAGTGCTTATCAGTGCAAGTGATTTGTATGTTTGCTTACTCTCTGTCCAAGATTAACATCTGTAGAGCAATATTTGTTTAATATAACATTGTAAGAATCTTTATCACTTCCATTGCCATCAACTTCTTTGTTGGTGTGTTTCTTTTTAATTTTCTGGACGCCTGGGTTAGCTAGCATAATCCTGTTTTTATATATTTCTGTTATACATTTTCTATCTTCGGTTACGATGCTTAGAAGGTGACTACTGAGATTCTGCAGTGTGAAAAACCTTGTCATTCCAAATACAAAGTTCTCTGAAATGAGATACCTGAGAAAAGTGGTCCAAGTTGAAAAGACAAGGTCTGTAATCAAACAATATGGCACGATCATGAAACCCAGCCCTTGCAGACATAAGTGGAGCAATCTCAACTATGTTGGTTTGGTTATATCTGCAGAATGAAAGAAGATCAACTATCAAGGCAATCATGGGAAGCAAAGCATCAAGGATTCAGACCCTCAAGATGATACAAAGTCTGCTGGGATTACAATATAAGTCAGTTTATAAGAGACCAAATACTAGACTGGAACCAAGCCAAAATGAAGACAGTGGATAGAATAGTCTGGCGTTCTTTCTGGCAAAGTTTTAGACATGCCAGAGTAGAAGAGGAGTAACTAAGTAAATAAATTGTTGCGATGCTTCCAATGGCACAACAATTTTTCTACCTGAATTTAATCTCACACTGAATGTATATTCTCACTTGTTATGATCATTGTTACTTGTTTAGAAGTATTGAGATTTAGTCTTTACAGTTGATTGACCTTCTTCTCAAACTTTTATTATCTCTTACATAACATTGGAATGACACTCGTGTTGTGGGCCGAAGGATACAGCTCGGTGGGACTCAAGCGACCCATGGGCAGAATGTTTGAGACCCCTGCTTCAGAACATTTATGTGAAATAATTCATTACAAAGAGTTACACCCTATAGCTCCACCAGGGAAACAATGCATCTACTCCTTCAGTATTATCAGTGTAGCAGTTGTTAAAGTTACATGCAGACAAGAACAACACCAATTTCCGGAATTCATCAGGTCTCACCAAATGTAGTAACTCTTTAAAAAACAAGGTTTTCTGTTTCCAAGAATCGACGTCACTGCACTCTGGGCAAACCCATGGGTGCTCAGTCTCTCTCATCAAATGGTGTAAAGTATGGATGCTGATGGTCTCTGTAGCTCGCTGGTTGTACGCTCTCCTGCGCCATCCTCTCATGCGCCCCACTCCGCTCGAACCTTGTTTAATGTCTGAACCCCGGCATGAGCAAGACAATAGATCCATGTCAACGCCTGGAGGTTTGAGGCCTCAACAGCTACTATCCACTCATACCTACATACCTAAGCCATCCCTTCTGTACTTTCTGAAGTACAGATAAAACTAAGTTTTATCAAAATTTAATCTTATAAAAAAAAGAATGTAAAGATGCACAGTATGTATTGGAGAGCATTTCAGAGAAGTGAAGAACAAATAGTTACATTTGAGCCAACAGGATCTACTTAAGATACAATAGTTTCTGAATCTTGCAGAAAAATGTTATGTTGATATAGCGCTTTATATCTTTTTTGCCAATTAACAGTAACTCAACAAAACAAAAGAAAGTACATCTTAAATATACACTCTCAATCATATTCTCTTAGTGCATACATACATGAGCCCCTCAATATTCACACATTATTATTCTTGAAATAACAATATATTATGTCGAAATCTCTAATTAAATATTCACAGGAACAAACAGGCTCATGGACGGCACAGTGTCTTTATAATTTATATAAAACAATTGATAACTATTAGGCATAGGTCCGGCTACCTTATCCTGTAGAAGTAGTTTTAAACCACAAAAACTTTAACTCTAGTAACAAGAAATATACAACTCAAACATTCAAGACAGAAGGTCCTTTATGAAAGAGAGCAAATGACGTGCAGCAGATTGAGCTACAATGAATTTGCAGCGTAGACTTACTTGTTTTTGTCTAGGAAGACACTTAGATTTTGTTACTGGAATGTTCATATTTTGTATAAATACAGGATAGCTACACAGGAGGCAGCGGAGATAAAAACTACAAAACTGATATTCTGGATCTGGCTGAAACGAGGCACAAATGAGTTGAAAGGATGAAACTAAGCACAGAAGAAATTCTGTTGTCCTCAGGTCACACTGAATAAGTCACACATCATAGTGAAGGTGTGACCCTAATGCAACCAAAAGAGGTACTTACAGAATTGGAGGCAGTAGAACAAAATTATACTAGTTACTTTCAAAACTGCCAAAAAGAAGATAAAAATAAACATTATCAATGTTAGGAAACAACCAATGACAAAGAAGACTGTGAAAAAAGTACTTTACACCAGACTTCAAGATGGTCAAAAGGAGAAGGAAAGGCTTTATGATTTTGATGGAAGATCTAAATGCTAAGGTTGGGAATGATAACATGTTTTGAAGAGATCATTGTCAAACATGAAACTGGGACCAAAAATGAAAATAGAGTTTCTAATGGACTTCTGTACTCTTCTTCGTCTTCTGCGTTTGTTTTCAATTTCCGCTACTAAGCCCTGAACAGGGCTTTGCAAATAGTAGGGTGTAATCCGGAGAATGAAATGCGCGCTGTGTCGCTAGTTTACAGCTTGACTGTAATATTTGCACCTTTTGGTCTCAAACATCCATCTTCGGCAGCAGGCATTGTTTTAGTACCGGGTCAGCCCTCCCTTCCCGATCCCTTCTCCCCAGCCAGCCTGCTCTACTGCAGCCTGTTATCCAGGATCACTGTGTGGAGGTGTAGAAGTGTCTTGGCAGTACTGGTTCGATGACCCTGATGCCAACAGTCAGCTATGAATCGCTGACCACTGCAGCTCATGCCATCTGTGCTCTAAATCAACTTTTGATTGGTGGAAGCATGATTGCACATTCCACACGAAGCAACAATGGGTGCAACCAGACGACATGAAGAAAATCAGATTGACCATATATGTATAAATAAGAAGTTCAAATCATCAATACTCAAAACAAAATTTAGTATAGGAGCAGACATGCATCAAACCACCATCTTTTGACCCTGACATCAAATAGATATCATGGTGTGTTACAACAACTAGAACAAATAGAGGGTATAGAGGAGCACTGGCAACAGATACAAATATGTGGAACGAGACTTGTTAAGAAGTTCTGGAGAAAAGAGAATGTCAACACAAATCATGAATAACAACAGAAATTATAGCAAAGATAAAGGAAAAAAATAAATTTGAACAGAAGTAAAACCAGAAATACAAGAGGCAAGGCTCATGAAATATACACTGAAGTCAGCAAAGGAGTAAGAAAATGCACAGGAAGAGACAAAAGAAAATTGAGAACGAATGCAGAAGAAGAACAATAATTGCAAGTTAATTGTGAGAAACCACCAAACAAAGAGGAACTTACGAAAGCCATGATGTTTCTGAGAGATGATAAAGTCATTGGCCCAGATAGTACCTCAGAAGAAGCAATCAAAGCAGATCACTTCAACAGAGATATTATACAAATTATTTGATAATGTTTTGAAAAGCGAAAAAATGCCAGCAGACTGGAAGCAAAGCTATGTAATCAAGTTCCTCAAGAAGTGAGATCTGCAGCATTGTAGAAATTATAGAAGTATAATTTAATCCTTGGTGCCTCTGAAAATATTGAACAGGATCATGCTAGAGAAATTCAAAGAGGCCAAAGACAAACAGATGAGAGAAGAACAACAAGCTTTCGACAAAATGTATCCTGTGCAGACCAGTTAGCTTAAGAGAATAGTTGAAAAACATGTGAAATAGAGCTCACCACTTTATATTGAACTCATGGACAAAGCATTTAACAGCTTAGACAGAGAATACCTTTGGAAGTTGCTCAGGCATTATGGATTTCCCAAGTTCACTAACATAATTAAGAACACATGAAGGTATGAAATTTATAGTTCTACATGAAGGTCAGCTTTCTAAGTCCTTTGATAAGAACTGGTGTTAGACAGGGTTGTCTCTTATCACCATTTCTCTTTCTGTTGGTTATTGACTGGATTTTGAAGACAATGTCATCAAGCAACAAAGATGGAATTAAATGGAGTTTTAAATAACAACTTGTTGATATGGACTTTGCAGATGACTTGGTTCTTTTGTATGATAACTGCAATCAAATGCAAAATAAAATAATTATACTTGATTAGGTCACAGAAATTTGGATTAAGAATTCACAATAAATGCAACTAATGACAATCAGATCGTGTTGGCAGACACATGCCTACAAGATGGGGAATGATCCTTTTATCTTAGTAGCAATTTAGACAAAGTAGGAAGTACAGATATAAAGATATCAAAATGTAAAAACAAATAATCAGAGAAACTTATGGAAATCAAAAGAAATTTGAGTCCAACATAAAAATCTTCAACTTCAATGTAAAATCAGCTTAAGTGTACGGCGTTAAAACATTGAGAACTACAAAAACAACAGCAAAAAAGGTTAGACTTTCAATAATGGGTGCCTGCACAGATAGAGAAATTGAAATGGTATGATAAGATCACTAATGTTGAATTGTTAGAAAGAACCATAGAGATAAAAGTGGAACATAACATGAAAAAACACTGGAATTGGATAAGACACAAAATAAAGACACCTGTTGATAGTATTACTAGAAGGTCTCTGTTATGGAATCTACAAGGCAAGAGAAGTAGAGGCAGACCAAAAACACACATGCAGAAGAAAGCTAGAGACAAAAACATAATGGAAATAGGGAAGATGTAGACAGGGCTGGAATGGATGGTCTAGGCATGATTTTGTTGAAGACATGTAATCCACGTGGAGTTGAAAGGTTTTGATTGACCTCTCTAATGTATTGACATGGATGGTAGCATCTAATTTCCTCTGTTTAAAATTGTTTAATTAGAATTATATATATATATATATATATATATATATACAGTTTATATGCACAAATTCTTTACGTAGAATGTTGTGAAAAGAGAGAAAAGATCGAGGGTATAAGATAGCAGAAAGAAGAGATATTGGAGGGCACAATAATATATCTTGATCAGAACAAACAGTTAATTATGGCTCTTTTAGGTAGTTAGATTAGCACAGTATTGTAGAAGATAGGAATATGACAATATGTATTCATTGATCATAGAATTAAAAGTAATCAATATTTAATGTAAATACTGAAATGCCATACACTATTATGCATCACACAGATAATAATGCTAACACAGTATGAAAAATCTTTCAGCTCTAATCTGCTCAACAAACAAGCTAAAAATAATTTTAAAAAAAAAAAGAAAAGAATGAAAATATAAAAGGAGCTAACACCACATTCGTCTTTCAAAGACATGAACCACAGCCTAGAAGTTCAGGTATGATAACAAAATTAAAAGCTATCTTAAGAAAATGTAAAAACAAAAGCTTCCATCAAATCAAGCTTAGGTATCAAAATATATTTAAAAAAGATTATATTAACAAAATGCTAAAAGAAAAAAATCCAGTCAAATTAAGCAACTTGTGTCTTAGTAGATTATGTATACGATATCACATGCAGAGAATTATCAATGAGTTCCAAAACTTTACTGCTGTTGCCTTGGATTCGAAGATGCAGTGATTGAGATGACAGCTGTCAACAACTCAAAGTTATCTACTTTTTTCAGGGTAGGCCAGAACTGTCCAAGACCCTATCCGTCTACAAGTGGCAGTCCTGGAAATAGGCTGCATCTGTGCAGTCGTGCTGAGAGAATAGGGATCGAAGAAAAATGACAAACCCTATCCCCAAAATGTACCGTACTGAAACTGACTGTTGAACTGAAAAGTGTAGTTTTGCTGTAAACTATGACACAACATAACAAAATGTTCTTTTGAGGACAGAGGACAAAGAAGAAGAAGACTGCTGTTTCATGTAGCACTGGCATTTTATTGAATCAGAGATGTCCTCTCAAAGAAAATTATAAATGAATAAATAAGCAATAATCTTATCATATCTAATTAATCTTGACTTGTTCTCATAGTCTTTCCCAGAATTATTGGATGAGTGAGGTGGCAGACAACAGAAAATAGGAAAACAGAAAATAAGGAACATTTGATAAACAACTAGATAATCAAAGTTTATTAAAAAATGTCAGGTACGTCTGATTACACACAAAAAACTGTTGGTGAAAAGACACTTACGTCTTGGACAACGAAAGAGCTGATGCAGTGGCGGGACGGCTGTGGTGAACGACGCGGTGATGATGAGAGACAGGGTTGAGCTGATAAGGGCAGTCATGGACACTCTACAGAATGATAAAGAGACAGATGGTCACAAAAATGCATATGTGCAAAGGATGATAGATTTGGGAGTGACTAGGGGAGAGGGGAGAAAGTGTGTTCTGTCTGGAAAGATCAGAAGAACCCGAAATCAACACCTGACTGGGACTGAGTATATATACGCTTGGCTGGCAGCTTGGATGGAGAACAGAACACTTATGGGAACGTCCACTGTGTGATGATGTTGGTTCCTAGAATCAAGAATATCTAGAATGCTACATCCAGAGCACAGATCTCCAATAACTGATGACCCTGTAACATTCCACATTCTCGAATATCAAGAAGTACTAACAAACATTGACCTGTAGAGGTATCCAAAGTAAAAAGTGGTGAGCTACAGAACATTGTACACCCTTGACTGGAACCTGTGTGAGCATTTAGATGGATACTAAATAAAAACAGCTAACAATTTAAATAAAAGCTTATAAATTTGAGATAAAACAGAATTTTATTTTTAAATCTTCAATTTGTGTAAACTAATCACAAGTTAAAAGTACATATATTAGAACTGCGCTTTCCAGTTTTTTGCAGACTATGGGACTCCCTCCTGCCGTATAATGTGAACTAAAGACCTATGCTCAAAAACTTAATTTTCAAAGTTAGATGTGATTACTATAGCTGAGAGGTAAGACACTCGCCTCTCAATAAACGAATTATAGAAAGCGTAAAACAGTGGGGTGTTAGAATATCATAAGTTTTTATGTGCACCTAGTCCTATTGGAGATGGACGATAAACTTGGAAGGCATGTGCATGTAAAAGAACCCTTTACAGTTAAAATTTAAATGAGCAGGTTGTTAGTCACTATCTGGGGCAAAATTCTAAAGGTAATGAAACTTCTACCCAATAGTAGCCTGCATGAAGGTCAAAAGGAGGTAGTCCCTTCATCATAGAAAAATACAACAGGTTAATTCCCTGTTTGCACAGTCGATTGCAAGTATATACAGAAAAAGACCTCTACACCCACAAGAGTAGGAGAGAAATGAATATGAGAGAAAATTTGTTTGCTAACTCCCACAGGACTTTCCATAAGCTCCATATGGCACAGGTTGAGGACCAGTGCTAGAATACATTGTAAGCAATTGGAACAGCAAATTAGTTGCATAAATAATCTTTACTAAAGTAATATTAAATGTATTGATGCTGCAGTCTGGTATTTCATATGATCAATGTAAGGCACATGTGGGAATTTGTCTTGATGGTAGAGAAATAAAAACAAACCTGAGTCACTGATATACAGCAGGGAAAGTATACTCACAAGAATGTTAAGTACTCTTTAGATAACATAAAAGAACTATTTGATTTCCATCAGATTACATTTGATAAATACATATACATTTATACACATAGATAATTTAACAGCCAAAATCAATTGTTTAACATCATCAACATACAAAACCTCCAGTAAAATGGTCCCATTAAAAAGTTGTTTCTATTGCAAATATGCAAGTGTTCATGCTAAAACTGCTGAAGCTACTAAAGAAATTGTAGATAAGACTTAAAAGTATAATTGCATCTGCTCAAAAAGTTATATAGTTTTTCAACTTTAGATTGCACTTGTGTACACATAAATTCAAAATATGTACCATTTCTTAATTTATAACATAAGTTCTACAGTTGAAACAACGATGCAATATTGTGTTAATAGACAGGCGTGGTGAAAAATTCCCTTACTTTCCTTGATTCGGGTACCAATTTGCAGCTTGTCGAACTAGTGTGAGACACGATGGGTTACATATCCGGCCAGTTTTGGTCACGATAAACAAGCACTCTTACCCCTCTACCATTCAGAAACTCCATACCTCGTTGGTACCAAACATCAACAACAGCCAATCCTTACACATTATGTACACTAATATCAAATATTCCTAACACTTTTATACATGTATCAAAATGATAAATCAATATACAGATGTTATAAATAGAACAGATGTAAGCTCAAGTTACTATTTCTTATTTTAAAGCCATTTAACATTAACCATTTGAAAAAAAAGAGGTTGTAACATGGAATGGGTTGCAGTAGCACTGGCGACCTAAGATGGCTGTAAAAAAAGCAGCTCTTCATGAGTATAAGCCTTTATCAAGAACTGGACAAAACAAAAACAGCACAGAAGAAACCATAAGCTAAACTGAATTAACAGCGCTAATACTTCAGTTAATGGCATCTTGAGAACCTGAACATAGCCATGCTCTTCTTTCAGGGCCTTTTTGAATTAATTGATGTGTCGAATAACTTCTCAAAGCTAGAGCAACTATCATGTTACAATAGTTGCTCATCACAAGCAAAGATGGTGGCAGTGTCACATGTCTGTAGTCAGATGTAACTACATTATGACTGCACCGTCCAATTTTAACACATCCGGAGAGAGGCATCAGTAATTGGGATAGTCTGTAACATTTGTTTGTAACATTCCCAACTCATCTGAGCTCTCTGCAGCAACCTGCAAGCCTTGTCCTATTGAAGTTGGATGCTCTATCTTGCCAGCTGATCCTGAGCAGCTTGTGGAAACATCTCATGTGCAAATAGTTGAGCTTCTCGATGTCTACTATAGACTTTCCATGTTTCTTTCACAAGCATAAAGAAGAATGATTAACACCACAGTACAAAAGACTTTGATCTTGGTAACAACAATGACCCTTTGCCAGTCACAAACATTCACTCATAGCTTTCTAAAAGCAGCACTTGCCTTGGATATCCTAGTGTAGACCTTAGAGTTGATATTTGCTGCTCTAGTGAGGGTACTGCCAAGGTAGGGAAAGTTATTTACTGCCTGCACATGTTTGCATTGCACAGTGATGTTTGATTCGTAGTAAGGCTTTTCAGGAGCAGGTAAGAAAATTACTTCCAATTTTTTGTGTGTTGACAGTAAGTCTAAAATTAGTGCGCACAGCATAAAACTTATTCATGGTGGTCTGCATGGTCTATTCTGAACAAATGATGCAGTCATCGGCAAAGTGGAGATTTCAGATGGTTACTTTTTCCCCTTTGAGAAGACCTGTTGGAGCCTCAGATTGAATAACCGCCTATGTGTCCTATATCTTATACGTACGTCAGTGGCAAAGCCATGTGTATCAACAGAAAGCATGGAAGCAAATACTTTGCTAAAGAGTGTTCGGGCCAGCACTATGCTATGATAACACTGCAATCGATGAACTAGCAATCCATAAACTGCATGAGTTTGAACTCCAACATGGATTGACATCCAAGGAATGAATAAGTATATATAGCTATAATAACCATCATTATCTATACCCCTCACCAATTTCTGAAAAAATACTGAGTACCTATGAGTTTACCCGCAGTGCAGTGATGTTATTTCTTTGCAAAATGACATAGTCCACCATACTTACCTTATTTAGCTTAGTGTACTGGTTTCTTCTGTGCCGTTTTTATTTGGATACAAACTATCATTGGATGAAGTGTTGGAACTAGTACATTTCTTATCTTATAATTTGAACTATTGCTGTTTTTTAACTCAACAAATAAGACATTGTCTCTAGCCCACATCATCATTCAAGTGTGGATATTTGTTTCTTCATAAGGGTTTTCATCATCAGGAACAGAGATTTGGTCTGAAGCTGACGCCATTCCATATATGTTGCCTAGAATAGGTTTCTCATTTATATGTGAGTACAGATCTGAGTTGGACTCGCCTTCCTCTTGTTTCCAATTGGAAGAAATGACTGGGACTGAAGCTGAAGCCATTCCATATATGTTGTCTTGCATAGGTTTCTCATTTAAATGCGAGTACAGATCTGAGTTGGACTCACCTTCCTCCTGTTCCCACTTGAGAGGACTGCCAGCTGGAGTACCCTCGTGAGACTCATCAATCTGACACTCTTCATAGTATTCAGTGTGAACGATGTCTCTGGGTTCAATATTTTTTTCTTTTCCACTTGGTTTTCTTTCAGGTTGGGAATACACAACTTCGTTGTCTCCAGCGAAAGGCGGCAAAGGCACATTAATCAAAGGTCCCCATGGTTCACTGTAAATTTTCTCGGAATTTGCGTTATCTATATTGTATGGCTCGTTTGAATTATTTATCATGTTATCTGCTTCAGTGTATTCATAGTGTGCACTTGAGTTTTTCACCGATGCTGACTGACTGACTTCTGAAAGAGTTTTAGTTACTTTCTGCTTATCTTTTTTCTGCTCTTTCTTCATTTTCTTTTCTTCCTCCTGTCTTCTCTTCTGTTCCTTTTTCTTTTCTTCTTCTTGTCTCTTTCGCTCTTTTTTCTCCTCTTCTGCCCTTTTTTTCTGCTCCTTTTTAAACTCTTTCTGGGCTTTCTTTAAATCTTTCCTGCTGCTAGATTCTGATGACTGACTGGAAACAGACCTAGACAGCATAAATTGCTTTACATCAAGTCCAAAATCTTTCAAACTGTCTCTTTTGTTGATTTCATTTTCCCTATGTAGGCCGACGATGTCAGTAACTCTTGGGTTTGAAGCTTGTGCTCTTAGTGAAACTAACACAGGGACACCAAAAGGAGGTGTGCCTTTCTTGGAAAGTCGATGCTCACTGACAAATGACTCCTCGTAATGACGCTGATCAGTTGTATGACTGCTGCTCCCAACACTTAAAGACTTAGGCTTGGTTGATGGAGGTGGAGGCTTAGGTCTGACTAAGCTTTGCTGAGTACAAGACTTGACTATAGCTGGTATAACTTTTGTTTGTGAAGCATCCTCAAGCATTAGATTTCTGGCTTTGAATTGCAGAGTTTCATCATTTAGACGTTGAGTTATTTTCAGTCCCTCAGTCGTAAAGAAGGAAAATCTACCTGAGCCTGTTTTACTCCGTGATCCAACTTCTAGGTAATACAAGTGTGAAGAATGACCAAATTTTTTCAAATTATGCAGAGTCCAGCACGTAACCTCTTTCTCTGTATCATGCTGAAGAAGCTGCACAACTCCTGATCCAATACGCAACTTATAAGGACCTGTAAAGCCATGTTGCAGACATGCTGAAGACTGGTCTGCAGTAACAACAAAGGTAGACACTGAAAAAAAAAATTTTTACACTTAGACAAAATATTTTAAAGCAGGGGATCCAAACTGAAACCAGTCGGAGGCATGCATGACAATAAGTTTATTGGTTTGTAAGCCGCATTAGGGAGCCGCGTAGTGCAGTGGTTAACGAGCTGGCTTCGCATCTGAATGGTCCTGGGTTCAGTTGAGGTGGAAATGTTTTTTCAGACCGCAACAGCTCCTGTTTTGACCCAGCCTTAAATGGGCACCAGTTCAGTCCGGGAAGTAAAAGCGGCGAGGGAGAGGAGATGGCTACCACCCCCATATAGCCAAGCCTTTGAAATGTGAGATTGCTAACACCTCACACCTCTACGGCAGAAATACTATGGGTTGTTTACTTTACTTTAAGCCAGACAAAAGTAATACATGTCTTCTTCCCTGTAACCTAGGAGGTCATTGTGGCTCATCTCACAGTATTATCTGTTGTTAGTGTTCTAACAGAAACTTTGTTGCTTGACAAATGACTTCTTTCAGCTTCACAACTGTTTCTTCTCTTATCTTCTAGTGATAGCATCAAGTCTCCCCATGAATCTTATCATCATGGCAACTAGCACAACTATGGTTTGAAGGCAAGTACTCTACTCAACAATCAATTATTGTTTGAAGGCAAGTACTCTACTCAACAATCAATTATTGTTTGAAGGCAAGTACTCTACTCAACAATCAATTATTGTTTGAAGGCAAGTACTCTACTCAACAATCAATTATTGTTTGAAGGCAAGTACTCTACTCAACAATCAATTATTGTTTGAAGGCAAGTACTCTACTCAACAATCAATTATTGTTTCAAATTACAAATTTTTCCATTCATGTAGGAAAATATTGTTTTCCTTCTACGAGCCTCTTAGACAACATAATATTCAGACAAACATAATATAAAAAGGCTAATCAGTTTTTCTTCAAACCAAATCTATGTTTAAGAACTATATCCCGAGATAGAACAAGTTACAATCAGTAATTAATCATTCCCTTAAAAACATGTGGTTTATCGGCCACTAGCAAAGTAAAGATCCTGTGTGCCATATCGGGAATATGGTGTTTGGTACATATTTTCTTGACTAACAGCACACTAGGGGGCATGAAGTCAGCACCACGCCCTCACACTTTTCTTCCAACACTTGCTCCGGTACCCACTTTTTTAGGCTGGGTTTATTTTGGAGCCATTTGTGATCAGAAAAAAAAACCCATCTTGTACCAATTGGGGTTTGAACCTAGATTGCTTGGCTATGCAGCCATTGCCCTAACAACTGCACTACCACAGCTCTAATAAATGATGATAAAGATTAATTCGTCCTTTTGCTCCAAATATAGCATAGGGTCACCACTATAGTTGGCCCCTTTACAAGAAGTCTTGCCTCCAAGAATTTGTAGCAATCATTTTACAAAATTATTAGACCAATTAGCTTTTTTTTCCCCACATGCCTGAAAGGTTACACTGGCTATATTCTTGAAAGAAAATGATTAAGTGTTGTTAATGTGCCAACAAACAACCCAGCAAAGGAAAGCAGAAATGTAAAAAACAAGCTGACTTTGACCCCTCTGTGAAAGATATAGGTGCAGCTAAACATCAAAGGACTGTGCCAAGGCTTTGAAGTATGTCAATATTTATTATTAGATGGATGGGATTATTTTAATGTTGCATATTGCTTCTTAATATGGCTTTTCTCTAGAAGCCTGCTTTGGCTTGAAGTGTCAAGCACTGTCCTGTTCCTGACTTCTTCTATCAAGTTCACACCTTCTGTTATGAAGATTTTCACTTATTTTAATATCTTTGTTTTGTACCATAATCTCACAGTTAATTGATGTGTTCTCTTTATATAGACCATTCTTCTGTTTAATGGAGAATAAAAATATCCTACATATTGTCTGATCTTTATTATAAGATCTTCAACTTCAATGCAAAGATGGTCAGAACTTTTATATGGAATAGACACATGGTAAATGACTAAACTCAATAATAGGAGATTACATAGCTTGATCAACAAATTCTGAGAAAGATTATTATTGGTATACAGTGATTCAACAAAGTTACAAATGAAAACTTATGAAAGAGAACAGAAGAAAGACAGATGGAACACAAAATCTTAGGAAGAGATGGCGTTGTATAGGCAGCATATTATGAAAGCCCCAAACCAGTATCACCAAGCCATCTCTGTCATAGAACCCATGGGGGAAAAGAGACAAAGAAAGGCCTAAGAACACAAAGGAGATCTAGAGCACGAAACAAAAAAAAAACATGGGGAGAATCTAGAAAGAAATTCAGAAAATAGCACAGAACAGGTCTGCTAGAAGAGAACTAATGATGACCTATGCACCCCTAGCGCTATATGGGCAAAGAAAAAGAAGATGTAAAACTCCAGACCTTTCTAACAGCTGGCTACCACAAAAGGGAATGTGTACTACAAAGCCACAACATACTTGCTAATCAATCAAATTTCAACATACTTGCCAATCAATCAAATTTCAACATTCTTGTCAATCAATCAAATTAATGAGTGTTATTTGAATTCTCTAATTATATACATCTTTGGGTTAGAGGCCACAACAAGTATTTATTCACTACAGCCTGAAGGAAGGCAGGTAGATAAGTGGCACAGCTTACAAACCAGACTTGCATGTATTTGGATTCATGAACAGGTAAGGTTTTACATCCATGAGTTGTGAATAAGTTAACAAATATTTGTGCTGAAATTGGATGCACTGGGCTGTACGGTGCAAAACATAGCACAATCCACTCCACCTTAGGAAACAAAGTGAACAATAACAAAAAACCCACTAAAAATACTACAGCCAATAACTTTCACATACTTAGGGAGCATCATAAACAATATAGACAGTGCAGACAAGGATGTATAAAACTTTGTTATGTTGAAAACCAAACCTGGATCGCTATCATGTTTACATTATCTTCACTTACATCTTAATGTTGCAATAACAATGACCAAAAGATACATGTATGTCGGTCTCACTACTATATTGGTTTGTGATGTCATGTCTAAAAACAACTATGCAAGTGAAGGTTGACCTACACAACAATACAAACAGGAGTCTCCATATGAAATGGCCTTTGGTTTCATTTCCAGGTCTTCTTCATCTTTTTATCCTGTTATACCTTTCAATGTCAGGTTATGAAGAGATCTCTAGAATGAGTCGACTGTGTGCCTCATGCACAGTGGCATTCACAGCCTCAGTCCAGGTCAAAGATGAAATTTTGATCTATATATATTTTTTTTTGCGTTCGCATTATTTCTCTAATCCCCAAGACGGTGTGCGTTGCACTGCGTTTTTATTTTGCGCCTGTCGGCCCAGTGCATTCGACTTCAGCATGCATTTTATGTAAGGGTCTGCTTCCTCCAGCATTTTCTAAGGGTTTGCTTGCCCGGGGTAACGGCCGATGCTGTAATGGGGATCGAACCCATCAGCTTCTGGTTGTGAGCCGTATCACTTAACCACTAGGCCACGCCGTCCCCTCTTTTTTTATGATATGGGAGTGATGATGTAATGAATTATTGTATTGGATATTTTCAAAATATATTAAACTATACCCATAATTCATAGTACCAATTTTACACCTTAAACATTAAGTGCAGCAAATCTAAAAAACATTTGTATGATCTGCTTCTTCCTCAAAGGCCAGACAAATGGAACACTTTGTATGGAACTAAACAACAGCTTACAAACACTTGGAGATACCACTATATAGCATTGAGCCAAATGGCAGGAGCCCATAGGCTGCTGGATCAATAACCAACCAATCATGACCATCAATAGCTCGGTCGGTAAGAGTGCAGAAATATAGTGGGAAAATTAAGATATCCCTAAGCCGATAATTTAAATTCGGCTCACTGCTATTTTGTTTTCTTTCAAAGTTATACCATTCAAAATTTATTTTGGAAATCATTATTGAAGACGTGATTTTTATTTCTCAATTTCAGAATTGAATTACTGAATATTTTATGTACAATATTGTCTATTTTTTAGCCAACATTCTTTGAAAACAATTAACTTTCACAAGAAAATGATGTTGCATTGTTTCGTTAGGCCTGTGACAGGGTGTATCTTATTTCAGTAAGCATTTCTGGCAGGTTTGCATTCTCTAACCCTCGACTGTCCCCAATCTGCCTGCAGAGCAACAGGTTTGTGTCTACGTTTGGCCTGGCACCTACCCTTTGACCTGTCTGGTTTGGGAGTCCTTGCTGGTAGCTATGCCACTGCCAGCATAACTCTAAGGTCATGAAGACACACATGCTCTTCTACCACAACAAGGTGAAGACACTGAACGGACTGGGGCACATGTAACACTACCCGACAAAGCATGCTGAAAAACTTGGCTAAAGACAATTTTGTTTGCAATTAGCATTCTCATTGTATAAAATAAATTGCTACAGAAACTATCACTAGAAGAGATCAGGAGATGTATAGTGCAGGCTACCAACAGTCATGATACATTATTCCTTAAGGAATTAAATGTTCCTAAATTTCTGCAACACAACAGACTTCTTGTTGTTGTTTGCGAATGCCCACAATGAGTAGGTTACTATTTTGTGCGCCCTGAAAAGGATGTAAGTGGCGGGTTGCAGTAGCTTTCTTCACATCCCGAGCATGCTGTTGAAGGTGGACCGGGGTCCTCCAGCCGTGAAAATAGCCCGTTTCCAGGGAGGCCTACTAGGAAGCCGAGGTGAGGGTCTTGGTCAGTATGTTTTGCCGCTGACTAACATGTCTGATCAGTATATTTTGTTTCAAGTATATTTTGTTTCATATGACGTTAGTCGTCCTCCCCCACAACAAACTTAAAATCATCTTTCAAAAATTGCATACGTTAATGACTGAAAGCTGAAATTGGGGGAAGATGTAGCAGTGAATGAGCTGACAGCAGCCAGTGAACTACTAGTTGGCTGCTTGCTTTAGAGTCAGCGATCCACAGCTGACCAAGATTCTATTTGGCCTCCAAGTGGCAGCCCTGAAAACTAATTGCAACCATACAGCCTGGCTAACAGAATAGGTCACAAAGAAGGAAGGTGAATTCTGTCGCAATAATGCCTTGCTAAAACCGGATGTATCAGGCTGAAAGGTGCAGATATTGCAGCCTCTCTGTAGGCTATGCCACATTGTACTTTTCAAGGCCAACTCCAAAGATGAAATTTGCATCACAATCTAAGCTTGCTTATATTTTAAAATATCACCCGATCTTCTAGCTCAAATCAAGGCTAAATAGATGGCTGTCACCGCCTTTCTACTAGAGAAGCTAGAATTGTTTGAAGGACACAATGACTTTTACTATACTATGGTTTCCAGTATATGACAGATAGGGGTCAAAATGACTGTTCTGCTCTGTTTGTTAAGAATTGATTTCACTGCCTTATGGGCAAACCAATAGGTGATCAGTCTCCCTCAGTAAGTACTGATAGTTCTAGTAGCCCATATGTAGACATTTCTGGCCCGTCCTCTCCATGCTGGAACCGTGATTATTTCAAAGCTCTGGTGCCTGTGGATTGTCAGATCATCGGTTACAGTGGCAACATCCAAGAGTTGGTTATTGAATGACTTCAGAATATCACCCCTATTGATATCCAAAAAGCCTCACCATTGTTACCTTTGAGGTTGGAATGTCAGCGTGTTCATTGCCATGAACTCCAGCATGTCCACACAAATTCCCAAAGGCTTGATGCCTCTATGTCCATTATCCACTAATGATGTATCAAGCCCATCTGTACCTTTCAGCAACAACGATTGAGAGAATGATCCAATGACTGTTCTTGTTTAAAGAGGTCTCAAATATCCACCTCAAAGATGAAATGACTGTCTCAGTCTCATTTCATAATAGATGTTATGTATACACCATTTTGCTCTGCCACAACCGTATGTCTCACTCTAGCAGAGAAGTTCCATTCCAATTTCTCACAATGCAGCACTGATTAATTGGTCACATTTTCTCATCATCATTGGAGTACTATCACTTATTAGCATCTCCATTTTCCTACTGCACGACTCTTTGCATTCCCTGCCGAGGGTGATGATGTTTCAGATATAGTCCTTCATTTAATCACCAGTATGGGTTCAATTTTTCATTTTTACGTTCTAAACTGTGGTCCTCTGATCACTCATGATCTCAGCCTGTGCCATCCAAGACATCCCTCTCTGCCTGCTGTGACTGGTATGTACGTGTCAGTTTTGGGTTAGTCAGAAGTCCAAACAAGTACCACACGTATTGATCAAAATGACAGCACTTATAAAGAAAGTGAAACTGAATCAGGCATAGACGTTGTTTATATGATTATTGGTGCGATTCTGACATGCCTTGCAAGACAAACAGTGATATACTGATGCAATATTTGGTCAATTTTTATTCAAAATTTAATTAATATATATCATCATAGGCCCTGCCGGTTGGCACTGGCGATCATGGATCTCCACCTCCTCTTATCACGTATGTCGTTTATCAGTTCCGTCGCTGGTTGTCCCACACGCCATTCTTTCAAGCTGTCCAATATTTTCTCTTTCTGCCTCCCTCCCTTGCGATTCTACCCATTGTCAATATGTGTTCAAACCCTCCTCTTCTCATGAGGTGCCCGAAAAAGGATGAGACTGCTTCGTTCAGATTTTTGCCTTAAGTTGTTCATGTGTCTGTGCCGCTTCATGTACCATATTAGTTAGTTACCCGTGACAAGCAAAGATGGCAGCAGCATCACACATGTTTATTCAGATGTCACCGCATATGACTGTACAGTCCGATCTGAGTGTGACAAACTCTACCACGTGCATGGCACACATCAACAGCGCCAGTAGTTGTAATTGGGCCGACTTTCATTTTGTCCTTTCACGCAGCTTGCTTTTCCTGCGTCTCCATAATGGTTCTCTGCTCAGCGGTGTGAGCACCATGTGTGATGGCAGTGCGCCAGGCTAAGCTGTTCAGAACAAGCATCTCTCAGGCAGCAACATCGATGGAGAAACTATTAAAAGAATTTGTAGTGTTTTTGTATTATTTCTTCTGTCTCCTGGGCAAGCACTGTACTGTTATGAACTTACCATACAAAAGATGTTTAGGGAGACGATCATCTGAAATGCGAACGACATGCTCAGTTATTCTTTGCCGTCCATGGTATTCTCAGCATTCTTCAACAGAACCACATTTTCGTTGCTCCTCCTCCCCCAATAACCCATGTGTTTTCCTGCTGATTGTCCATGATTCACTACCATATGTCAGTACTGGTTCCCTGTAGCATCCAATAACTTTCTTAATTCTAGTGATAGGGCTTTGTTGCACAAGATTCTCACAATACTCTGGAAAACTAATTTTGCCTGAGCTATTCTGTTCTTTATTTCATACTGGCATCTCCCATCAGATGTTATGTGGGTACCCAAGTATTTCAATGTCTGTTCTTGTCTTAGTTCTATCTTGTTCCCACTGATACAGCAGTTGTGTTTCTTAGTTACTACCATTACATCTGATTTCTTTTGATTTCAGCTTGAGGACTTAATTTTTGCTTTTAAGAACTGCCATGTTGACCATTTCTTGTAAGTCTGACTCCTTCTGTGTTATCAACACAGTGTCATCAGTGCAACACAAGTTGTTTATGTTGTGTCAACCACTTATATTCCTAGCATTGCCTCTAGAGATCACAAGATAAATTTGTTATTGTTGTGCAGAGAGAACAGATCTCTAGACAGCATGCAGCCCTGCCTCGCTCATTTTTTTATCTGTCAGAAGTTTTCTACTGTGTTATCTATTCCTATAGCTGCAGTTTATCCCCACTACATGTTTTGAATAATTCTCAGGTTCTTGCCACTGACATACAGTTGTTCTAGAATATGGATCATTTCACTGTGCTTCATCCTGTCGAAAGCCTTCGTATAGACAATGAAGCATAGCTAAAATTATATTTTCTCTATGACTTTCTTGATTTATTGCTTTTATTATATATATATATATATATGGTGTTGTTTGTGCCCTTCCTTCCATAAACCTGCATTGCTTGAATGCATTAATTGTTTCTACTACTTCCTGTGGTAATGTATTCCAAGCATTCACCACTCTCTGACTAAACAAATATATCCTAATATCTAATCTGGACCTTTCGTTAGTTAATTTGTAGCTGTGCTGTCTTGTTCTTGTAGGTGGTTGTATTCTGAAAAACTTGTTACAGTCTAATTTATCCTTTCCGCTAATTATCTTATAAACCTGTATTAAGTCACCTCCAATTCTCTTTTTTAGACACTGAAGGCCGATTTTCTTCTTTCCTCATAACTGTAATTCTGAAATCCCACTATCAGTTTTGTCGCTCTTCTTTGTATCCTTTCCAGTATGTTTATATCCCCTCTACGAAACTCACTTGGTTTTCACAATCCCAGTGCACCGGGTTCGATTCCCACTGTGTAAAGTTTGGCAAACACTGGTTTTTTTCTCTCGGGAGATTTCTCCTCCACGTACGGAAAATAATGGCAAATTAACGTACTGCACACTTGCCAAGAAACTTATAACAGCCAAATAGGTCGCAGTTGTAAGCATTGACGTTCTGCAAAGGACAGGCTACTACAGTAAGGACTTCACACCTGTACACAGTACTCCAATCTACATCTAACTAATGCTTTATACAGTTTGACAATCACTTCCTTGCTCCTATGTTTAATATTTCTTTTTATCATACCTAACATTGCATTTGTCTTTTTCACTGCTACCTGGACTTGCTCACTCATCTTACCTGTATGATCTATTATAACCCCTAAGTCCCTTTCCTTTTCTATATTTATAATATTGTTTGCTCCCATTCTGTAATCATGTTCCATACTGGATTGACCCATGTGGATGACTGTACATTTATCTATATTAAACTCCAGTTGCCAGCTCTCAGACCATTCTAAAATTTTATCTAAATGCACAATGTTCCACGTCTGCTTTAGATGAGACAATACTGCATAGTTTTGTGTCATCAGCAAATTTTTCAATCATGAATTCAATATCATTGCCCAAATCATTCATATATATATCGAAAACAAAATTGGTCCCAAAACATTTTATTTTACACAACTCGTACTCTTTATTTATGGCAACTCTCTGCCGTCTTCCTGTTAACCAATTTTCAATCCATTTAGCAACTTTCTCACCTATTCCATGTGATTTTAAGTTTCTAAATAATCTAATGAGGTACTCTATCAAAGGCCTTTGCAAAATATAGATAAATAACATTCACTGGCTCCCCTCCATCTATCATTTTAATAACCTCTTCCATGAATTCTAATAGATTTGTTAATTAAGCATGACTTCTCTTTAGTAAACCCATGCTGATTATTTCTGATTAGATTAAACTTGTCTAAATGCATTTATATGTTTTCTTTTATTATTGACTAACAATTTACAGACTACGCCTGTTAAATCCACCGGTCTATAATCTGCTGGATTTGACTTTTTTCCCCTTTTTCAATAACAGGATCACACCTGCATCTTTCCAATCTGTTGGAACAATCCTTTTTGCAAGTGACTGAAAACATAATATAGCCAATGGTTTTGATTGCAGATCTCTTATTTCCAACAGCAATTTTGGATAAATACTGACTTGACTTGGATACTTATTCACTTTCAACCCCTTAAATTAAAAAAAAAACGATTTCCTCCATAATACAGATTGATCTTAATCCCAGTGTATCCATGTCTCTTTGTAAAATATCAATGGGCTCTGGGATCTTGGAGCAGTTTTCTTTTGTGTAGACTGTGCCAAAGTACTGATTAAGTATATTAGCTGCATCTCTATTCTCACTTATTGTTTTTCCTGTGCTATGTATGAGAGGGTATATTTTGTCGTTAATTCTTTCTTTATTTCTAACATACGAAAAGAAGCTTTTACTATCAGTCTTAATCCTCTGAGCAAGTTTTGTTTCAAAGCCTATTTCTGCCGCTTTATTCACTTTCTGAGCTATGTTTTGCTTGTCCAAATATTTTTAATGTTTCTTTTTATTTACTTGCGTCTATATATTTTTTTCCATGTTTTATATTTAGCTCTTCTACATTTAACTACAAATCTAGTTATCCACTTTTTACGCTTGGTGTTTACCTCCCTACATAGAACACATTCCTCTTATAGTTTTTTCTAGAACTGTTTTGAAACTCTCCCACTCTTGTTCAACATCTGTTCCTCCAACAATATCTTTCCAGATTATGTGGCTTGCTGCCTCTTTTATTCTTCTTAACATCTGTCTTAGAGTAGTTGTATGTCCTAATACTTCAGTTTTCTTTCTTCCTTCATATAAGATCCCAACGAATGATCTGATGTTCTCTTTGGGCAAATAGTTCCCCAACAGTAACATTTTCAATCATATTTTCCTCTGTAGTAAATACTAGGTCAAGTGTTTTTTTCCCCCTGGTAGCTTCTTCTACATATTGAATCAAAAAATTGTCAGATATACACTTAACAAACCGTTTTGACTCAACAAGTGAGTCTGCCATTTCTCGTTTAATTTCTAAAAAGTTTAAATCCTCCATTAATAATAATTTCCGTACACTTGCCTTTTGGTTGGTTGGTTATTAATCCAGCGGCCTATGGGCTCCTGCCCTTTGGCCCAATGCCATATAGTGGTTCCTGCAAGTGTTTGTAAGCTGTTGTTCAGTTATGTACAAAGTATTCCATTTGTCTGGCCTTGGAGGAAGAAGCTCTTTCCTAACACTGACAAGCGCAGAACATTCAAAAAGATGATGTTCAACAGTTTCATAGAGATAGGTACACAGACGACACTCTGGAATATGTTCTGGTTGGATTCTGTTCAAGTGACTGTTAAGTTGTATGTGTTGAGTGCAAAGTCGGAAAATGGTGCTTTGGTCTCTCCTTTTCAGGAGGTTGATGTTGTCTTTGGGATGGCCCTATGTCTAGATTTCTCTCCCAGTATTTCCCATTGCCTTTCTATTCAGCCAGGCTTCTTTGTTCACAGTCTTCAATAGTTGTTTGGCTGTCTGTAGGGTTGTTGATGTGTATTGTTGTTCTTGACTTGATCCCTTCTTAGCCAGTCTGTCTGACTTGTCATTGCTAGGTGCATTTGAGTGACCAGGGATCAACTGTATAACTTCTGACTTTATAGGATGTGAGAAGTTGGTTGGCATCTAGGGATATTTGGGTAAGTTCAGACCTACAGTGACCACCATCTTCCAGAGCAGAAGGACAGATAATGAGTCTGTAAATATTTTGATGCTTTAGGCTTTTGATGGGAAAGCATCAAATACAGTCCTCAAGTGGTACAGAGCTACTTTCAATGCTGTTATTTTGCCTCATAATTTGAACATATCTCCCCACAGGCATCAAACAGTTCATCAGATGTTCTGTCTGGATACTCTATGTAGACTCCATATCCTGCTTTAATGGTAGCCTTAAAAGCAGATCCATCAGTATAGACATGTATCCATTCTTCTGGGTAGGTGTCAATCGTTCTGTGATGCTCTCATAAAATTGACTGGATCAGCACTTCTTGTTGTATTATCTGTTAGTTTTGTTTGAATTTCTAGCATTATTTAACATGTATGTGGTGGTAAATTTTTTGTTGCTGTTCTTGTTTCTTATCTTTGGTCTAGAACGTGATATCTGTTTTTAATTTTGCTGACGTGGTGGAGGACAAAAATGGTTTGATCTCAGAGATCCGAAGTGCAATTGAAAGCATGCCCTTTGGCAAGTCCGCAATTATGGGAGAGACACTAAAAGGATGAGGGCAGTCACTCTATGCAGCACTTGCACAATTATTCACACTTTTCAAGAAGAGAAGGAAATCGCATCGGACTGGCGAGAGTCAACAACTGTCTTACTATACAAGAAAGGACACAGAGAAGACCTGGCTAACTACCGCCCTATCACCCTCCTCTCAGTACTATACAAAGTATTTACCAGATGCCTCGTGACGAGGATCCGCAACACTCTCGAGAAAGCCCAACCAATAGAGCAGGCTGGGTTAAGGCGGACCTACAGCACACTGGACGACATAACCACGTGTTACCGTTTGATTGTGGCAGCAAGACAGCACCACACACCACTAGTGTTGACATTCATCGATTACAAAAGACGCTTGACTCGGTTGAATCAGAATATGTGTGAAAAGCTCTGGAAGAGCAGGCTACATAGACACGTTGAAGCATTGCTATGATGGATGCACGGCCATCACATCATTCATCAATTCTCATGACCGATGGCAATCGCACGAAGAAAGGTGTACGACAGGGTGATCCCATCTCGCCCAACCTTTTCTCTGCATTTCTGGAGTCGATGATGAAACATTGCGACTGGAGCTAGTACGGCATCAACATAAATGGGCGACTACTCAATCACCTAAGATTCATTGACAATATCACACTTATCACAGTGACACCCGCCGAAGCGACACGGATGCTAGGATCGCTGGAAGCGGAGGTCAAGAAAGCAGGCCTCATTATAAATATAGAAAAAAACTAAAGCTATGCGCAACCGTTTTGTGGAGTCAACACCGTATCCCTAGATGATATACCAATGGAGGATGTCGACGAATACATCTACCTCGGCCACCTCCTCAACATTGAAAATATCTTGAAGCCCGAGATTACCATGTGCCGTTTAGCAGCATGGGTCGCCTTCAACTCTATAAAGGTGGCAACAGATGCCCCAAGAGACACCAGACTGCGAGCTGACATATTCGACTCAGTGGTCCTACCTATGCTTTGGATGTAAAACCTGGTCTCTGTCAAAAGCCATGGAGAACTAGCTTAGGATAACACATGCCTCGCTCAGGGCGCTGTCTCGTGGACCTACAACTTAGGCAACAGCACCAGACAGGCTTACACAACAGTGACATCGGGGCATTGTCACAAGCCAAGGATGTCATATCCATCATGCCAACAACTCCAAGCACCGCTGGGCTGGCCATGTAGTCAGAAGGACAGACGAACACTGGAGCACAGCAACCACTCTGTGGTACCCGAGTGGCAAAAAAAGAACACTTGGCAGACCCACCCCAGATGGCAAGATTCAATCGTGCTACACACCACTCGCGATCCTGAAACAAACAAGTTAGCCATCCACTGGACAACCCGTGTCAGAATCCAAAATTCAGAAACCAAAAAACATAGCATTGCTCGAGGCCAGCCCGCTAAGCAGAGAAATGCACCCGGCTACTACCAACTTGCACAAGAGTTGGGACCTGCACAAAGGGCTAATGACGTTGTAGATGCATAGATCGACTAAGACTAAAATGTGGTGGAGGACTGACTTTTGTTTTATTCTCTGTTTCTGTTGCCATTTTCTACAAGGCTTCTAATGGGGTTGTCTTTACTCATTCTTTTACTCCTCTCATAAAACTTCCATAGTGGCCACATCTCTTCGTATCTCAAATACACATGAATTTCACATGCTGCAGTGGGTGTTGACCTCATTGCTCTACTAATAAGGTGCAGGGCATAGTTTTACAGGGACTCTACATTAGTCTGTGAGCATGTTGTCAGTGCACCGCTGTATTCTAAAGCAGAGCGTACATATCCAAGATACAAGCCCCTCAGAGTGTCCTTGTTTGATCCCCATGCTGTACCAGCAAGCCTCTTCAATAACTGTAGCCACCTCAACGCTTTACCTCCAACATTTTGGACATGTTTCTTGAAGCTGAGCTGGCGGTCGAGAGTGACTCCAAGATATGTAGCCTCTTTCTTTCTGGGCAATTTCTGTTTGCCAAATCTCAAACTGATATTTTTCTTTGCTACTTTGTGGCTATTGGTAAAGACAGTGTAAACAGTCTTCTCATAGTTTATCTTCAGTTTCCACATTTGGCAATACTCATGCAGTCTTCTTAGGTCTCCATTTAATATTTGTGCTGCACTCTCTACATCTTCATGGCTCTTCCATATTGCCAGATCATCAGCATACTTTGCTTTTTCAGCTCTGATGTGCTTGGCTAGGTCATTGATGTAGATGAGAAAGAGAGTGCAGCTCAGAGCAGAGCCCTGTGGTAAGCCTTCCTCTAAGGCTTCTTTAGAGAAGACTGTATTGTTTATCTTTGCCTGAATTATTTGGTCAATGATGAAATATTTGTATCCAGTTGTACAGCTTTCCATCAATCTCCACGTCGGTCATCTTCACCAAGAGATCTTTTCTCCATACTTGATCATAGGCCTGTTGTAAGTCGAAGAAGATTGCTACTGTTGGTTTCTTATTTTGGAACCAATCGTGGCTTTTCTATGCTGAAAATCAGCTCCTCATCTTCCTCTTTTTGACGTGATGGATATCTGTAGCATACTCCAACCAGTTTTTTTCTCCCCCACTTTCTATTTCTCCCCATACACTTTCATTTTTGTTGTCAGATGATAGATTATCTCTGATAGTTATATTACCAGAATTCATACAGTACAATAAAACACCACCTCCCTTAGCCTTTTCTCCAACTACCCTATCTTTCCTTAACATTGCATATCCCTCTTTTTCAAGTTCACTATCTGCAATGTCCTCATATGTCCATGATTCTGTTAACCCTATTATATCTGGTTTTTCTTCTTCTACATACACTTCCAATTCTTCTCTTTTATTAACTTTGCTTCTCACATTTGCATAAAAACATTTTAGTTAGTTATTTTACCAATTTCTGTTTTGCTTTATCATTTTTATTTTTGCTTTTCGGCTACTGATTTCGCACTTCCCTGACCCCATCTCTCCCCTTTGACTGCCTCCTCCATGTGAGCTTCTTTTAATTAGTGTTGCTTGGGGACGGCGTGTGCTAGTGGTTAATTGACACAGCTCACAACCAGAAGGTGCCGGGTTCGATCTCCATCACAGCACCAGCCGTTACCCCAGGGAAGCAAACCCTTAGAAAATGCAGGAGGAAGCAGACCCTTACATAAAATGCATGCTGAAGTCGAATGCACTGGGCCTACAAAGTCGCAAAATAAAAACCACAGTGCAACGGACACCACCTTGGGGATTAAAGAAATAAGGAGAACGCAACAACAACAAAAAAATTAGTGTTGAGAGTTCATTCTCAACAACTCCACCTCCGGCTGTGACAACAGTTAGAACCCATTGATATATAACATTAATTTTTTTAAAGTGTATTAAAGGGGGAAGAAGTGAAAAACGAGTTATCTTTCTGAGTTTAGGGGATACAGAAAATTATTGATGCTTGAAGGCTTAATATTGAGGTACACGTGAACAAAAATGGCAAAAGTATATCATTATTTCAACATGTCATGCTGCAAAATATCTAGCTGACACAGTAAGAAAGTTAGTTTGCTGTAAATAATTATTTACATCCTTGATGGAAAGGCCAAACAGTCATACTTACACTCATTACTGCTTGAATAGAGGTCATTATCTTGCATCATAATCTCCTCTCCCTTATCATTCAGGTCGCTTGCATTCATTTTGTCAAGGCCTCCAATGTTAGTTACAGGCTGTGTATCAAATAGATCCTTGCTTACACAACACAGAATCAGGGTCCACAATAATAGCTCTGAATTGGAGGCTGCAACAAAAATGTATTGTTTGTGGTGCTTGACTTCAAAGCTGAATACAGGCTCAAAGGATTCAGTCTTCTTCCACGTCGCTTCTTCAATATAGATTGTCTTCTTGCATGAAATGTGGCCCACTTGAGACTTATTCTCATATATATCTATCCGGGGACAAAAGATGCCTCTGGCATTGTACAAAATACACCAAGAGTTACTGTACATCTTTGTCTGCGAAAAAAAAGAATGATATTGGATTAAGAAAATTATGAAGTAATAGCCTTTAAGATTTATCAACCAAACTATGTCTATATTCCATAGTATCAAATTAGATGTGAGAAAGAAGAGACTAATAATTCAATCTCTTTTACCATGTTCAGTTGGTTCAATTCCCCAAAACACTTCTTTCTTGCATAGAGATGAGTTCATCCATTGAATGGAAATTACTCAATTATGGGGTGCCTGTTACTTCCCTTTATTTTTTATTTATTTAGCATACACACTTTTTGTTGTGAAGTATAAACATTTTCCATTGTTTAATATAGAGTTTTCTGTTGTTTGTTATTCATGTTTTCTATTATTATACGCATTTTCTGTTTAGTTTACACGTTTTATGTTGTTTAGTTTACACTTTTTGTGTTGTTTGGCTTGGCTTGGCTTCGTTCGTTCTCAATCTCCGGCTACCAAACTCTGAAAGGGCTTAAGTAGCAGAATGTAGTCCAGAGAACGGAATGTGTTGTGTCATAGTTTACAGCTTGACTGCAATATTTGCACCTTTCGGTCCAACACACCTGACTTCAGCAAGCATTTATTTAGTACTGGGTTAGCATTCCCTCTTCGATCCCTTCTCCTTAGCCAGTCTGCCCTGCTGCAGCCTGTTATCCAGTATCACCTCGTGAAGGTGTAAAAGGGTCTTGGCAGCTCTGTTTCGCTGGCCCTGATGCTAGCAGTCAGCTATGGGTCGCTGACCACTGCAGCTCATGCGCTGCTCAGCATCTTGATCCCTCTTGTGTTGTTTAATTTACACTTTTTATGTTTTTTTAGTTTACACTTTTTGTGTTGTTTAGTTTACACGTTTTATGTTGTTTAGTTTACATGTTTTCTGTTGTTTAATTTACACTTTTTGTGTTGTTTAGTTTACACATTTAGTGTTGTTTTTATATTACACTGTTGGGGTTGTTTAGTTTACACATTTTATGTTGTTCAGTTTAAACGTTTTCTGTTGTTTAGTTTACACGTTTGATATTGTTTGGTATATTCATTTTCTGTTAGTTGGTATACATATATAGTTTTCTTTATTCTTGTCAAGTTTCTTGAGTACATTCAAGTAATATTAAAAATATAGTTTCAACATTTCTTATTATGTTTATTAGGAAAACAATCATGAAACTATTGTTGGTTCACACATTTTCTTCTTTTAACCTCCTCCTTAGAATCTTATATCTTACCTATTAACTCTTTTAACCTCTTTCCTAGATTCCTATATATCACATATTAACCTTTTCCCCTCTTCCCTAGAATCATTTCTCTTATATCTCATATATTAACCCTTTTCACCTGTTCCATAGAATTCTTATATCATCCATATTAATTATTTTCCCTTTAAACCTGTTTCCTAGAAGTATATAATTCTTAAATATCTCCCATATTGACCCTTTGAGCCTTTTTCCCAGCACTGCCATTCTTATGTTTCACGTATTTACAATAAATTGTTTCATTCTAACCTGATATATTAATTCCTATAAATGTTTACTGTCCCACATACTAACTTTTCTCCTTTTTAACTTTCCAAATAATGTACCCCACAGAGACCTAATTAAATGGCTAAAGAAGGACAACTGTAATATGTGATATCCGTAGCTGAAAGGTCCCTAACCAGTAAAGTTGAGATAGCAGTTTAGTGTGAACAAAACAAATGAAATGAGAATAAATAACAAAGAGATCCCACAAAGATTAATGGCCAGATAATTGAATAAGTGCAACATTTTACCCATCTAGGAAGTCACATTGATAAAGACGAAGGAACAAACCAATGTTAATGGCAGGATTAATAAGGTCAGATTTACATTAAAATCTCTTTGCTCAATATTGAAATCTCCAGCATTCTCTGTGGAGAGCAGAATTAGGCTCCTTAACACAAATGTAACGTCTGTACTGCTATATGGCTCTGACACATGAGATTTGACTAAATATATAACATTCAGATTGCATACCTTTGTTAACATGTGTCTTCATCATTCACTTTGTGTTAGACGACTAATTATAATTATGTTATTGGATTAAAAATCAACACTGAATAATTATAGAGCAATAAAATTAAAGACATACATATTAGTGAACTTTGTTGAATGTGAAAAGGCATGTCACGGTGTAGAGGGCATAAAGCTATAGAAGAAATTAAGATAGTATGGTGTACAGAGCAATTTATATAAATGCTGCAGGACTTCTTCAACAGATCATGTGAATAATAGTCCACAACGGTCTATTGTAAGAGACTTTTACAATTCATACTTAGGTGAGTCATGGATGTCCATTAGTCCCAACAATCTTCTTCATGGTTATGCACTGAATGATGTGGCAAAAAAATAAACTAGAAAACGAGGACACTGTAGATATTTTATAAACAAGTGGAAATATCTTGATCTATGTTTTCTCTTCTTGGCATAAATAAGATATGTACAGGAAAAGACAGACATATTGACAGTGAAAATAGCAACAACAGAGCTACTGATCAAAATAAACAATAATAAACAAAAAGACCATTGGGGACGACGTGGGCTAGTGGTTGAGTGACACGGCTCACAACCAAAGGTGCTGGGTTCGATCCCCATCACAGCACCGGCCGTTAGCCCAGGGAAGCAAACCCTTAGAAAATGCAGGAGGAAGCAGGCCCTTAAATAAATGCATGTGTAACAGTTCCCACCGGAGCAAGGGGAGTTTAGGACAGGGGTGATGTGGTTTCTGATAGCTGAACATGTTAAAGCTTAAAGCTACCTGAATGCGTGTCAAGGTCACTCACCGTCTCAACAAATAAGAACAGAGTTGGGGCAAGGAATGTGGACAGGTAGAAACTGTCCACTGGTCTTCCAATTTGGGTAGGGAGAGGAATGATTGACAGACGGATTGGCAGCGGGGCTTGCTGCGAGAGAATGAGTGACAGGTGTGCAAAGTGTTTCGTTCCAATAAGACTGAATATAGTCATTCCCTGAAATCCATTGGTCGAGCTCGGACTTTGCTTGAGTGTATATAACTCGAGAGAAAATTTGGCTCAGGAGGCTGGATGGAGAGGAGGCTGGATAGAGGGATGAGAGCAAGAGAGAGAGAGAGACTGAATGTAGATAGTATGTTTAGCTCATCGACTTAGATAGGGGAGCGATTGATAGACTGTTGCACGAATGTTAGTGATAGAACAGGATCGCTCAAATAGGTGTGTGAGTTTTGCATTAATAGATAATCTGAACGTGTGTTTGTAAGCAAGGACACATTGTGAACGAGTTATGTCCAGATCGCCAGCCTGAGGGGATTTTGAGTGAGGAAGAGTATTTGATAAGGTGTGTTGAGGACGCAGTTAAGGCGAGGTGTGTGTGATGTAATTGCAAGGCAATAGAACTGGGTTTAGATAGTTGGGAATTCCATCAATAGCTCATGCTTAAACTTTCCGCTTTATTTAATATTTATATTAACTTATATATAACGTAGGAATAATTAGTTAAGATGATATGTATTGAATTGTGTTTGTAATTCCACTACTCATTTTTATGATATGAATATTATGTAATAAATATGCCATCTGATGTGTGCTATATTATTTGAAGTGTGTGGTCATGATGATGTGGATGAGTGTGAGAATGTTCTAAGTTAGAATAACGGCCAGGGCAAACAGTGGGTCTGTTACACATGCTGGTCGGATGCACTGGGCCAACAGGCGCAAAATAAAAACCACAATTCAACGCACACCGCCTTGGGGAATAGATAAATAAGCGAACGCAAGCAAGCAAGCCAAAAAACAAAAAAAAACAAAAAAATAAGGGGCCACACGTAGATTAATGGCCAGATTGCTGACAAGTGCTCACAGTTTAAACCTATCTGGGAGGTGACTGCCAATGATGGGGGTAAAACCCAGTGTTAACAAGGTCAGATTTGCTTTGAACTTTGTCTACCCAAAATGAAACTCCTCACCTTCTTCACAGAAAAGCATGGTTGATAAGTCCAACACAAAAGTAAAAGTCTGTCTTACTGCATGGCGTGGAAACATAAAATGTAGCTAATCGTATCACAATCAAACTACAGAAGTTCTCTGTCGCATACTTTCACACCTCTTCATGCCAGGATAGAAGAGGAGCAACTAAGTAAGTATATTGATAGCTGTATAGATGGTGTCGTACCAGTCTAACTTTGATCTGGTGTTTCAGTTCATTATGGATGCCGCCAGGCCACGGATTTGCTGGAATTCATACTAGTCAACGACTTACACTTGTGATTACAAAAACATGTCGTTTTCAATTTGGACTAGTTAATTCATTCATTTTTTGTGTTTTCTTCCCTCCGACTATCGTGGCATAGACATTGGCTATATGAATTAGTACTACGGTTAAACCTGTATTATATTTTCAAAGTCCTAGTGCATACGGCTGATTGGCGCCCTTCGCCCTAGCTGCAGATAGTGTTGGTTTTGGTGAGCTGTGAAATGTAGACACATGACTATAATGAACTAGAACACGTTGCCCGGGAGAGATGCCCAACATGCCGAGTGGTGTCCCTACGACTTCTTGCGGTTATGCAAAATGCAAGCAAGAAACACAATAACAGGTGTTATCCCCCCCCCCCCCCCCCCCCCCCACCTGTCTTCCAGGATACCTGTTTACGAGAAAGACTTCAGTAGTGAACCCTGAGGAAAAATATGCATACTGTGCTATCTTCGGTCATAATGTCTTGCCACTGACCAAAGGTAGCACAGCATGAGAGAGTGAAGTTGAGAAAAGGGGCAGTTTCTTCCTCACTTTAATCCAAATCACCACGCAAGTCATCAATTTCAGCGGACACAGCAAGATAAAAGATTGTCTACATGGCTAAACAAAGAGAGTGGTCTTCATCACTTCATCATATTGATAGCTGGCTGGCATACAATATTTCTCACACATTTCTGGTCAATCTTTATCCTAGCTCATGGCTGCCAAATTCAAATTCTATTTTCTGTTCAGTCCATGTTATTTATTATTGCTGTTATTCATTGGGTGTTTTCTTTTGAGTTGTCCCTTGTCCCTGAAGAAATCATTGTAGCCATAATGTATGTTTCTTTTGATTTATTTTTCGATATGGAAGCTAAATCATACATTTTTATTATAGACCTTGCAAGAGCAGACCAAATCATAAGCCAGGCAGTGGTTAGAGATCTAAAACAAACATCCCAAATCCCACCATGGAAAAAAGCCAAGTCCTCTGAGATGGTAGAAACCATAGAGGGAATAGGGAAAAAGGGAACTCAGACAGATTCAGAAAGGAAATTTATCACAGAAGAATATCTTAGGAGAGTATACCCACCAGAAACATGGATACACGTATATACAGATGGCTCATCTAACAAAGCCACACCCAATGGAGGTGGAGGGGTCTATTACAGACTAAGGAATGGAGAAGAAAAAAACTCGAGAATTAACAACGGAAACATATTCCAATAATTTTCGTGCAGAAGCACTGAAGGCCGCAGCTGAGCTTGTAATAGAAGATTAAGATATTCACCAAGAAAACATAGTATTCCTGACTGATGCCGTATCACTATCAGCAGCGCTAAAACAACACAAAGATGAAGATCTCGAGCAATGTATGTTCTCCCTGACACAGCTCTCAGCAGAACACCCAAGATTGGTCATACAGTGGATCCCATCACACTGCAATATTGAAGGCAATGAAGCTGCAGACAAACTAGCAAAGAGTGGAGGAGCATCCCCACAAACAGACCTGAGTATCACATATAATGAGGCCAAGACTATAATTAAAACCAACTTCAGGGTAAAATGGGCTGATCAACACCCCGACTTCCGAAAAGAAGACAGCTACTATAACTTAACTAGAGAAGAGCAAGTTATCATTTTCAGACTGAGAACTGGGCATAACAGATTCAAGCATTCAAGGGTCATCTTTACAACAAAATGAGGATTGGGACAGATGACAGGTGCCCTTGTTGGGGGCATATCATGACTAAGGAACACTTCCTGCAAAGATGCACACTCACGCAGGAAAAGAGAGAACAATACTGGCCTCGTGAGACAGATATGAGACAAAAGCTGTATGGAGACGAAACAGCCTTAAATACAACGGTGTCCTTTGTAAGAGAAACCGAAACCTTGATCTGAGGATGAACAAAGAAGAAGATAGATTTTTATGTTATCAACACACACATTGTATGAAATAGCCTGAAGCAATAGCAAATACAAGGATGCAAATGAGAACAAGGAAACAATCAATTTAGACTTGAGATTAATGAGAGTTTGCTGATGATGTGATTCTGATAACCAAATCAGAAACATATTTCCAAATCAACATTTAAATATGAAAAGAGGAGCTGGGTAAGAAAAGGAAGAAAACTAAGATGGCTGTATACTGCTCCAGCTATGTACCAGTTGGACAATGATGACAGAGATGCCAACTGAGATATATAAGAAAGGTTATCCAAGTAATAGGAAGAGGGAAGGTACACAATCAGATAATACAACACGATCTAGAAACACTACCTCTTTGTAGACTCGAGTTGACCAATCTCAACTCTGGTGGTTTGGATACAATATAAACACATTAAATTCTTAAGTATTTGAAAGATAAAAATAAAATGTTAACAATTATGGAAACACATAAGACAACAGACACACAAACAGTCACTGAGCAGCAATTTTTAGAACTTACACTCCATTGAATGCCACAGATTCAATGATGTGAATCTGTATTTTTAAAATAACAACACTCTAGAATGAACAGTCTTAGTTACTCCAGATAGAGACCTAGCTAGGCCAAAAATCATGACAAAACTCAACAGTGCAGTTCCAAACATGACATGTGTTGTTCACAGAAAACCTCTGTACAATGAAATATGGAGCACACTGCACAGACAGAACTTGTAGGCTAGTAAAGTTAGCTGACAATGAAATACTTCCTGTTCTGGGTCAGCTCTGTGGTTTGCATTGCATAGATAAAACTGTGGGTCTAGTATGTGTGTTACATACTTCCTGTCACATTGTTACAGATTTTACAGGTCTGTATTTAAACAAACTGACTAAGAATTTTTTTAAATTTTAATTTGTAGACACATACCACATAAATGAGGTATTAGTCTTTTCACAAATGTACTATGCATTAACGATTTGATAAAAATAACACTTGCAATTCAGATTGGTTGTGAAAATATGCACATGAAATTATCTTTTTATCTTGGTTTGTAAAAAAAAAAGAAGTAAAAAACATAAAATTAAATGAAGGAGTGTTTAAAATAAGTCTTTTACCTTCAGTAATGATGGAATTTTCACTGTTAGAATTCCAGAATGCACTTCCATTTCTACAAACTGATTCAGTATTTCCAATGTAAATGCATAATGCAGAAATTGTTTATCCAAACTGCACTACCAAACGCCTGTAACATATTATAGGCACAATTTAATCATTGAGTACCATACAGAGAGATTAAGAACATCATGAGAAATCAGTATATACACCAATGGAGAGAAGATAGATACATAAGCAGTACACCAGACCCAATTCATCAACTCAAAAGAAATCAACAAAGTACCTTATTTTACCTGAGAACTGGACACTGCAGACTACTAGAACATCTATACTGACTAAAGATTTCTCACACACATGAATGCCCATGTGGAACAGGGGGCCAGAATAATGAACACATTCTACAGGAATGCCCAATCTTTAGGGAAATGAGATACCAGACCTGGCCAGAGGGTTGCGGACCTGAGACAAAAGCTAGCTGTCTTACACAACATGCAGTCAGTCCATTCTGTTCTTACAATTAGAGATCCAGTGATCTACACAATGAATTTTACAACAGACTAGCTGAATGTTGTAACTTAATCAAGGAGAGAGAGAGAGAGAGAGAGAGAGAGATTAAGAGGAGGGAAGTGAAAAGGCTCTAGGACACCCCTGCTTTATAGCTATTCTCCAAGATGATTTGGCCTACACGAGATAAAGTGACCTAAATGTGAACAAGCAATGTTAGAGAGAGAGAGAGAGAGAGAGACAGGAGGGAGTGAAAAGGTACAAGGTTGGACACCCCTGCTTTTAAGCTATTCTCCAAGATGATTTGGCCTACACGAGATAAAGTGACCTAAATGTGAACAAGCAATGTTAGAGAGAGAGAGAGAGAGACAGGAGGGAGTGAAAAGGTACAAGGTTGGACACCCCTGCTTTAAAGCTATTCTCCAAGATGATTTGGCCTACACGAGATAAAGTGACCTAAATGTGAACAAGCAATGTTAGAGAGAGAGAGAGAGAGACAGGAGGGAGTGAAAAGGTACAAGGTTGGACACCCCTGCTTTAAAGCTATTCTCCAAGATGATTTGGCCTACACGAGATAAAGTGACCTAAATGTGAACAAGCAATGTTAGAGAGAGAGAGAGAGAGAGACAGGAGGGAGTGAAAAGGTGCAAGGTTGGACACCCCTGCTTTAAAGCTATACTTCAAGATGATATGGCCTACACAAGATACAGTGATCTAAATGTGAACAAGCAATGTTAGAGAGAGAGAATAAGACAGAGAGGGGGGAGGGGAGAGAGAGAGAGCAAGAGAGAGAGAGAGAGAGGAGTGAGTGAAAAGGTACAAGGTTGGACACCCCTGCTTTAAAGCTATACTTCAAGATGATATGGCCTACACAAGATACAGTGACCTAAATGTGAACAAGCAATGTTAGAGAGAGAGAGAGAGAGAATAAGACAGAGAGGGAGAGAGAGAGAGCAAGAGAGAGAGAGAGAGGAGTGAGTGAAAAGATTTAAAAAAACTTTGTGTGAGAGAAATATGTTCACCTGTAAAGTCAATAGCATTACATAGCAATCTGTTCTGGAATTCTCAAAGTAAGAGAAATAGAAGTTTACCAAAATAAACATGGAAAAGAGAGGTTGAGACAAACATAAAAGAAATATGGAAGACATGGAGAGGACTGGAAAGGATTACTAAGCACAGAAGAACTTGGCAAGTACATGATGAAGACCTGTGCTCAAGAGGGAAGTCAAAGGTTTTGGTTAATAGTTTATACGTTCTGAAACAGAGAATTGCTTTAGCTGGAAGGTAAGACACTTGGATTTTAAGAAATGAACAAAAGCGCAATTTTAAAGCTTTCTCTGGTCTCAAAGGAGTTCTATCAAAGATTGACAACAAACATAGAGATCGTGTGTACATGCTGTGCATATAAACAAAACCTTGGCAGTTGAAAGTCTAAAATGGTAGGCTGCAAGCACTGTCCTGGCAAAAATTGTAACGTAATGAAATTCCCACTCAACAGTATGAAGTCCAAAAGAAGGAGCCCTCAATCATGCAAAGACACAGTAGACCAATCACTTGTATGTCTGCACACTCAATTACAAGTACCATTTGACCTCACCACCCCCACAGTAGATAAGGAGCAACTAAGTCAAGTCGTGGTTTGAAACAGACAAATACGAATTTGTGCATTGGTTACATATTTTTTCCCAACACATGTGAAGCAGCAAAAGCTCAATTAACTTTCTCAGATAGGCCTACAAGTTATTATTTTATTAAAGTAAATGGTAGTATTGCTCATTTGCACCATAACATGATCTGCTTTTTATACCAAGATTTCTCACAAAATATTTTATAAACCAAAATAAGTATGTCATTTTTGAATACGATTTCTGACATGTTTTTTATCCAAATCTCATTAACACGGTCCTGACGGTTATCAAGACTAGAACCTACAAGCCTCTCTCTTCAATTTCACTGTGCTCCCTATGATGTACTAAGGTACTGAGATATGGACACTAACAAAATCTGGAAAGAAAATTGAGAGTGACCCAGGCCTGTCTTGAAAGACGCTTGGTCGAAATCACTCTCCGGAACCAACATATGCAAAATCTTCACAATTCTGACATACGACGATTGTCCTTGTTGAATGATGTGATAATCTATGCAGACAAGGCAAAACATAGACAGGCAGGTCACATGTTGCGACGAAAGGATGGTCGATGGAGCATGGTGACAGCAATCTGGTACCCCCAAGGTGAAAAAAGACCTCCAATGCGTTGGTCAGATTCCTTTGTTGTACGAAACAACATTCGAGATGCCCCTGGAGGAGGGCTTATCATGTACTGGACTTCCGTGACCCAAGACAGAGTCCATTGAAGATGAAGTTGGGAACCGTAGTTGAGGAACAGGTCATCAAGAACAAGATCTTATTTTCACTTTACAATACATAATAGGTGAATACACTTTACACTGCTAGGTCAGCTAAATGTCAAAAGGGGAAAGCCTGGAGGCAAGAAATCCTAGAGTCACACCTTCCCCAGGACCAGTAAGCTACAAGAAGGAAACCAATCAGAAATTTAAAATATCCAAATGAAAGTCCAATAGGCAAACCAGGCAGCATCTTTTAGGGGTTAACTATATGGATGTGCAGATTAAAAAGATAGCTTTTGGCTACCTGATTGTGTACCAGGATTTCAATAGTATAGTATATAGAATCTGACTTTTTCATAAGTTGTGTTTCAATACTTCTAGAAAAGTATATTGTTCCTAGTGTTATTCTTGGCAGGATTACCATTTATTATTATTTATGTGCAGATAGTGAATTCACATGACAGATTCTGTCTGTTCCACAAACTGTTTCTACTTCTTCATTCTTAACTCTTTGTTCTGTTAAGAATCTAAGTCATTGTACTCTGGGCAGACCCATAAGTCTCTCTCAGTAAATATCAAAGGAAGTGGATACTGATGGTTCCCTTAGCTCGCTTGTTTTACATACTTCTTCCATCCTCTCAGGCAGCCCACCTTGCTGAACACACTTCTGATTTTAAAAATGTTGCAATCTGTGGATTTCCGATTCATCAACTGTCGCATCATCATCAATTATTCAGCTATTGATTGACCACAAAATGTCACCCCTATCTAATGTCCCTACTTTGAGGCAGGGATCCACAGAAGCTTCCATAGGTTTGATGCCTCTAGATTCACTATCCACTCATGCCAAAGCCAGCTCTTTTGTACCTTTCAAAGCAAGAATTATGAGTCTAGCATGATGACAGCCCTCATTAAAAAGGTCTCAGAAATTACATCACCGCCTTAATCTCCATTCTCACACTACAGGTTGTTGTCATGCGACGCTCGACAACAACTTTCCCTCTCACCCCAGTTCTAACCTGATATCGCACAATACAGATCCTTTGGTTTATATGACAGCATTGGGATCAAGATGCTGAGCAGCGCACGCATAAGCTGCAGTGGTCAGCGACCCATAGCTGACTGCTAGCATCAGGGCCAGCGAACCATAGCTGCCAAGACCCTTCTACACCTCCACGCTGTGATCCTGGATAACAGGCTGCAGTAGGGCAGACTGGCTAAGGAGAAGGGATCAAAGAGGGAATGCTAACTTGGTACTCAAAAATTGCTTGCTGAAGTCGGATGTGTTTGACCGAAAGGTGCAAATATAGCAGCCAAGCTGTAAACTACGACACAGCGCATTCCGTTCTCTGGACTACATTCTGCTACTTAAGCCCTTTCAGGGTTTGGTAGCAGGAGATTGAGAACGAACGAAGAAGAAGAAGATATGACAGCATCATTATCCTTCAATAATCACAACTATAAACTTTGTAGTATGTCTCTGACAACACTTATTAACATACAATATATCCTTCATTTTGTTTATGTGGCACTTCCATTTCAGTAGATGGTTCTCAAGAGAAGTTAAATAATTTGACATGCTATGGCTATTTGCTTACAAAGTGAAGACGATGTAGAATAAAAGAAAGTAAAAGTTGGGGGTCAAGAGGTTAAGGCACTCGACTCTCACAGTGATGAACTGAAACTGTGAGCGATCGAATTCAGCAAGTTTCAAGAACCCATGGTCTCACAGGAGGTAAGACTAGAGTGCCTGCATCCTGAGTGACCTCCAGTTGTCTCGACCAATAGTCTTGCCACTGATCCAACGTAACTCGGGAAAAGAGTGAGATTCATGACCAGCGCAGCTTCTTCCTCACTATAGTCTAAATACAGTGCACATGACATTATTAAGAAAAAACCGTCTGATGTTGTGGCCTTTTTAGAAGGCAGGACAATGTATGTGAAGGAGGGAGAGCGATATCGCAAGAGAGAAGTGAAAAAAATATATCTTAACTAAGAAGGGAGTTAGTGAGGCAGCAGAGTAAACTCATAAGTAGAGCTTCACCTTCAGGTGACGCCATGTAATTCTTGCTCTAGTTTTGCCTCACTGTCAAGGCACAAAATAAGCACGTGCTTAGGGTACCAACAAAAATAGAGTGCCAAGCAACACCAACAAATAATAATAATTGTTAACAGAATTACAAGTTTACACGGCCTTAAATATAATAAAGTGTCACCAGGCTGTCTTGGGCACAAACCCAGTTCCAAAAGGACCCCTTAGCTATGTAATGATCTTTGAATTTACAAGTTCATAAAAATAATGAGTTGTATTCTGCTTTAACTCTGTAACTCTAAGCGTCCAGAGTTCAGATTTCTGATTGACACATTCAAATACCTCTGGTCTTTGGATCCTAGGTGACCCTTTCAATCTATACTGTGTTTAGGTAGTAACTCATTAATCTTGCCCACATCAACTTTCTGTGTTTATGTAGCACTTTGTCCCTGCTATCTGTACTGTGTTTTGGTAGCATGTTTGGGTAGTCGCTTGTCCCTGTCAACTGTGTTTGGTGGCAGCATATCTCTGTCAACTATATTGTTTGGGTAGCAGCATGCCCCTGTACTCAGGCTTGCTGTACTTCAAGTAACTTACTTACTTAGTGCTTGCTTATTGAGTTATTCCTGTCAATTAATGTATTGTATTTCTATTTGGGTAGCACTTTGTTTGTAGTTTGTTATTGTCAACTATTCTGTGTTTGGGTAGTATTTAGTATCTTGTCACTTTGCTAGTAAAACCTGGTTTGTTAACGGGGGTGATGGTTGAAGGTGAGATGAATGGGGACAATCACCTGGCTGTGCTTAGAACACCAGCTGAAATTAATCCGCCCTGCTCACACTATCACATAATTATAAATAATTGTCAAGAGCCTTTACTTTACTAGAGCACACTTCAGTCATATTATTTTCTCCAGCGAGGACGAAACCTGTCCTGCAGTTTTTACTCGCGAGTATAAACTTTAAAGGCAAGGTATATGTTCATTAAGTACATTTTATATATATAGGCCTACAATCATACAGATACACTTCATTCTTCATTTCATCCACACACACACACACGCACAAAAGTGCAACAGCTGCACAGGGCGTGACTGGAGGATTCAAAGAGTTTTCGAGATATCCGATTCGAGACCAGGATAGTACTCATATTGACACTTATTTGACTTATCTGTTGACACTGAATTCGTACAATTCGAATGTCGCTGGTCATGTCAAATTCACAGTCACAACAACACACGCAACATGGAAGTTTAATTGCTATCAATGAATGATGATAAATGATAGTATTATTTATTATTAGTAATAGTATCAATTACTAAGTAGTACGTATAACTAGTATAAGTTAAAACTATTAAAAGTATTGATAGCGATTAAACTTCCATATAACGACGAATGGCAGACGATCTGGTGGCTGCACTCAAATACAACTGAATAATTAGACATAATATAATAATCTACAGCCTATCTAGTTGAACACATTGATCACTTACCAACGTTAAGTGTTTATGGTCGCTCTCCCAGATACCAACGTTTTCATATTGTATCCGAGTCAACAGAGTATTAGTCAACGTTTGCCGTTAGCTATAAAAAGTTTGAGTGGAAATTTATAATACACACAATTAATGTTAATTAAATTTACTTATTCTGAATTCGAAGATATTCTAATAAAATTATTTCTTTGCATTGTTTATGTACAGTAAATATTGATTATTATATATATCAAATGAAAATTTCGTTGACAATTTCTTAGGAAACTTTCAGGATTTGTCAAAATGGCGATCGATAGTTAGGTCAAATAATCTAAAATAGTCAGTTTCAGTTTGACTTAGCATTTATCGCTGGAAAATAGCGCATGATAAACTATTATCTCCACACACGTGGATATAAACGATGGGCTTAAACTGATTCAAAATGTTTGGATTTTTGTTGTTACAAAACGGCAAATGAATTTGTAGATGGATGAACTGTTCTAGTGCTAGCACAGGGTCCCGAGTACTTCTGGAGCCGTAAAAGCCACACAATCTTCAATAGATATGTGCAGGTTAACACTTGAAGTGGGCTGATATGGCTGGGAGATAAAGGCTCTTATCTCTCAAGATGCGGTTTCAAATCCTACAAGTTTTAAGCGTCCGCTGGTCCTAAGGAAGGTGAGACCAGTGTACTAGTGGAAATCGACGAAAAACAAGGAGATCCCGTCTACACTACGTAAAAGAACCCTTGATAGTTGAAAATCGAAAAGAGTAAGCTGTTAGAGGCTGTCTGGGCATAATTCTATAAAGTAATGAAATTCATTCCCAATACACAATCTACCTTCCCTCAGGCATCCGCATAGTCAGTCGCAGGAAGTAAACATTTTTAAAATACAGAACGTACTACTATGGATACCTGGCAGCAGGCATAATCTGCCTGTTTTAATACTAGGACTCCAAATAACATTTCATGAGCTGCCATGTACTTGTTGAAACCTTTTGCTCCACATGGAACTAAAAAGGTTTTACATGATAGTGCTGGACATGTCGCTAAACCAGGGGTTACAATCTTAACTCCCCGAGGATCACATGGGAACAATTGAGCGACACGTTTCTCATTCCGTAAAACAGTATAACATGTATTCGTATTCTTCCCCGGTAACGTAGAATATCGTTGGGGTATCACGTTCCAATGAATCAAAACCTTTCAGCTCGCTGTCTTCAACAAATGCATGCTAATGTCTCCTGCCCCCAGCCTCCAGTTTCAGCTCTGCCCTCGCTGTCTTCAACAAATGCATGCTAATGTCTCCTGCCCCTAGCCTCCAGTTTCAGCTCTGCCCTCGCTGTCTTCAACAAATACATGCTAATGTCTCCTGCCCCTAGCCTCCAGTTTCAGCTCTGCCCTCGCTGTCTTCAACAAATGCATGCTAATGTCTCCTGCCCCTAGCCTCCAGTTTCAGCTCTGCCCTCGCTGTCTTCAACAAATGCATGCTAATGTCTCCTGCCCCTAGCCTCCAGTTTCAGCTCTGCCCTCGCTGTCTTCAACAAATACATGCTAATGTCTCGTGCCTCCAGTTTCAGCTCTGCCCTCGCTGTCTTCAACAAATGCATGCTAATGTCTCCTGCCCCTAGCCTCCAGTTTCAGCTCTGCCCTCGCTGTCTTCAACAAATGCATGCTAATGTCTCCTGCCCCTAGCCTCCAGTTTCAGCTCTGCCCTCGCTGTCTTCAACAAATACATGCTAATGTCTCCTGCCCCTAGCCTCCAGTTTCAGCTCTGCCCTCGCTGTCTTCAACAAATGCATGCTAATGTCTCCTGCCCCTAGCCTCCAGTTTCAGCTCTGCCCTCGCTGTCTTCAACAAATGCATGCTAATGTCTCCTGCCCCTAGCCTCCAGCTTCAGCTCTGCCCTCGCTGTCTTCAACAAATACATGCTAGTGTCTCATGTCCTCAGCCTGCCCTCAGCTCTGCCCACACCTTCCTTGTTTCCTTATTGTCTCTATATTTTTTCTCATTGTGTGTTTTGGTCTGCCCCTTCTGTGATGGGGATTGCCGAGCAGAGACTGTCTTGTAACCATATAATCTTGTTTCCTTAAACGGTGCCATATCAAACGCCAGTCTCTCTATCCTGGTCGAACTTATAGCCATTTTCTGCTTGATGTTTGCTCCCTTTATACCGCTATTCCCCATTCCGATGCTCTCTTAGAACTTCCGTTCTTCCTTGATGGGAGGACCAACCCATAGTCATCTTAATCTGCCGAAGTAAAGATGGCCATGACAGCCCCTCCATTTCTACACCAACTCTCCTCCATTTGACTAACCTTGTTCTTATCCTCAACTTCTTTGAATTTGTCGGTAATTTCTTCAACCAGATCAGTGATTGCTACAATGGACATTAAGATGGGTCCCAGTAACGTTTGTCTCTTCATTGACCAGTAGGGACATCTCATTTGATCTCGCTATCAGGGCCTCCTTCCCCTCACGTTCTAACGATAACACCGATGACTTTGTATGTAGGTATAACCAACATGTCAGAGACTGGCCTCTATAACTTCATTGACACTGTCAATCATTTCCATCATCTATACGCTTTTTCTAGTATATCTCTTTCGTCAGTAAACTTTATTGGCCTCTATGTCTCTATCTGCCCTTCTAACCTCTCCACTGCCTCTATGTCTCTATCTGCCCTTCTAACCTCTCCACTGGCCTCTATGTCTCTATCTGCCCTTCTAACCTCTCCACTGCCTCTATGTCTCTATCTGCCCTTCTAACCTCTCCACTGGCCTATATGTCTCTCTGCCCTTCTAACCTCTTCACTGCCCTCTATGTCTCTATCTGCCCTTCTAACTTCTCCACTGGCCTCTATGTCTCTCTGCCCTTCTAACCTCTCCACTGGCCTCTATGTCTCTCTGCCCTTCTAACCTCTCCACTGGCCTCTATGTCTCTCTGCCCTTCTAACCTCTCCACTGGCCTCTGTGTCTCTCTGCCCTTCTAACCTCTCCACTGCCTCTATGTCTCTATCTGCCCTTCTAACCTCTCCACTGGCCTCTATGTCTCTATCTGCCCTTCTAACCTCTCCACTGCCTCTATGTCTCTCTGCCCTTCTAACCTATCCACTGACCTCTATGTCTCTATCTGTCATTCTAACCTCTCCACTGGCCTCTATGTCTCTCTGCCCCTCTAACCTCTCCACTGGCCTCTATGTCTCTCTGCCCCTCTAACCTCTCCACTGGCCTCTATGTCTCTCTGCCCTTCTAACCTCTCCACTGGCCTCTATGTCTCTATCTGCCCTTCTAACCTCTCCACTGGCCTCTATGTCTCTATCTGCCCTTTTAACCTCTCCACTGCCTCTATGTCTCTCTGCCCTTCTAACCTCTCCACTGACCTCTATGTCTCTATCTGCCATTCTAACCTCTCCACTGGCCTCTATGTCTCTATCTGTCCTTCTAACCTTGCCACTGCCTCTATGTCTCTATCTGCCCTTCTAACCTCTCCACTGCCTTCTATGTCTCTATCTGCCCTTCTAACCTCTCCACTGCCTCTATGTCTCTATCTGCCCTTCTAACCTCGCCACTGCCCTCTATGTCTCTATCTGCCCTTCTAACCTCTCCACTGGCCTCTATGTCTCTCTGCCCTTCTAACCTCTACACTGCCTTCTATGTCTCTATCTGCCCTTCTAACCTCTCCACTGCCCTCTATGTCTCTATCTGCCCTTCTAACCTCTCCACTGCCTTCTATGTCTCTATCTGCCCTTCTAACCTCTCCATTGCCTCTATGTCTCTATCTGCCCTTCTAACCTCTCCACTGGCCTCTATGTCTCTCTGCCCTTCTAACTTCTCCACTGGCCTCTATGTCTCTCTGCCCTTCTAACCTCTCCACTGGCCTCTATGTCTCTCTGCCCTTCTAACCTCTCCACTGGCCTCTATGTCTCTCTGCCCTTCTAACCTCTCCACTGGCCTCTATGTCTCTCTGCCCTTCTAACCTATCCACTGGCCTCTATGTCTCTCTGCCCTTCTAACCTCTCCACTGGCCTCTATGTCTCTATCTGCCCTTCTAACCTCTCCACTGGCCTCTATGTCTCTGTGCCCTTCTAACTTCTCCACTGGCCTCTATGTCTCTCTGCCCTTCTAACCTCTCCACTGGCCTCTATGTCTCTCTGCCCTTCTAACCTCTCCACTCGCCTCTATGTCTCTCTGCCCTTCTAACCTATCCACTGGCCTCTATGTCTCTCTGCCCTTCTTACCTCTCCACTGGCCTCTATGTCTCTATCTGCCCTTCTAACCTATCCACTGGCCTCTGTGTCTCTCTGCCCTTCTAACCTCTCCACTGGCCTCTATGTCTCTATCTGCTCTTCTAACCTCTCCACTGCCTCTATGTCTCTATCTGCCCTTCTAACCTCTCCACTGGCCTCTATGTCTCTCTGCCCTTCTAACCTCTCCACTGGCCTCTATGTCTCTCTGCCCTTCTAACCTCTCCACTGCCCTCTATGTCTCTATCTGTCCTTCTAACCTATCCACTGACCTCTATGTCTCTATCTGTCCTTCTAACCTCTCCACTGCCTCTATGTCTCTCTGCCCTTCTAACCTCTCCACTGGCCTCTATGTCTCTATCTGCCCTTCTAACCTCTCCACTGCCCTCTATGTCTCTATCTGTCCTTCTAACCTATCCACTGACCTCTATGTCTTTATCTGCCCTTCTAACCTCTCCACTGGCCTCTATGTCTCTCTGCCCTTCTAACCTCTCCACTGGCCTCTATGTCTCTATCTGTCCTTCTAACCTCTCAACTGACCTCTATGTCTCTATCTGCCCTTCTAACCTCTCCACTGGCTTCTATGTCTCTCTGCCCCTCTAACCTCTCCACTGGCCTCTATGTCTCTCTGCCCTTCTAACCTCTCCACTGGCCTCTATGTCTCTATCTGCCCTTCTAACCTCTCCACTGGCCTCTATGTCTCTATCTGCCCTTCTAACCTCTCCACTGCCTCTATGTCTCTCTGCCCTTCTAACCTCTCCACTGACCTCTATGTCTCTATCTGTCATTCTAACCTCTCCACTGGCCTCTATGTCTCTATCTGTCCTTCTAACCTGGCCACTGCCTCTATGTCTCTATCTGCCCTTCTAACCTCTCCACTGCCTTCTATGTCTCTATCTGCCCTTCTAACCTCTCCACTGCCTCTATGTCTCTATCTGCCCTTCTAACCTCTCCACTGGCCTCTATGTCTCTCTGCCCTTCTAACCTCTACACTGCCTTCTATGTCTCTATCTGCCCTTCTAACCTCTCCACTGCCCTCTATGTCTCTATCTGCCCTTCTAACCTCTCCACTGCCTTCTATGTCTCTATCTGCCCTTCTAACCTCTCCACTGCCTTCTATGTCTCTATCTGCTCTTCTAACCTCTCCACTGGCCTCTATGTCTCTATCTACCCTTCTAACCTCTCCACTGGCCTCTATGTCTCTATCTGTCCTTCTAACCTCTCCACTGCCCTCTATGTCTCCAAATGCCCTTCTGACCTCTCCACTGACCTCTATGTCTCTATCTGCCCTTCTAACCTCTCCACTGACCTCTATGTCTCTATCTGCCCTTCTAACCTCTCCACTGCCCTCTATGTCTCTATATGCCTTTCTAACCTCTCCACTGCCTCTGTTTCTCTGCCCTTCTAACCTCTCCACTGACCTCTATGTCTCTATCTGCCCTTCTAACCTCTCCACTGGCCTCTATGTCTCTATCTGCCCTTCTAACCTCTCCACTGACCTCTATGTCTCTATCTGCCCTTCTAACCTCTCCACTGGCCTCTATGTCTCTATCTGTCCTTCTAACCTCTCCACTGGCATCTATGTCTCTATCTGCCCTTCTAACCTCTCCACTGACCTCTATGTCTCTCTGCCCTTCTAACCTCTCCACTGGCCTCTATGTCTCTATCTGCACTTCTAACCTCTCCACTGCCTCTATGTCTCTCTGCCCTTCTAACATCTCCACTGACCTCTATGTCTTTATCTGCCCTTCTAACCTCTCCACTGGCCTCTATGTCTCTATCTGTTTTCTAACCTCTCCACTGGTCTCTATATCTCTATCTGCCCTTCTAACCTCTCCACTGCCTCTATGTCTCTCTGCCCTTCTAACCTCTCCACTGCCTTCTATGTCTCTATCTGCCCTTCTAACTTCTCCACTTGCCTCTATGTCTCTATCTGCCCTTCTAACCTCTCCACTGCCCTCTATGTCTCTATATGCCTTTCTAACCTCTCCACTGCCTCTGTTTCTCTGCCCTTCTAACCTCTCCACTGACCTCTATGTCTATATCTGCCCTTCTAACCTCTCCACTGGCCTCTATGTCTCTATCTGCTCTTCTAACCTCTCCACTGACCTCTATGTCTCTATCTGCCCTTCTAACCTCTTCACTGGCCTCTATGTCTCTATCTGTCCTTCTAACCTCTCCCCTGGCCTCTATGTCTCTATCTGCCCTTCTAACCTCTCCACTGGCCTCTATGTCTCTCTGCCCTTCTAACCTCTCCACTGGCCTCTATGTCTCTATCTGCACTTCTAACCTCTCTACTGCCTCTATGTCTCTCTGCCCTTCTAACCTCTTCACTGACCTCTATGTCTTTATCTGCCCTTCTAACCTCCCCACTGGCCTCTATGTCTCTATCTGTCCTTCTAACCTCTCCACTGGCCTCTATATCTCTATCTGCCCTTCTAACCTCTCCACTGCCTCTATGTCTCTCTGCCCTTCTAACCTCTCCACTGCCTTCTATGTCTCTATCTGCCCTTCTAACCTCTCCACTGGCCTCTATGTCTCTATCTGCCCTTCTAACCTCTTCACTGGCCTCTATATCTCCATCTGCCCTTCTAACCTCTCCACTGCCCTCTATGTCTCTATCTGCCTTTCTAACCTCTCCACTGGCCTCTATATCTCTATCTGCCCTTCTAACCTCTCCACTGGCCTCTATGTCTCTATCTGCCCTTCTAACCTCTCCACTGCCTCTATGTCTCTATCTGCCCTTCTAACCTCTCCACTGCCTCTATGTCTCTCTGCCCTTCAAACCTCTCCACTGCCTCTATGTCTCTCTGCCCTTCTAACCTCTCTACTGCCTCTATGTCTCTATCTGCCCTTCTAACCTCTTCACTGGCCTCTATATCTCCATCTGCCCTTCTAACCTCTCCACTGCCCTCTATGTCTCTATCTGCCTTTCTAACCTCTCCACTGGCCTCTATATCTCTATCTGCCCTTCTAACCTCTCCACTGGCCTCTATGTCTCTATCTGCCCGTCTAACCTCTTCACTGGCCTCTATATCTCCATCTGCCCTTCTAACCTCTCCACTGCCCTCTATGTCTCTATCTGCCTTTCTAACCTCTCCACTGGCCTCTATATCTCTATCTGCCCTTCTAACCTCTCCACTGGCCTCTATGTCTCTATCTGCCCTTCTAACCTCTCCACTGCCTCTATGTCTCTCTGCCCTTCTAACCTCTCCACTGACCTCTATGTCTCTATCTGCCATTCTAACCTCTCCACTGGCCTCTATGTCTCTATCTGTCCTTCTAACCTTGCCACTGCCTCTATGTCTCTATCTGCCCTTCTAACCTCTCCACTGCCTTCTATGTCTCTATCTGCCCTTCTAACCTCTCCACTGCCTCTATGTCTCTATCTGCCCTTCTAACCTCGCCACTGCCCTCTATGTCTCTATCTGCCCTTCTAACCTCTCCACTGGCCTCTATGTCTCTCTGCCCTTCTAACCTCTACACTGCCTTCTATGTCTCTATCTGCCCTTCTAACCTCTCCACTGCCCTCTATGTCTCTATCTGCCCTTCTAACCTCTCCACTGCCTTCTATGTCTCTATCTGCCCTTCTAACCTCTCCACTGCCTCTATGTCTCTATCTGCCCTTCTAACCTCTCCACTGGCCTCTATGTCTCTCTGCCCTTCTAACTTCTCCACTGGCCTCTATGTCTCTCTGCCCTTCTAACCTCTCCACTGGCCTCTATGTCTCTCTGCCCTTCTAACCTCTCCACTGGCCTCTATGTCTCTCTGCCCTTCTAACCTCTCCACTGGCCTCTATGTCTCTCTGCCCTTCTAACCTATCCACTGGCCTCTATGTCTCTCTGCCCTTCTAACCTCTCCACTGGCCTCTATGTCTCTATCTGCCCTTCTAACCTCTCCACTGGCCTCTATGTCTCTCTGCCCTTCTAACTTCTCCACTGGCCTCTATGTCTCTCTGCCCTTCTAACCTCTCCACTGGCCTCTATGTCTCTCTGCCCTTCTAACCTCTCCACTGGCCTCTATGTCTCTCTGCCCTTCTAACCTCTCCACTGGCCTCTATGTCTCTCTGCCCTTCTAACCTCTCCACTGGCCTCTATGTCTCTATCTGCCCTTCTAACCTATCCACTGGCCTCTGTGTCTCTCTGCCCTTCTAACCTCTCCACTGGCCTCTATGTCTCTATCTGCTCTTCTAACCTCTCCACTGCCTCTATGTCTCTATCTGCCCTTCTAACCTCTCCACTGGCCTCTATGTCTCTCTGCCCTTCTAACCTCTCCACTGGCCTCTATGTCTCTCTGCCCTTCTAACCTCTCCACTGCCCTCTATGTCTCTATCTGCTCTTCTAACCTCTCCACTGCCTCTATGTCTCTATCTGCCCTTCTAACCTCTCCACTGGCCTCTATGTCTCTCGGCCCTTCTAACCTCTCCACTGGCCTCTATGTCTCTCTGCCCTTCTAACCTCTCCACTGGCCTCTATGTCTCTCTGCCCTTCTAACCTCTCCACTGCCCTCTATGTCTCTATCTGTCCTTCTAACCTATCCACTGACCTCTATGTCTCTATCTGTCCTTCTAACCTCTCCACTGCCTCTATGTCTCTCTGCCCTTCTAACCTCTCCACTGGCCTCTATGTCTCTATCTGCCCTTCTAACCTCTCCACTGCCCTCTATGTCTCTATCTGTCCTTCTAACCTCTCCACTGCCTCTATGTCTCTATCTGCCCTTCTAACCTCTCCACTGGCCTCTATGTCTCTCTGCCCTTCTAACCTCTACACTGCCTTCTATGTCTCTATCTGCCCTTCTAACCTCTCCACTGCCCTCTATGTCTCTATCTGCCCTTCTAACCTCTCCACTGCCTTCTATGTCTCTATCTGCCCTTCTAACCTCTCCACTGCCTTCTATGTCTCTATCTGCTCTTCTAACCTCTCCACTGGCCTCTATGTCTCTATCTACCCTTCTAACCTCTCCACTGGCCTCTATGTCTCTATCTGTCCTTCTAACCTCTCCACTGCCCTCTATGTCTCCAAATGCCCTTCTGACCTCTCCACTGACCTCTATGTCTCTATCTGCCCTTCTAACCTCTCCACTGACCTCTATGTCTCTATCTGCCCTTCTAACCTCTCCACTGGCCTCTATGTCTCTATCTGCCCTTCTAACCTCTCCACTGACCTCTATGTCTCTATCTGCCCTTCTAACCTCTCCACTGGCCTCTATGTCTCTATCTGTCCTTCTAACCTCTCCACTGGCCTCTATGTCTCTATCTGCCCTTCTAACCTCTCCACTGACCTCTATGTCTCTATCTGCACTTCTAACCTCTCCACTGCCTCTATGTCTCTCTGCCCTTCTAACATCTCCACTGACCTCTATGTCTTTATCTGCCCTTCTAACCTCTCCACTGGCCTCTATGTCTCTATCTGTTCTTCTAACCTCTCCACTGGTCTCTATATCTCTATCTGCCCTTCTAACCTCTCCACTGCCTCTATGTCTCTCTGCCCTTCTAACCTCTCCACTGCCTTCTATGTCTCTATCTGCCCTTCTAACCTCTCCACTTGCCTCTATGTCTCTATCTGCCCTTCTAACCTCTCCACTGCCTCTGTTTCTCTGCCCTTCTAACCTCTCCACTGACCTCTATGTCTATATCTGCCCTTCTAACCTCTCCACTGGCCTCTATGTCTCTATCTGCTCTTCTAACCTCTCCACTGGCCTCTATGTCTCTATCTGCCCTTCTAACCTCTCCACTGGCCTCTATGTCTCTATGTGTCCTTCTAACCTCTCCCCTGGCCTCTATGTCTCTATCTGCCCTTCTAACCTCTCCACTGGCCTCTATGTCTCTCTGCCCTTCTAACCTCTCCACTGGGCTCTATGTCTCTATCTGCACTTCTAACCTCTCTACTGCCTCTATGTCTCTCTGCCCTTCTAACCTCTCCACTGACCTCTATGTCTTTATCTGCCCTTCTAACCTCTCCACTGGCCTCTATGTCTCTATCTGTCCTTCTAACCTCTCCACTGGCCTCTATATCTCTATCTGCCCTTCTAACCTCTCCACTGCCTCTATGTCTCTCTGCCCTTCTAACCTCTCCACTGCCTTCTATGTCTCTATCTGCCCTTCTAACCTCTCCACTGGCCTCTATGTCTCTATCTGCCCTTCTAACCTCTTCACTGGCCTCTATATCTCCATCTGCCCTTCTAACCTCTCCACTGCCCTCTATGTCTCTATCTGCCTTTCTAACCTCTCCACTGGCCTCTATATCTCTATCTGCCCTTCTAACCTCTCCACTGGCCTCTATGTCTCTATCTGCCCTTCTAACCTCTCCACTGCCTCTATGTCTCTATCTGCCCTTCTAACCTCTCCACTGCCTCTATGTCTCTCTGCCCTTCAAACCTCTCCACTGCCTCTATGTCTCTCTGCCCTTCTAACCTCTCCACTGCCTCTATGTCTCTATCTGCCCTTCTAACCTATCCACTGCCTTCTATGTCTCTATCTGCCCTTCTTACCTCTCCACTGCCTTCTATGTCTCTATCTGCCCTTCTAACCTCGCCACCACTGTCTATTATAAACCTACTGCCACATATAACTATTTCCTTTACACTCATTCTCCCCATCAATCATGCCACGCCCCACTTTAGTTTGCTCAGCGTTTACACCTTCGTCACTTATGTCAGGAAGCAGAACATTTTCACCATACGGCCGACGAGATGCTTAACTTTGTTTCGTATGCGTTTATATCATGAAGTTATTTTAACTATGCTCTTCAACGGGTTATCTCTATATCTCGAACCGACTTTCTCATCCCTTCCCACCGCCCCCTATCTGATCGTGTTAAAGTGCTTCTTACTTTTCATCTTCACACGTCCTCTGTTTGTTAAATCGTTTTCCGCCATCTCCTTATCTTTCATGCAGATCCTTCTACACGGGTGGTATTTCCCGATCCTTCTCTAGTGCATACTTGCATTACATACCTGATAGAGACCTGTGTGACCTGTTGGTCAGAAGCCGACTCAAAACTCACTTCATGGACCACCGCATCACCTTGCCTGGTACAGATGTTATATTTACGCTCAGGGAGTTAAGTTATAAAACAAATTTAAAATACAATAAGAAACTACATATGGCCTTCATTGACCAGGAAAAGAAATTTGATCGAGTAAACAGATTCACGCTATGGGAGGTAATGAAGGAATATCGTATGGAGGGTCAATTACTAGTTGGCATTCATGCCTTGTACGTAAACAACGACGGTGCAGTACGAGCAAATGCCAATATGATAAATTGGTTTCCAGTGCTGAGGGGTGTACGATAGGGTTGTGTTCTTTCTTCACTTTTATTTATAATTTATATGGATACAATCATACAATTGACTAAGCCTCATGAATGAACTGTTGTTTGCCGATGTTCAGGTAATTTTTATTACCGAAATAAGAAGACATACAATACCACCTAACCTATCTCAATTTAGTTTGTAACCATCAACACAGAAAAGACTGAGACTATGACGATATCGCGTGAACACGCGCAAAGAAGTTTCCACAGTAGGGACATAACTTTCAAACAAGTTCAGTTCAGTTCAGGTTCCATCTCCGCATCGAAGGTCGGTTGCAATGGATCTCCAGTTTACTTTATATCTTGCCGTAATTGTGCAATCTGAGAAGCTTTTTCCAGTCCATCTTCTGATGTTATCAACCAATTTAAAGTGTTGTCTGTCTCTTGAACGATTGCCTTTCACCCCACTCTCCAGTATGGTCGTCAACAAGGAGGTATGTCTTGTTATATGACCAAAATGACGTAACTGTCTAACCCTGATTTCGGTCATTGATTCTCTTTTCGCCCCCAGCTTTTCCAATACCTCCAAATTTGATTTCTTCTCTTTCTAAGAAATACTACCCAATGTTCTATATACCCGCATTACGAAGGCTTCAATACTCTTTTCCAACTTGTTATTCATTGTCCATGTTTCTGCACAATAAAGTAGTGACCAGTAAACATAACACCTGACAATTCTAATTTTAAAATTCTGATTTATCTGTTTGGATGTTAGTTTGTCGCATGTTGTCGAACACCATCTTGGCCATACTTATTCTCTTTCTGATTTATTTTTTACAGCTGCCCCCTTCCGTTATTACATGACCTAGATAGGAGAAACTATGTACCTGTTCAAGTATTTTATCTTTTATTATTATCTGCATACATGGTTTCTTATCACTTTTCCTAATAAGCATAGTCTCTGTTTTCTTTATGTTTATGTCTAATCCAAACTCTTAACTTATTGTGTACATTGTTGCCATAAGTTCCTGTAATTTTTGCTCACTTTTTGCCATAAAAACTGTATCATCCGCATATCTTAGATTGTTCATTGCCACTCCCCCAATGACAAGCCATGACATCCCCTTCATCTGTTTGAATATTTGTTCTGTGTAGATATTAAAAAGACAAGGGGATAATACACATCCCTGTATCACTCCTCTATTCACATCTATACTTGGAGAGCATAACTTTCCTGATTTTACTGTAGCAGTTTGTTCCCAGTACAGATTACGGAGCAGTCTTTTGTCTTTACTATTTATTTCTTGGAGACATTTAATTAATTTTTCATGTTGGACTCTGTCAAAAGCCTTCTGGTAGTCTATAAAGTAAATAATGATGGTTTGGCTCACGACTGTCCTCAAAAAAGTTCCCTTGTATATTCCGCCCATCTGTTCGATATGTCATTCTCATCCATCAAAATGGCACCATTCTTATCTGGGATGCATCCTCCCCTCTGGGTAACCTGTGTTTTGTTTGTTGTTTTCTTTATTTCTATTTGCATTTCTCTGGTATTGCGTTTTAGTCCCATGTCTTTTATTACCTTGCATTTTTCTTCCAACCAGTGTTCTTTGGCCAGCCTGCACATTGTATGTATCTCTTTGTGTAGTGATGACAGGAGTGTTTTTAACCTTCTTTCTATCTGCCATGTTAGTTAAGATGTCATCTGTCATCCATTCTTGGTTTTTCATAAGTTATTTATTTGATAATGATACATTTGCTACTTGGATACTGGTTTTTATATGTTCCCATTTAGTGTTTATTCTGCTCTCTGTGTTTTCTTCTTTGTCCTCTGATTGTAAGTTTTAATACACCTTCTTTACTGCTACCTGGTACTTTTACCGGATATCTGGCTGTTTTAGCACTTACCTGTTTATATTAAGTGTTTTTGTCCCTCTACACTCAAACAAGTAAGCGAGTTATAGTACCTTGGTAGTATGTTCACTGATGAATCGCACATTCAAATCATATGGCGAATAGTGTTCATTATAAAATTGTACCGTCTTTGAAACATTCTAAATGGCTTCATTTAACTACGATGAGGCTGATAAACATGGACTATGAATAAACAGTTGGAAAACAAGATAGAGGCTCTCGGATTGGGGTTATATAGAAGAATGTGTCGCATTTCGTGGAAAGAGAAGCAAACAAATAACGATGTCCTGACGAGAGTTGGCATTAGTAGTGAACTTGTAGAGACATTAAAATTAGGCAAGTCAAATATTTGGGTCTTATAAAATGACATGATGCTCTATTCAAAACAGTACTGGAGGGGAAGGTTGAAGGTCGGGCAACGGTATAAGTGTGAGAGCAACATGAAAAGATGGACTAATCTGACAAAGTGTACCGTCAAGACAAGAGCCAGAGGATATTGGAACAATTGTGGCCAACCTTCGTTCCGGAGACGGCACTTGAGTTGAATTGAAGGCTAAACGTGGAAATGTGTATCATCGTTTTACAAACGCAGAGAAAAGAACAATGCATGTTATCGGTATTTGCGACAGGTTATTTTCACACTGGACGCTAGAACACGACAGTCTACCACTGGAGACCGAGGAAGAAAAACACATGTTGAAAGCTCTGACAAATAAGTTATTAAACGAAAAATGTATAAAACTTTTAGATTATCAAGAATCATTGACTTTACAGAAATTAAAAATGTCACTCGGTTCTGTAGCAAACACAACACAGAATGGAGTGGGAGGGGTATTCCTGAGCCTAACAAATGGTAGAGAAATAACACTATCAGTGGCAACTGGAAAATTCTCAAGCAATTTTAGAGCGGAGGCAGAGGCACTCAAGGCTGCAGTAAAAGCAATGCTGACAGGCGAAAGCAACGAAAGCTAGATAGTCCTGTTTACAGATGCCCTGGTCGTGGTTAGAGCACTAAAAAGCCAGAAAAATACTGAACGTAATGATTTAAGAGCAGTACTCTGTCAACTATGCCAGCAGTCCGCACCAAAAAGAGTAGTGGTACAGTGGCAAAAGAAGTTTCAAGACTACCAGAACCAGATTCTAGTGTGACCTACGAAGAGTCCAAAAGGTTTATTAGGGCCAGATACATGGCCAAATGGGAAACAGAACATACTGGCTACACAAAAAATGATGCCTATTACCAGTTGAACAGAATAGAACAGGTCGTGGTCTTCAGACTCCGCACAGGCCACAATAGACCGAGGTACCATCTATTCAATAAATTGAAGATAGGTGGCACTGACGAATGCACCTGTGGTACAGGGAAAATGACCGCTGGACATCTGCTGCAAAATTGCCCGACATACGAGGACCAGAGAAAGCACATGTGGCCATCACCAGTGGCAACACTAGACAAGCTCTGTGGCAGTGTTGACAGCCTCAGGATGACAGCTGCTTTCTTCGAACAAATTCACGTTGACGTCTGACAGCGTACTAAGAAGAAGAAGAAGAAGAAAAACGTCACTGACAAAGAACTACGACATCTGTCGATATAGGATCCATGATTGCAAAATTCGCGATGGCATAAAACTATGCAATAGTGTCTCATCTAAAGCAGAAGTGGATAGTCTTTCCTTTCCAAGTTTATTCACTGGTACATTGGCTGATCAATCAACATTCTGAATTTCTCACCTTGTTGTTGGGTCTTGCTGTCTCTTGTGTCCTCTATTGGATGTAGGTTCGAAATCACTTCTAGTTCTTTAATAGGCGTGAACGTCACACCTTCTATTATGATCCTCATTGCCTGATTCTGGATTCTATTGATTTTGTCAAAGTTTGATTTCGCTGCAGTTGCCCACACAACAATGCCATTTTGTTATACTGGTTGCACATATCCAGTGTACAACTTCTCAAGAATATTCGCATGTACACGCAATGAATTGTCAGCAATTTTTTGTCATTATGGACATTCGTGTCTTGATCGAATCGAGTTTCGCTCAACCTGCGTTTTCCATATCTGACGATCAACGGAGATACCCAAAAAGTTGAGGTTTTTACCCACTCTAAGCATTCTTCCATTCAGCTTTAAAGAAGAGCTCTGCGGTTTGGTTAAGAGGGTAAAGACTGTATAAGTGGTGTTTCCTAGTTAATATTCAATAAATCATGTCTTGACCCACTCCTCTAAAGATATTAGAGCGTTCTGCTTAGAATGGTTGCTGTTGTGATTGTTTCTGCAGATATCCATAAAGCTAAGTCATCCACAAAAACAGAACTGTGTGCACTCTTTGGGGCATTCTCTTTTAAGTTGTTTATATACGACAAAACAAGATGGGCGAACAGACTCCTTCTTATGGCACCCCTTGTTCTAGAGTCATCTTTCTGCTAGTCTTTTTTTAAACTTGGACCCTAGCGGTTCTGTTCTCGGGATAGTGGCAAATCCATTTGTACATTTTCCTCGACATCTGCGCAGCATGACTTTCAGTCCCTCTTTCCATACCTTATCGAATGCTTTTTCTAGATCCACCCAAATCACCAGATAGTTTTTTTGGCTGAACATTTACGCGTATCGAATAATAACCCGAAATAGGAGATTATTCCTCACCTTGAATCTCTTGAAAAGGAAATTCAGTGGTACTTCCATGAGCTCACAAATGAAGCTGCACTGTTTCAAAGGCCATTCTTTGCTTCTCTGAATGTAGCCGATTAAGTACATGATGAATGATATAATGCTGGGTATGATTAAAAGACACATCGAAGCAAGAAAGTGATAGTCAACCTATATAAATCTTTGGTGAGACCTAAATTGGAGTATTGCATTCAGGTGTGGAGTCCTTATCAAAGAGTGGATATAGACAAGATAGGATACAAAGATAAGATATAAAAATGATCGTGGGATTCCAGAATTATAGTTATGAGGAGAGACTTCGAAAAACTGAACTGCAGTGTCTAGAAAAGAGAAGAATTCGAGGTGACCTTATACAGGTTTATAAATTAATCAATGGAAAGGATAAATTAGACTATAACAAGTTTTTCAAAGTTCAACCGACTACAAGAACTAGAAGGCATAGCTTCAAATTATTTGGCTTGGCTTGGCTTCGTTCGTTCTCAATCTCCCGCTACCAAACCCTAAAAGGGCTTAAGTAGCAGAATGTAGTCTAGAGAACGGAATGCATTGTGTTGTAGTTTACAGCTTGACTGCGATATTTGTACCTTTCGGTCCAACACATCCGACTTCAGCAAGCATTTTTTTAGTACCGGGTTAGCATTCCCTCTTCGACCCCTTCTCCTTAGCAGTCTGCCCTGTTGCAGCCTGTTATCCAGGATTTCCGCGTGGAGGCGTAGAAGGGTCTTGGCAGCTCTGTTTCGCTGGCCCTGACGCTAGCCGTCAGCTATGGGTCGCTGACCACTGCAGCTCATGCGCTGCTCCTTCAAATTATTTAAAGACAGGTCGAGATTGGATATTAGGAAACAAATTTTCAGTCATAGAGTGGTGAATGCTTGGAATACATTGCCATATGATGTAGTGGAGGCAGGGTCAGTTAATGCATTCAAGAATAGATTGGATGGTCAGTCATTTTTAAAGTGGAATAAACTGGTTGTATATAGACTCTGTAGAGTCTTATAAACCAGTATAACGAAGTTAAGTTAAGAATTGCTGGATCTGCGGAATGATTCATCTGCACAAATTTTGTTTGATGAAATATCACTAAGTTCTGGTGTGCTGTGAATCAGTCATATCCAAATGTCACCATGCTTGTCTTTGAGTTTTGCTTATATCTGCCTCTACATAGCTCTGCAATAGTGGATTTTAAACGATTCTTCCTATCAAAACAAAGGCAAGAAACAGACTAAATGTTGAAGTCTGAAGATGACATGAGATTGGTTGTAACAAACATTCAGCCGAGAATTTTGACACTGGTTGCTCGGATTCAGTTATAAGCATGGCATTAAATATTAAGTTAGAATTATCTTCTGGAAAATCTGATGTAAATGCGTTTTATTTACCCTATTAACCTATTCAAAATAATTTTCATACAGGTTACATGGCTATTATTTAAGATGGTTTCGAGTCGAAAATGTTGGGAAACATTGTCTGCCGAACCGAATTCGCAACACAAAAACATCAAAGCACTAAAACGTCTTCTGTGGCGTAGATAGCCAACAGCGTTATTAAGCATATGCAGATGGACGGGGCATACGGTGCATATGCCTGACAACAGATGAACATGAACAGCCCTGGTGGCCCTACAACTTTAAACCCCCACGAATACAATGGAGAGATGACCAGAGTAAAGCCCTTGGTTCAACATAATGTTGTCATTTGGAAACTTAGTTGCAAAATTCCTTAAATTTGGCAACTTTTCAAACCCGGTGAGTTTTTCTTTACGCGCTTGGCAACTGGAATATTTTTGGCAAGTTTTTAAAAACAACCGTTAATGTTACCTTTCTTGGCAATTTCTTTAAAAAAAAAATTAAGTCAACATTTTTCCTTGTTTAATGTCTTTCATTTAATTTTTTTCCCTGTAAAAATGTCGAGCACTTAAAATATATTCATTATTTCCGCCCGTTAATTCAGTTGTGTATGATACTGCAAGTAGTTGTACTCAAGCTGTATAAGTTTATTTATATATTATATATATATATATATATATATATATATATATATATATATATATATATATATATATATATATATATATATATATATATATATATATATATATAATAAATACGACACGTCCATGGTCGTCGATGACGACCAACAACATCGCCCCATATCATACTGCATCCTTGAGAATGTGACGGGTCAGCCAATGCGAGCTCGGACTAGCAAACATAATCCGCATCTGCTGCTGGTATTCCCGCTGCTATATACTTCCTGATTGCATGTCTATCCTAGACTACGTGAACACGGAGGCCCTCGCTGATTGCAACGCCCTTTGTGACAGCACCCTTCCATGTTGAACGATCAATTAATAGTCAGAGAGTGGTGAATGCTTGAAATGCATTGCAACAGGATATGGTGGAGGCAGGGTCAGTTAACGCATTAAAAAATAGATTGGATGCTCACGTTTATTTTTAGGATCAGTGTAATGGAATAAACTGGCTATATACAGACTCAGTAGAGCCTTCTAAACCAGTATAATGAAGTTAAAAGTTAAATTTGCTAAAGGTTTTTGGTTATCTTTTTCTCATATGTCAGTGTGGACTAGATTCGTGGTCCCGAACAGGATGATAATTAAATATACAAGTGTTCAGTCAAGGGTTTTCGTGTGCTAATTATTCAAGTGTCTTCCTGTTGACAGTTAGCCAGTATCTTTATTTATAATACAGATACAAAATATACCTAGATATATATATCTGCTTGTTATTTGTCTCGTCCATTCATGTTCATATATTTTTAATCTAACTGATTATATTTCCATAAGTTTTCATGAGATTTGTTTCATCCTTCATTCGTTCTTTCTCTTCGTTCCTCAGTTTTGTTTTCTATATTTTTTATCACATTCCTCTGTGATAATTTGAACGTCTTCTTATTACTCTTGTATGTTCTGTCTGTTTAATAGCTTTTATGAGCTGCAGTGATCAGCAACTCATAGCTGACTGCTAGCATCAGGGCCAGCGAACCAAAGCTGCCAAGACCCTTCTACACCTCCATGCGGTGATCCTGGATAATAGGCTGCAGCAGGGCAGACTGGCTAAGGAGAAGGGATCGAAGAGGGAATGCTAGCCCGGTACTCAAAAAATGCTTGCTGAAGTCAGATGTGTTGGACCGAAAGGTGCAAAAATCAAAGTCAAGCTGTAAACTACGACACAACCCATTCCGTTCTCTGGACTACATTCTGCTACCTAAGCCTTTCAGTGTTTGGTAGTGGGAGATTAAGAATGAATGAAGCCAAGCCAAGCCATACTCATGTTTATTGTATTTGTTATGTCTTAAATGGTATCAAGAACTAATATTTGTAATGGCAATTGTTAGTTTTGTGTTATATATTTTGTCTTTGGTAGTCTTTAACTATCTAAAATAGCCAATAATGTTAGAATCAGAGTTTTGATTTCAGTAATTGTTTAGCATGGAAGAAACCATACACAACATTAGATTGCATCACCGTGACGAAGACGGATGTGTCGGACCGAAAGGTGCAGATATCGCAGCTAATCTGTAAATTAGCGGCACAGCACATTCCGGTTTCTGGACTACATCCTGCTACTTGCACAGTCCTTTTCAGGGCTGATAGCGGAACATTGAGAATAAACGAAGAAGAAGAAAAGATTACATCACAATTTCATGTCACACATACACTTACACATACACTTACACATACACTTACACATACACTTACACATACACTTACACATACACTTACACATACACTTACACATACACTTACACATACACTTACACATACACACAAACCCTTGCTAATGACAGAACATCATTTGTTTTTATTCATTCTTTATTAAGCCACATTCATATTTCCCTAAGTATGATTTAATTCGTTCACTTTGGTATATGTTTTACTTCTGGGCATATTTGTTTTTTAAATGTAAATCTCTCTGTAGGAAGTATAGGAACATTTATTAATTAAGTAAAAGTTAACTTAACTTAACGTTTTTATACAGGTTTAGAAGACTACAGAGTCTGTAAACAACCAGTTTCTTTTACATTTCCTTTCTCTAAGAGCTATTTTTAAATACAATAATTGTCCCTACCTCCACTACTTCCTGTGGCAATACCTTCCAAGCATTTACCACTGTGACTACAAAAATATTTCCTAATATCTAATCTGGACCTTTGTTTAGTTTGTAGCTATACCCTCTTGTTCTTGTAGGTGGTTGTATTTTGAAAAATTGTTCTAGTCTAATCTATCTATTTCTTTGATCATCTTATAAACATGTATTAAGTCACCTCGAATTCATCTCTTTTCTAGTCACTGTAGGCCTGTTTTTCTGAGTTGTTATTGAGAAACTTAAATATAAGCATGGCAATTGTTCGAGCCAATATATTGGCTCTGTTGTATTGTAACAAAGCCAGCATATCAGCTGTATGGAATGAATCTGCTATTTAAGTAACATTCAGTTTCACTATTGTTACATTCATATTTCATAAAGTCAAATTTGAATTTTATTAAGTCACCATCATCATCTATTAGGTCACATTCATATTTTATAATGTCACATTTTGATATCATTAGATCATTTTCAATTTCATTAAGTCAAATCCATATTTAATTATGTCACATCTATTTCATAAGGTAGCATTCATATTTTATTAGGTCACACATAATTTCATTAGTAAAAAATTCAGATTCAACTAGGTCTCCTACAGATTTAACAATGTCATATTCAGATATCATGAGGCCACATTCAGGTTTCATTAGGTCACATTCAAAATAAATTAGGTCACAGTCAGATTTAACTAGGTCACATTAAGATTTTATTATGACTCATTTTGATTTGATTAGGACACATTCAGATTTTTATTCACAGCAGCATTCATTTTGGTAAATCTAAAGTTTTTTATTAATACAATTTAATCTCAGGATTTTGTATAAAGACATAATAGGTGGTATAGAAATTAAGCAATTGTAAAAGTGCTCACCAATCAACAGGAAGAATCATCATCAGTCTCGTAACATGAAAGGTAATTGGGGCACCAATACTGTAAATTGTTCGACCAGTTCCCGCTCCTCCACTCAGTTTTGTGTCAGGATATTTGTTATAGTTATGGACCTTCCTGTCCACTCTCTGATGTTGTCTTACCATCTCTTTTTCTGTCTCCCTCTCTTATGTTTCCCAGGCACAGTACTATGCAGGATCATCTTGGTCAACCCAGATGATCTTGAAACATATCCATACCATGTGAGCTTGTGTGTTTTTACCATAGTCAATAGGTCTTTATTTCGGCTGACCTCTCTCTTAAACAGTGTCTTGAACTACCTTATTAGTGACATGGTCTAGATATGTAATGCGGAGGATTTGACACAGACATCTCATTTCTTTTGCATTCTAGAACTGCTGCCAGAGTCCAAGTTAGGTAAAGGTACACGGAAGGGACAAGTGCATACATTAAACTCAACTTGGATTTCAGGTTAATGCTTTTGTCCCTTTATAGCAGCATAAGTTTGGTCAGAGCAGCTATAGTCATCGCTGTTCTTGCCTGAATCTCAGTTCTGGAACCTTCCACATCCTGCTTGTTCTATGATATTTGAACATATGAATGGTGTTGTTGTGTTCTTGCTCTACATTTGATTGTATTGATACCTTTGTAGGGTCCACTTATTATCATTTCTATTTATTGTTTTAATAAAAAACGTTTTATAGCTAAGAACATGATGCATGATTATTTCTGACTGGTTATTGTGAATGTAATACCATTTTCTATGCCACTTTGTTTCTTGAGAATAATTAAATTATGTTACTTGTCAGGACAATTTTCTGGAGTTAAGCCGGAGATAACTTTTCCTATTTAAAAATTATTGTTGAAAGTTTCATATGGTTAGGAAAATGATCCACATTTTATAGAAAATTACTATGGATTCATCATGCCCAGATGCTTGTAAGATAAAGTACAAACTCCATTCACCACAGTCCTGAGCATTAATCTGGAAAGAAATTGGGGATAACTTATACATTTTAGATATATGCTTTCAAGTCTTGCATGTCACAGAACCAGTGACATTAAAAGTCCAATACCTCACTTTTTCCCACTGGGACTTCTTGCTTTCAGAAGAAGGGGAGAGGTGCAAGTCTTGGGCGCCCTAAATTCAGAATTGTCTGAGTAGATGAAGCTTGTAATTTAATTAGGAGAAGGAACTGACTCAGACTGTCTGCAGGTAAGTCGATGTTAGCCCAAGGATTGGAAGAGTTAACCAAAATTAAAAGACTTGTAGAAATGGAATGTGCCAGGTTGAAAGGCATAGATACTGCTGTCCAACTGTAAAATGCAGCACAATGAATCTTCCTGTTTAAAAATTATTTTTTAAACAGAGAATGAAAAAGAAGAATAGGAATCTCTCTCTATTTCACATCCTGCTTGATTTCTTTCTAAAGTTTTAGTTCAAAATGTTCTTTGATGTCGTCTAATTTATCCTGGTCTTATGTCTCTTCCTCATCACAACTTGTAGAACTGTTACTGGTTACATCTGATGTTGGATATTCCACCAAAGGAGCTGCCTTCTGCCCACTTTCCTATGTGTGACAAGGTTATAAGAACAAATGTAACATTCACTGACATGCCTTTAAGTAAAATAGTGAAAGATGTTTAATCAGTCAATCAATCAATTAATCAATCTAAACCATTTAAACTCCCTGTGGAGCACAGGTCATTAACAAATATGTGTCGCTGAGACATCAAATGTTGATCTGTTTATATAATATCTACAGAATGTAGTTGCCAGCCCGTAGCAGTACCATTCTTTTGGCTTTTAGTTTGCCCAAGACCTTCTTAAGCTGTAGCAGTTTATCATTTTTGAGAATGTACAGGTAACATATTTTTTGCAGATGTGCATAAAAAATTACAAATATCAGCACTGATTTGAAAAGAGTAATCAAAATTTAACTAAAGTTATGATAATTTTTACATCTAAATGTTTTAAAAAGCACAGTTCTAAAAATACTTTTTGAAACATGGGGAACAATAAACGGATTTGAAAATAAGTACCGCAGAAACAATATTCAGTCGACTTATTAAATGTAACATACACCAAATGAGATTTAACAAAAATGTTGACATACATTGACATTATAGATATGATCAGATCAGATCAGCCACCATCTCCACACTGAACATCAGCTGCAGTGGTTGTACAACTTCTACTATCTCTTATCTTAATGACACAATCTGACAATCTGTTTCTCGTGCCATCTCTCGATTTTATCATTTCACGTATATTTGTGTCTTCCTCTACGTTTTCCTTCCAGTAGTTTTGAGAAAGTTATTATGTCTTTTCATATGGCCAAAATATTTGTACTGTCTGGCTCTGATTTAGATCATTTCTTCTCTTATTATTCCTAACTTCTCCAAGACTTTCTTATTTGCTATTTTTACTTTCCCAAGATACATCAAATTCTTCTATATATTCACATAAAAAGAACTCAATTCTTTCTTCCAACTATTTGTTCATTATCAATGTTTCTATGTTATGCAGTAATAACATGAGCACATAACACGTATCGTTATCAATGCTTCTATGTTATGCAGTAATAACATGAGCACATAACACGTATCGTTATCAATGCTTCTATGTTATGCAGTAATAACATGAGCACATAACACGTATCATTATCAATGCTTCTATGTTATGCAGTAATAACATGAGCACATAACACGTATCGTTATCAATACCATTTATGCACTTGCTTTCCCTTGGAAATTAGAGCAGCAACAGAAGTTCCCCATCAGTTCCTATTCTGTGCTGCCCTCTTTCAGTTCCTATTCTGTGCTGCCCTCTTGAGTTCCACCCTCGAGACCCTCATTCAACTGACATCCTCCTCAACTATTTGTCAACAGCTGTTTTTTGACCTTACCATTCATCTTTTTCCACTTTGGTTCTCTCAGCGCATGTCTAGTTATACTGTTTCGATGTCTTTCTGAGAGTGTGTCCTTGCCATTTCCACTTTCTCTCCTAATTTCCTGCTGTATTGTCATGTTCTTTTCCACACATCTGTGTTTGCCATTATCTCTTGCCAACTAGCAAGAAGTATGCTGATGAAGGTCGGCAGTGATACTGTTAGTCATGTCTCTACATCATAAAATAAGATCAACTTTACATCCGTGGAGAATGACCTTGTTAATCCTGACATTAACATCTTGCTTTGTTTCTCCGTCTTTATAAATGTTACATCCCAGATAGGTACAATTTTGCACTTCTTCATTTATCTGACCATTAATCTTTATGGGGTCTCTTTGCTTCTTATTTATTATAATTTTCTTTGTTTTCAAATGAGCGCTGTATTCCTATTTTTTTACCCTCTGTTATTTGTCACACCACTCAACCTATGACCAGGAGAAAGATTGTTGGAGATAGTAGACCCCAATTTGAACTGTAATTGGATCTGACAATTTGTCTTTGTGGTTTATTCTATATGTGGGTTCTTCATAGACATCTTGTATAATTCTTAAAAATGTATCTGGTATTCCTAAATTTCCAAATAACTGTTCAGTCTATACTATCAAATGCCTTTTCAGAATCTATAAAGTTCATATATAGAGGTGCCTGTCACCTCCTACATGCACCATGATAATTCTGAGCATTGCCATTTGATCTGTGCAAGGGAAATCAGTGGTCTCGAGGTAAGGTGTCCACCTCAGATGCCAGAGGTCACAGGTTCAAATCACGAAGGAGACCAAGATTTTTTTTCACGTAAAAATTCCCCTGATCTCTAGGTAGTAAAATTGGACTCCCGTGTTCAGTGTCGAGTATGGTAAAAATTCCTTGGCAGTTTGTAATCGAAAAAAAGAGTAGCCTTAACAGCCACAACCCGGACAAAATTAAAGTTAAAAATCTACTGAAGTTATTTGTATCTTTCCCGACCTCAGAATACTACAGTGGAATGCGAAGGGAGACATTAATAAAAAGCTTTCCCTAACATATCACTTGCATGAAGGTAAGATTAACGTGGCATGTATCCAAGAAACGCACCTCAATAACAACCATAAATTCTCAATCAGAGGATACTAGACCTTCCGTCTGGATAGAGAAGGCCACAAAGGAGGGGTTCTGATACTGACACGTAACTGCATACAGAGTAGCGCGGTAGCTGTCAATCACACCGGACAAGCAGAAATTGTAGGAGTTGACATAATGGCACAAGAGACGAAGATCCGCATCTTCAACCTGTACGGACCACCAAACAAAGACCTGTCGCTCTCGAGTATGGAAGTCAAACTGCATAGTAGCTGGAGACTTCAACAGCCACTCGGAGAGATGGGGATACTCGAACACAGACAGCAGAGGTGACGAAGTAGAAGATTGGGAGATAGACACAAATCTCTGTCTAATCAATAGGCCGGAGGATAGCCCTAGCTTCTATTCTAGAACATGGCATACCACCTCTACTCCAGACTTGGCCTTTTCCACGGTGGACATTCACCACAAAATAGACCGCCAGGTGCTAAACCAATTGGCAGGCCAATTAGGCTAGAAGTTGATATGGAAGTAGGCCCACAGGAAATAAAACCGCTCCCACGTTGGAATTACAAACGAACCGACTGGGACAGATTTGCAATCCTGACAGATGGGCTGTGTGAAACCATCAACACACGGAATAACAATATGAAGCCCATGGTAGAAAGCCTAAGCAAAGCAGTAATGCAAGCTGCCACTGAAACCATCCCAAGAATGGCAAGGAAAAATTATAAGCCATATTGGAATGATGAATTTGCAGAAAGCGGAAGACGAAGTCTCAAATGCTAGGAACATGGCAGAGAGAGAACAATCTATGGAGGCAAATATCGCCCTCAAAGCCACCACGGCAAAATACAAATACACTCTAAACCAAATAACAAGAGAAAGCTGGAAAAACAAAACAGAAAGTCTCAATTTAGATAAAGATGGGAACAAGCTATGGAAGTTAGTCAGAGCCATGAATGACGAAACACCATCAAATAAACAAATTACCATCAAGCAGGGCGACAACATGCTCACTGGAAAAAAAGTAGTAAATGCCTTTATTGAACATTATGCCAGAGCAAACCACATTGATGTCCCTGCAGATAGGCATACAGGCATTAGTGAAGAGCAAAAGGGGCATGACAACATCAATATGGCACCAGAAGAGCACATGATTGCAAAACTAACAATGAATGAAATGGAAGAGGCCACGAGAACGTTAAAGAAAAGGAAATCTCCCGGAAAAGATGGGGTAACAAACGAAATGCTGATGGGGCTGGGCCAAACAACAAAGAGGAAGTTACTATCAGTCCTGAACCAAATCTGGAAAAGGGGTATTGTACCCCAGGAATGGAAAGACGCAGTACTTGTACCAGTACCAAAGAAAGGAAAAGATCAAACAGATCCAAATGGATACAGGCCTATCAGCCTACTGAGCTGTGTAGGCAAACTGATGGAATGTATGATAAACACCAGGCGGATGTGGCATCTGGAAGAAAAACACATACTAATTCCACAGCAAGCAGGCTTTAGACAGCACAGATCCACTGAGGACCAGGTCACCCTCATAGCCCAGGAAATAGAAGATGCCTACCAGGAGCAAAAACACACAGTAGTGGACCTAGAAAAAGCATTTGACAAAGTCTGGAAAGAGGGACTTAGTCAAGCTACGAAGAAGTGAAGTTTGTGGGAAAATGTACAAATGGATCAGCCACTACCTCAAAAACAGAACAGCCAGAGTTCAAGTACAAGGGCAGATGAGCAAAAAGGTGACACTTGACCAGGGAGTACCCCAAGGGGGAGTACTGTCACCTACACTCTTCCTGGTGTATATAAATAACATAACAGAGAATATACCAAGAAGAGTCCATAGCTCAATGTTTGCAGACGATCTGGCTATGTGGACCTCTGAAAAGAATCTCACCATAGCAGGCCCTAAAATCGCTGGAAAAGTGGGAAAACTCATGGCTGGTCAAAATAAATGAAGAAAAAACAACATGTACGATATTCTTGCTTTCAAACAAACCCCAAAACTCCAAAATAAGTCTAAACGGCAAATACTTGCAGCCAAACGACAACCCAAACTACCTGGGAGTCACATTTGATCGGCGCATGACATGGACAAGTCAGATCGAGAGAAACCGAATGAGAGCCAGAGAAAGAATGGCAATCATGAGGAAACTTGCTGGCACAAGCTGGGGAGCAGATGAAAGTATACTAAAGAAACTGTACACTGGAAGAGTGAGACAAGTCCTCGAGTATGGCATTGCGGCATGGACAACAGCAGCAAAGGCGTACTTCGATAAAATTAGCACACTGCAAAACCAAGCCATGAGAGTTATAACAGGAGGCATGAAGTCAACGCCAATTGTAGAACTTGAAAAGATTACAAAACTGCAATCCATGACCGACAGAAGAGACTGCAGAGCCCAGCAGCAAGCAGAGAAACTCCGAAGACTGACTGGCCATCCAATGCACCAGAGACTAAACAATTTTGGAAATGGGAAACTAAAGTGGAGAAACTTTGCAGAAATAGCCAAAGCAAAGATGCACGAAGACCCTATGAACGCACAAACAACACCAAAGCCCATCCCTACTGTACGAAAACCTACCTGGAGGCAGCATATATTTCCAGAGGTGGTAGAAAATATACCAGGTATTGGAAACAAAAACTGCCAGACTGAAAAAGAAAGAAGAGATACAACCCTGAAGTGCGTAACGAAAAATTACCCAAGCATGGACTGGACCCATGCATACACCGACGGTTCTGTAACAAACACAACACAGAACGGAGGGGCAGGGACATTCCTGAGCCTACCAAATGGCAGAAAAATAACACTGTCATTGGCAACTGTAAAATACACAAGCAATTTCAGAGCAGAGGCAGAGGCACTGAGGACGGCAGTAGAAGAAATGGTGACAGGTAAAAGGAATGAAAGCAATATAGTCCTGCTAAAAGATGCCCTGGCCGTAGTCACAGCACTAAAAAGCCAGAAAAATTCTGAACTTAATGATTTAAGAGCAGTACTCTGTCAATTATGCCAACAGTCCGCACCAAAAAGAGTAGTGGTACAGTGGGTTCCATCCCACTGTAACATCCAAGGCAACGAGTAGGCAGACAGACTGGCAAAAGAAGGTGCAAGACTACCACAACCAGATACTAGTGTGACATACGAAGAGTCAAAAAGGCTTATTAGAGCTAGATACATAACAAAATGGGAAACAGAACATACTGGCTACACAAAAAACCATGCCTATTACTAGTTGAACAGAAGAGAGCAGGTCGTGGTCTTCAGACCGCTGAACATTTGCTGCAAAACTGCCTGACATACGAGGACCAGAGAAAGCAGACATGGCCATCACCAGTGGCAACACTAGACAAGCTCTATGGCAGTGTTGACAGCCTCAGGATGACCGCTGCTTTTTTCGAAAAAATACAGGTTGATGTCTGACAGCGTACGAAGGAGAAGAAGAAAGAAGAAGTATCTTTCCCCAGGTGATTTGTAAAGAGATGCTATAGATGGCACCTAACTGGCTGTGGTTCAACTTAGCGCTAGTGTTTGAGTTTGTTGAGATGGACTTGCTCATCAGTTAAACCACACTCCAAGAAACTGGTTGTATACAGACTCTGTAGAGTCTTCTAAACCAATATAAAGTCGTTTAGTTAAGTTAAGTAAATATTTTCCTGCTTGTAGTTCTGTTTATTCTCCTCTCAGTGTTCCATCTAAAGCACTTCTTATACAATTAATAATTATCATGATCAAGACTTTTTCACTCACTACCAGAAGCATTATCCCTGCCAGTTACTGCATGAAGGCAGATTTTCCTTCTTTGGTAATTTAATTTGGTGTCATTCTTTCCACTTTTGGGAAATTGGTTCTTATTCCCATATCTTCCTGAAGAGCTGGTTTAGTTTCTTTGTGGTGGCTGAGATGTCTATTTTCATGATCTTTGTTTGTGTGTGTAATTTGGTGTGGGGGGTGGGGGGGGGGGGGGGGGGTGTGTTAGATTCCAATTTACTCTTGCAGCTTTCTTATTTTTTAAAAGTTTTGAGTGTTTGCAATTTATCTTGTTTTGTTGGTTGTTTTAAATTTACCTTTAGGGGTTCCTTTGCTGGTTCTATGCTAGACATAGATTTCTGTTTAGTGTATTTCAGAATATTCCATCCATAGATCTTGCTATTTCTATTCACTGCAGATGTTCTGTCCTTGCTTGTCTTTCACTGGTGTGTTGAGGTCCTGTTGTCTTGCAGCTTTTTAAGCCTTCTCAGTCACTTCATTTATATTTTCTCTTATCCTGGCTGGCACACTTTTTCACTTTCTTATACAGCTGAGAACATAATGTGTGCAGTCTTGTCTTTCTTCTTGTCCTTCACACATGTGCTTATTTTGAATTTCATAGTCATTTTTTCTCCTGTCAAGTTCCATGTGCTTTCTATAAGCCATTCTTTATGCTATTTACTTCTCTTTCCAAGAACCTTTTCATGCATGTTTCAAATTGTTTCTGCAGGCTTGTACCTGTGTCAGTCTATGGTTTCATCTGTACGTTTTTTAAAGTAAAGTAAAGTAAAGTAACCCATAGCATTACCGCCGCAGGGGTGTGAGGTGTTAGCGATTTCACATTTCAAAGGCTCAGCTATATGAGGGCGGTAGCCATCTCCTCTCCCTCGCTGCTTTTACTTCCCAGACTGAACCGGTACCCATTTAAGGCTGGGTCGACCCGGAAGCCATTGCGGTCTGAAAAAACATACTACCACCTCAACTGGGGAATGAACCCAGGACCACTCAGATGCAAAGCCAGCGCACTAACCACTGCGCTGTTTGACCAGACTGTACAGAGATATAAGCAAGGACTAGGAGCACTCTAGACTATGGCTGCTACCAACTTGGAACAGCGCCACCTGTTCATTCTATTTCATGAGGTTGCATTGTTGGTTATCGATTACGGACTGAGCATCCTCACACTATCGTGCACAGTGTGAAAGGTTGGAATGCATCCAGAATGAAGGTATGCGATTGGTTCTGGTCTGCACTAGAGATACCCTGATTATGAGGATGCGATACATGTTGGGATTGTTATCAATGACATCCAGACATAAACTGACACAAGTCAAAGTCTATATGCGTGTCACCACAGATATGCAGCACCCTCTGTACAGTAGCATCTCAGATATCAAGGGATCAAGAATCAAGATAGGGCGTCATGGATGGCACTGGCAGAGAAATAATTGGACACATCACCATAGCTGAGACAGTAGCCAAGAGGGAAGAAAGGATCCAGACTGGAGGTATAATGATAGAATACCTTAAGCAAGGAATGCAGAGAATGGAGCAGCAGGAGAACAGAGCACGAGGTGAATCAGCTAATAACTGAGAACATGCAGGAGAGTGATGCTGGTATATACACTGACGGTTCAGTGCTGCACAGTGGGACATCATCTTCTTCGTACGCAGTCAGACAGTAACCATTATTTTTTCGAAAAAAGCGGCGGTCATCCTGAGGCTGTCGACACTGCCATAGAGCTTGTCTTGCAGTTCCACTGGTGATGGCCACATCTGCTCTCTCTGATCCTCGTATGTCGGGCAGTTCTGCAGCAGATGTTCAGCGGTCATTTTACCGGTACCGCACGGGCATTCGTCGGTACCACCTATCTTTAATTTGTTGAATAGGTGGTACCTCAGTCTATTGTGGCCAGTGCGAAGTCTGAAGACAACGATCTGCTCTCTTCTGTTCAACTGGTAATAGGCATCGTTTTTGGTGTAACCACTATGTTCGGTTTCCCATTTGGTCATGTATCTGGCTTTGATAAGCCGTTTTGACTCTTCGTACGTCATACTAGTATCTGTTTGTGGTAGTCTTGCACCTTCTTTTGCCAGTCTGTCTGCCTCCTTGTTGCCTTGGATGTTGCAGTGTGATGGGACCCACTGTACCACTACCCTTATTGGTGCGGACTGCTGGCACAGTTTGCAGAGTGCTGCTCTTAAGTCATTAAGCTCAGTGTTTTTCTGGCTTTTTAGCGCTGTGACTATGGCGAGAGCATCTGTAAGCAGGACTATATGGCTTTCATTTTCTTTATGTGTCACCATTTCTTCCACTGCCGCCCTCAGTGCCTCTGCCTCCGCTCTGAAATTGCTTGTGTACTTACCAGTAGCGAATGACAGTGTTATTTGTCTGCCATTTGGTAGGTTCAGGAATGCTCCTGCCCCTCTGTTCTGTGTAGTGTTTGTTACAGAACCGTCGGTGTATGCATGGGTCCAGTCCACGCTTGGGTAGCTTTTCGTTATGAAGCTTAAGGTAGTATCTCTCCTTTCTTTCCTTTCTTTTTCAGTCTGGCAGTTTTTGTTTCAGTGGGACATCAGACTGGGGCTTCTCGGTTAGAGAGGACAGGTCGTTGCTAGGCACAGTATGGCATACATGTCAACAAACTCCAGTTTGAAAATGGAGATGGAAGCCGTGACTTCAGCGCAGAGATGGATATCTGAGACTTTTTTAACAAGGGCAGTCATCGTAACAGACGCACAAGCCATACTCCAGAAGGTACAAAAGGGATGGATTAAGTGCGAGTGGATAGTAGATGTTGGGCCCTCAAACCTCTTGGGGTTGACATGGATCTACTGTCCTGATTATGCTGGGGTTCAGGGCAACGAAAGAGCTGACATCTTGGCTTCACAAGCTCCCATTATGGACACGTTAGTGATGGATTGGAATAACATTTTGAAATCAATTAATGACCGCCTGTTAAATGAGGACACTGCAATAAATGAAGCAGCAATCCATAGGTTGCAAAGTTTCGAAATTAAACGAGGTATGAGCGAAGTAGTGCGCATGAGAGGACGGAGCAAGAGAGTGTACAACCAGCAAACTACAGGGACCATCAGCATCCATACCCTGTGCCATTTGCTGAGAGAGACTGAGCACCTATGGGTATGCCCGAAGTGCGGTGACGTCAATTCTTAGAAACAGCAACATAAATTTGTTTTTCAGATCTAGTTTGAATTTAGCTTGTGTGTCTTTATTTTGAAGGTTTCGTGTGTTGTATTTGTGGCTTGTTTTAACTACTCTATCTTTGAAGGTTCTATTTTATTGCCACAGTCATGAATAGCAGGTGATGGTCTGATTCCTCGTCTGTTCCTCTCTTAACTCTTACATCCTGTGAGCAGCGTCTCCTTTTTCTAATCTTTTGTGGAATGGTCTATTTAGTTTTTTGTGTGCCCGTCTGATGAACATCAGGTAGCCTTCTGTACTCTTCTGTGTTGGAAGGTGGTGGTTCCTATAACTAGGTCACTGAAGTCAAATAAACTGACAAGGCTTTCCTCATTTTCGTTTCTATTTTTCATGTCATTCTTGCTCATAATCAATTCAGAATTGCTGTTGTCTGTTTCAACTATTGTATTTAGATCTCCTATAACTATCTTGACCCCCCATCCTTGGAGAATATTAAAGAATTCTTATTTGGTATTTTCATCAGCATTGTTTGTTTTTCGTGTCTTGATTTCAAATTCACTTTCTACATTATTACGGTGTTCAAGATAGGAAACACTAGATCTTTTTTAACATTTTAATGATTATTCTTAAATATAAAGTAAATTTTGTATATCCTTTTCTCTTAGCCACTTCTCTTCTGTCCCTTAGGGATGTAGACGTATTTTTTGTATATACTTGTAATCGAGTGTGCAGATTATTGATCTGTTGTGTCTTTGCATGTTGAAAGAGACAGCTTCTTTTAGCTTTCATGCAGGCCATTATTGGATAAGAATTTAATTAGCTTTATCATTTTTGCCCTAACAGCAGCTATCAGCTTGCTCTTTTTTAAATTTCCAACTGCCACAGGACCTCTGAGTTTATTGCCTATGTCCGATAGAACGAACATCCGCCGTTTCAATTTCATTTCTTGAAAGACGAACACTTTTACTCTCAGCTACAGCGATCCATAATATTATATCTACTCTGCTAATTATAATAGTTTTTGTTTTCTCAGTCTTTTCCAACAATACCTATTTCTTCTAGACATTTAATGACTGACATAATTATGACTGACCTTATATTCCAAGATTGCATCTATGGCAAGGCATCGCTCTTGTGTAGTCCTGGAGTTGGTAAGAGCTTTTTTCAGTACATTCATTTCTTTGTTTATATCTCTCTGTCTTTGATTTAAATCCAAAATGTCTGTGTACGTTTGGTCACGGATTCTAAGTATTGTTGAAGATGGAAAAACAAAAATAGATGGTTATACATCAATATAACTTAAAATGTAAAATTCAAGCTAAGCAGGACATAGAATATCTAAACTTGTATGCTTTTTTTGTTGGTAGTACATGTTAATTATAACTTTCTAATGTGTCTTATTTGTACAAGTCTGTAATTTTAAACTTTATGTCATATGTAGTCTTATGTATATTATTAAGGATATTTTTCAATGAGGATAAGTCAGAAAAAGTCTGCATTATTATTTAAATTCAATGAAATATGCATAATTTCAATTGATTCCAACTCTTATTGAGGTATTTATCCGAGCCTCAATCAATTTGTTGCAACCATTAATTTTTTACAAGCTCTAGGTGACAAACTATGTTGCCAACTTCCTATAACCCTTTTCGTAGCCATAAATATCTCATTTGTTTAGACGAATAAAAATAGTTCTTGGCTTACAAATGTTTACAACACTACACCTAAATAGGATGATTTTTCTAATCACCAAATCGCAAATTGTCATAATTCTATGTGAGTGGTACAACTAAGATGATGAAATGCTATTAACAAAATCTCATGTGATGACCCAAGAATTTGATTGGTAAAAATCTGTAAAAAAGATACTTGTAACACAATGGTTTTGCAAATTAAAACATTAAATTGGACTTTGAAATCCATCCTCATAATATTATCTAACTCCATGTTTTAAAAGATACAGCCTTCTAATTTTATTCTCAAATTCATGTGCACTTTCAACAACAACAAAATTGCTTCATGTGTTCTCATGTGCTGACAGAAAGTTGTTGATTAAAAAAACAATCAGATGTTCACCATAAAAGAAAATGAATGTGTATGAATTGTTAGAATAGAGAAAACATACATACCTTATGTAGTCTTTTTTTAAAGATTCTGATCTATTCAATGCACTGGAAATATACTGCTGATAAGTTGGACTCTCTGGAGTGGCACAGTTAAAGTAATAAAAATTGAAAGGAAGAGTTATAATATTAATGTTTTGTTGTTAAAGTTTTCTGCATTTCAATCTTGCACAAGTTCTTTGCCTGATCTAAAGGTTTCTGTCCCCAATATGATAGCCACTATTATTGACTTGCTAGTGGTTAAGTGACATGGCTCACAACCAAAAAAGTGCTGGGTTCGATCCCCATCACAGCACCGGCCATTACCCCGGGGAAGCAAACCCTTAGAAAATGCAGGAGAAAGCGGACCCTTACATGGAATGCATGCCAAAGTCGGATGCACTGGGCTGTGGGCTGATAACCGCAAAATAAAAACCGCAGTGCAATGCACACTGTCTTGGGGAATAGAGAAATAAGGTGACACCCCCACCCCCCAAATTTTTTTTTTTTTTCTAAATTGACTAGTTAAGAACAAGAATCCATTTCATTTTTAGTTGTAATGTATTCAATTTAACATGAGTTTTATGAGTTTCAACAAAAAAAACAGTGATGCTAAGTTATGATAAGTTTTTGAAACTAGATATATATTTTTATTCTTTAGCAAATTTTTAAAACATAACTTCTTAATTCTTTTGGTTCCACTTGTACCACAGGGCATCAACAAGTGCTCTCCGCTGATTCTTTGTTTTTGGGTTATCTCCCTGAGCTGATCATGAAACAGCAGAACTTATTTTATGCAATCTATCTAACAATATAAACTTCACTTTCAGCCAGGAGCAAGCTGCATTTGCAGAACATCATCTTGATCATTCCTTTATTCTGTTCTGTTCTGCTCCTGAGAATCGACTTCACTGCACTCTGCACATACCCATAGGTGCTCAGTCTCTCCATAAATGGTGAAAGGCAGGGATACTGATTGTTCCTGCAGCTTGTTGTTTGTACACAGTACTGCTCTGCCCTCTCTTGCATCTCAATTTGCTCAAACATCAATCGATTTCAAAGCTCTACAGTCTGTGGATTGCTGATCCATCTTTTGCAGTGTCATCATCCAACAGTCATTGATAGACTTTCCTTTTTGTGCTAATAAAAGCAGGGAACCACCACTGAAGTTAAATTCCTTACAATAAGCCAGCATCAAGGCATGTACCTACACTTGTAATGGCAGTTTCTGTTGTATGGTGAGGTTTCCAGTTTCATTCACAATAATCCAAAATAACTTTCACAAAGTCATAGTAGGATGAAATGGTATTATTCTTTCCTTTCCAATGAGGGCTGTGGAATCCACAAAGAGAGGTGAACACTATACCATATATTAATTCAGAGTAATGCTAATGATCAAGGATATGGAAATTTCACTATTTCAGTTCGTCTGACTTTTATACCAGGCTGTTTCTCACTCCGCAGTTGCAGCATGTGTAAATAATGAGCAATAAGTGGACTTCGGCCAGAAATATTGAATTTCACTCGCTCAAATTCTGGGCCAGGTCCTGTATGATGAGACTTTAAAAAAAATGTTTGTAGTTATTTATACTCAAAGCTTTAAATGCTGAATGGCTAAATTTAATAGCTTCATAACAAATCACAGTTTAAATTATTGCAATGGATTGTGATCAAACGGTTTTAATACTGGTCTTCTGCACCAAGGGAACAAGAGTTAAAAACCTTGGTACAGCATGCTTCTTTTCTATCGAAGATAAAACATAAACTTAACTTATACACTGTGTGGCAACTGTACAAGCAGGCAGTCTTTATTCGTCAGTTCTATAAATCGTCCCGATGATCTCCAGAAATTGGAATAAACACGGTAATATTTTAAAATATATTTTATATTTAAAGGATAGTATGTGAGGAACTGTAGAAAGATCCAATTCTGGCAAGGTCTGTATTTACTAGCCCATTTTAAAAAAAAGGTAGTAAAGATCCTGTTAACACATCAATGAGGCATTTGGGAATATTGTGTTAGGGCATATTTTTCTTGACCAATGGCACAATAGAGGAAATGTGGTCAACATCACACTGACCACCTTTACGTTCCCAGATTATTCTGGCACTCAATTTTTTAGGCTCGGTCAACCTCCATGAGCCGGATTTTGCATACCGACTGGGGTGGGGGTCAAACACCAATTGCTCGACTGAGAAGCCAGTGCACTAACCATTGTGCTACAATGGCTCCCCCCTTGCTCCCTTTATCAACTTTATATTATTTTATTTGTTTTGGTTAGATAATTGTTTTTGTGTATGCCATTTTCTTTATTCCGTAAATCAAAACATCTGTACCTCTTTTACTGTTCTCCTGTATGATTGCATTTTGACCTTTTTTTATTTTAAAATATATGACTTTCTTTGTACTACTAACCTCAAGTCTAGAAAGATTTGATTTTGCCATCGACGTCTTTGTGTTTTCTTGGCTGATGAATCCTTGAGATAACTCACCATCATTTGTTCCCAGTTTGTCAATCACTTTGGTGCAAGCCTCTATGTCAAGAGTTAATTCCACTGAAACAATATTACAAAGACTGATTCACTTGCTAAAGTTAAAGAACAATAGTTTTTTTAATCATTACTAAGTATTAAACGAACAAAGAAACTACTTTCTATACTCTGGAAAAAGAAATATTAAGAAAATTGAGACATTTATTTTGCTTACATTTTTTCTTTCCATACATACCAAATGTCATTGCAAATTGGTTAACGGGAAGAAGGCAGAGAGTGGGCATAAATGAGGAGTACTCTGAGTGGTGTGAAGTATAAAGTGGAATGCCACAGGGCTCAGTTTTGGGACCAATTTTGTACTTGATATATATAAACAATTTGGACATTGATAATGGATCCATAATTGCAAAATAAAACTATGCAGTAGTGTCTCATCTAAAGCAGAAGTGGATATATTGAGATCGAATTTAGATAAAATTCGAGAATGGTCTGTGAGCTGGCAAATGGAATTTAATATAGATAAATGTACAGTCATCCACATGGGTAGATCCAATATGGAACATAATTACAAAATGGGCGAGAACAATGTTAGAAAGATTGAAAAGAAAAAGGACCTAGGGGTTATAATAGATCTTACAGGTAAAGTGAGTGAGCAAGTACAGGTAGCAGTGAAAAAGGCAAATGTAATGATAGGTATGTTAAAAAGAAATATTAAACATAGGAGCAAGGAAGTGATAATCAAACTGTATAAAGCATTAGTTGGACCTAGTTTGGAGTACTGTGTACAGGTGTGGAGTCCTTATCAGAGAGAAGGTATAAACATGCTGGAAAAGATACAAAAAAAAAAAGTCATAGCTTATAGTCGAATTCCAGAATTACAGTTATGAGGAAAGACTAAGAAAAACTGGCTTACAGTGTCTAGAAAAGAGAAGAATTCGAGGTGACTTAATACAGGTTTATAAGATAATCAAAGGAACGGATAAATTAGACTATAACAAGTTTTTAATCAACCATCTACAAGAACAACATGGGCATAGCTACAAACTAACTAAAGAAAGGTCCAAATTAGATATTAGGAAATATTTTTTTAGTCAGAGAGTGGTGAATGCTTGGAACACATTGCCACAAGTAGTGGAGGGAGGAACAATTAATGCATTTAAGAATAAATTGGATGCGCATTGCTTTTAGAGCAAAGAAATCTAAATGAAATTGGTTGTATACAGAATCTGCAGAGTCTTCTAAACTAGTATAAAGACATTAAGTTAAGTATGCATTGTTTCTCTCATTCTTATGCAAAACATAACACCAAATATAATGTTAGCATTTTATTTGCTGGCATATTCAATGATCTATTCCTATTTTATTTGGTGCTGAATGGTGCATTCAATGAAATTGTTATATTCTGTAGAATAGTATCATGTAATCGAATATTAATAGGTCAATGATGGGTGTGATCATTTTCAATCTAAAATGTGTTAGATAACTTTCAGTTTCAATACCATGCTAACTTGATACATGGCTCCTACTGATACACACTATTTGATTACATGGGCGGCATCAGCTGACTAGGTAGAGGATAAGCAGACATTCAGTTAAAACCAAACCTACAAATATTAGCATTTGGGCTAGTCCTTGCATTATGACAGTTGTATTGGTTTAAATCATGTCTTGTCGTTGGGGACGGCGTGGCCTAGTGGTTAAGTGGCACGGCTCACAACCAGAAGGTGCTGGGTTCGATCCCCATCACAGCACCGGCCGTTACCCCGGGGAAGCAAACCCTTAGAAAATGCAGGAGGAAGCAGACCCTTACATAAAATGTATGCTGAAGTCGGATGCACTGAGCCGACATGCGCAAAATAAAAACCACAGTGTAACGCACACACGCCTTGGGGAATAGATAAATAAAGCAAACGCAAAAAAAAAAAAAAAAAAAAAAAGTCTTGTCGTTTGCTACAAAACTTGCTTTATAGTGACTGTTCAAATTTAAGAAATATGGTTTATTCTATAGCAGCGATCACCAACAAATGTAATCCTTTGGCAGGAAATGTTGAGGCTCATATTTTTTTAAGCAAATGAATGTTTGGCTTGGCTTCGTTTGTTTTCAATCTCCCGCTACCAAACCCTAAAAGGGCTTAAGTAGCAGAATGAAGTCAGAGAACAGAATGCGTTGTGTCGTAGTTTACAGCTTGACTGTGATATTTGCTATTTGCACCTTTCGGTCCAACACATCTGACTTTTTGAGTACTGGGTTATCATTGCCTCTTCCATTCCTTCTCCTTAGCCAGTCCACCCTGCTGCAGCCTGCTATCCAGGATCCCCGCGTGGAGGTGTAGAAGGGTCTTGGCAGCTCTGTTTCGCTGGCCCTGACGCTAGCAGTCAGCTATGGGTCGCTGACCACTGCAGCTTATGTGCTCAAAATGCATGTTTGATGTAGCAATGTTTTATGAACTGAATTTAAAAATGGATTAGTGATTAGCTTGTAGCGAAATCCTAACCACTAGACCACTTTTGGCTGTTAGCTAGTAGTATTAAATAGTTTTAGAATATTTGTTTCATTTTAGAAATGATCTAACATGTTGAAATGTGATACGTTTTTTAAGATTACTTTATCATTTTAGAGAAATGTCTGTAGATCTTATGAACACAACTTTATGGACCAAACATTCAATCAATATTTTTATTCATATCAGGTCGAATATCTCAAGTTCTCTTTCTGTTTGGCCAAATAATGAAAAACCCTGTTTAGCAGTGCATCCATAATAATTATATTATGTTTTTTTCCATTTCATTAATACTTTTATCCACTCTCCTCTTATGTCATTTCTTACTTTGAAACTGGTTTTTTTTTTGTTGTTGCTAAAAGCTTATGTGAGCACCTGATTTGGTTGTATTCTGAGGATGTGTCAAAACTACTTGATTATCTGTCTCTTTAATTCTTTAAAAAAATGTAATCTATAGTTTTAACAGTGAAATTTCAACTCAGATGTCTAAAGGGAACAAGATGGTGAACAGTGCATGAGCTGCAGCAGTCAAAAACTCAAAACTGACTGCTAACATTAGGGGCTAGTGAACCAGAGTTGCCAGATCCTTCTACACCTCTACACGGTGATCCTGGATAACAGGTTGCAACAGACTGGCTAAGGAGAAGGGATCAAAGAGGGAAGCCTAATCCGGTACCCAAAAATGCCTGCTGAAGTCGGTTGTGTCGGACTGAAAGGTGCAAATATCACAGTCAAGCTGTAAACTACGACAATGCATTCAGTTCTTCAAACTACATTCTACTGCTTGGAAAGCCCTTTTTAGGGCTTGGTAGCGGGAGTTTGAAAATGAACGAAGAAGAAAATGTCAAAACTACAATATATATATATATATATATATATATATATATATATATGTAGTACATGACAAAGTCTAGGTAGTAATCTTTCTTAGACTGTTTTCTAAAGTTGTAACATTTGTATTTGTATGAGCTGTAATTAAATTTATATACTGTGTTCCTGAAACAGTATGGTTCAGACTGCTGTAAAGCCTGGATTTTTTCTATCAAGGTGAATTAAAACTGAACCTGCAACTACTAATGCAAACATTCTTTAGTCCTTAATCCTTTAAATCTCCTGGCAGACATGAACAATGAGAAAAAGGCTGTAATGATAATGAGAAAGAGCTCAGAAAAATGTATTCCTTCTTTAATTTGGTAAAATGTGTTTTATAAAAGTAAGACCTTATTAAAATCAAATATATCTCTTAAGCATATCAATGTATGACTGATGTGTCAATACTGTCATGCCTTTTTTTTGCACTGCGGTAGCTTCGAGAACTTTCTTGGTTGTGTCACCATGTGTGGATGCTTGATTTAGTGTCAGACTTTCCTCATTCCAGGTCTTCCATGTGCCAGGCACAGGGCGTAGCCCTGCAGAAGGTGCAAATATTCTTTTAATTCCTGACCCAAATGCACCTTATAAATCACTATGTCTGATATCTGTTAGATTAAAAATAACAAAAATATAGCTAAACTTCCATCTCCTTTATTATTTTCTTAGTCTACTATTTATCTAATGAAGGTTGCAAATAAGATAGACTATTGAGATCCTACAGAATGCACAATTGCTAGTATTGTTTCATGTTGAGCTTCTGTAAATTATTGTGCATTCAATGGGGTTGACTTGTTGGGTTGACATTCCCTGTCACTATGTTTGAAGACAATATGATACAAGCACACTTGTCAACCTCTTCAGATAAAGCTCTGTACAATGGAACACTAACAACTTTACCATAATATTTTTATAAATTAACTCTGCAATGTATTCATAAATCAGAAATAGACAGTCACATTGCCAAAGTCACTGCTACATTTGCTTGCCTCACAACGCATATTTGGAAAAACCAGAAACTGACAAGGCCATGGTGTGCATGCATGTGTTGTCAGTACACCCCTATGTGGCAGCGAGACTTCAACAACCTATGCCAATCAAGAGGACATGCTTAACACCTTCGACCTACAGCGTCTCTGATCTGTTCTTAGAATTACATGGAGAAAGAGAATGATAAATGCAGAGGTGCACTCTTGCACATGTTTCCCAAGCGTGTATACTCTCCTTAAACAGCGAAGACTATGATTACTTGGTCATGTTCATCGCATGGAAGACGGTCACATTCCCAAAGACATCCTCTGTAGACAGATGGCAGATGGTAAAAGAGTAGTCAGTTATCCACAGGTTCAAAGATGTGTATAAGCGTGATATGAACCCCCTGGACATGAGTCTGACATCCTGGGAAGACGAAGCTGTAGACCAATCCAAGTGGAGATGCGAAATGAGTCTGATATCCTGGGAAGACGAAGCTGTAGACCAATCCAAGTGGAGATGTACCCTGAAGGGCCACCTCAAGCTTGGTAATGAGAAGCTTTTGCAACACAGAGAAGTGAAAAGATAACGCTACAAGGAGAAAGAAAAGAACAAAAGATAAATATTTTTTTGTAAATGTATCACTCCAAATCACATCATCCTATAGTCATTCATGACTGAAAGGGTCTACTAAGGAAGGTATTCATAAAAACACAAGATTACTAGTTTGAAACACCTGAGTGGTATCTGGGTTGAAAAGAAAAGGACCTCTGTAATCTTTCAAGTATGTCATAAGAGCTGACTAAAGAAGGTTGTGAATGGGACCAACAACTCATCATGTAAAACCAATATTACTTCAACTACATCTGCAAATGTGTGAATATGGGTTTCTTGTAAAAAGGGTCAGCTGTAGTGATGTCCGTATGCTTGACTTGGAGCAAAAAAAGTCTTTCAATCATCAAACAATAGCATGGAAATGGCACGTAGTACATTATTCAATATTGATATTGTTGTTCCTGTGGAAAAACAGGAAAGGACCACTATTTCTATTCCAGCATAGCGTAAGAGAAAACCAAAGAAGGTTGTGCATGGAGCTTGCAACTTCACTATGCAAAAATAGTTGCTTTGAAACTGCACTGCAAATGACTGGAATCAGGTTTCCTAAAAGCTGGTTAGAATAAGCCAAGTGCAGTGCTGGACATGTGTTTCAATACCAGGAGTGAAAAAATACGGGATAATATATATACTTGTAATAATAATAGTTGCCCACCAGAAGCAACTATGAAGTCCAATTCTGGCATGGAAGAATATATATATATATATATATATATATATACCGGTATGTATTTATTTAATTCTGTCTATCTTAAACTATTCTATTCTTCACTCTTTATAATTTAGTGTGCATTGTTATAGGCAAATCATGCATCTTCAGCTCTTTTCAAAATGTCACATTTAACCATATTTTCTTGACCTATAGCACATTAGAGATGATATGGTTAGCATAATACCGGCCACCTTTACTTCACAGAATTGCTCTGGGACCCAATTTTTTAGGTGGATCCGTTTACCCTGGGTGCATTTGTGATCAAAACATTATCTTGTACCAATTGGGGATTGAACCTAGGTCACTTTGCTGAGCAGACAGTGTACTAACCACTGCGCTACCATGGTTCCAACATTTTTTAGCATATGTTTATTTGTCTGTTGTATACGTTACAAGACAATAGTATGGCTTTACACCAACAAAAATAACAAACTATGTTACAAAAATGGGCACGCTTGTAAGAGACTATCATGATACTGATGGTTCCAGTAGTTCATTAATTGCTCACAGTTGGCTTCATCCTCTCAAACAATCCTCCTTGCTCAACCAACATCTGCAGTTTGTAGATCACCAATTCATCGATTGCAGCATCATTATAAAGCTTGCGGCATTAATTCAAATTCAATATTTACTCTCATCCATATTTGATGTCAACACATCACTATCAATGCCTGTTGCTCCTTTTGGGGCGTATACCATTGACAACCCTTCTTTAACAAGTTCGGCCGAGCTGCTCTTTCTGTCTCTCTCCAGTTGGGATTCAGGGGTCAAAGTTTATTTTCAGTCTATTCTCCAGGTTTTTCTTGGTCTTTCGCTCATTCTCTTCCCCTATGGATTCCATGTCACAGCCTCTCTGGCCACGTTTGATGGTGATTTTTGTAGTGTGTGTCCTATCCAAAGCATTTCCTACATTTGATCTGTTGCTCCACTGGTTGTTGACCTCTTTCCCATAGGTCTTCATTCCTCACCATGTCTTACCAGCCTATACTAAACACAATAGATGCTTTTGAAGCCAAAATATCAGCTATTTCATAGCCATTAACCACAGCATGACTAAAACGGTAAACCCTAAGATGGTCCTAAAGATTTGGGCTCTCTATGTCTGCTAGCCACTCAATGCCACAATCATTCATTTATGTGCCTTCCAAAGCAAGGATTGAGAGTAACAAGGATTGTCCTGATTAATGAGGTCTTCATAACTACTTCCGAACTGAAGTAACTGCCTGAATTTCCATTGACATAATTTAGGTTTAAAATTAAGGGTTCACACTCTGGTAAGTAGTGCTACTTTGTATAAACACAGGTAAATTAGAACAGATAAATTAGACTAAAATAAGTTTTAAAAAATACAACCATCTACAAGAACAAGAGGGCATAGTTACAAATTAACTAAAGAGAGGTCCAGATTAGATATTAGGAAATATTTTTTTCAGTCAGACAGTGGTGAATGCTTGGAATGTATTGCCACAGGAGGTAGTGGAGGCAGGGACAATTAATGCATTTAAGAATAAATTGGATGCGCATAGCTTTTAGAGCAAGGTAATGTAAATTAAACTGGTTGTATACAGACTCTGCAGAGTCTTCTAAACCAGTATAAAGATGTTAAGTTAAGCTAAGTTAGGTGTGCATTAGATTGTTTGTTGTTTTTTTACCTGTAACCCACTCATAAATCAAGTTGATCAGATAATGCTTGAATTCTTCATCAAATCTTAACTTTGATTCTGGAAATGCTTCCTTGTATACACAGTATATTGCTTGTGACAGGCAATCTGGATAAACCTAAATTGATGAAACAAACAGGAGATATTCTTTTGCTAGATGATTAAATGTACATTTCTAATCCATGTGGGTCATTGGTCAATTGAGTCTTTATGTGCCATTTAAATAGAGAAAGAAATTATGGAAAAAATATAATTAGATTGAAACATAAGTAGATGATGAAATTAATTTACAACATTCTTTTAAAGAATGTAAAATGTAAAAGTTACTCGGAAGTTGAACAAAGTGGGTGAATTTATGTTTAACTTTTAATCTAATTTGTCATAAATACAACAAATGTTTCTATGTAAATACAATCAACCAACTTCTTCATCAAAATCAACAAATGCATCTTAAAAGTGCATGAATAAGACCAAGAAAACTTTCATTCTATTGACGAGCTCCTCAAGCATTCCTTCCCACCAGTTCTAGTTGGATACATGTTTTCTTCTTCTTCTTCTTCTTCGTACGCAGTCAGACAGTAACCATTATTTTTTCGAAAAAAGCGGCGGTCATCCTGAGGCTGTCGCCACTGCCATAGAGCTTGTCTTGCAGTTCCACTGGTAATGGCCACATCTGCTCTCTCTGATCCTCGTATGTCAGGCAGTTCTGCAGCAGATGTTCAGCGGTCATTTTACCGGTACCGCACGGGCATTCGTCGGTACCACCTATCTTCAATTTGTTGAATAGGTGGTACCTCAGTCTCTTGTGGCCAGTGCGAAGTCTGAAGACAACGACCTGCTCTCTTCGGTTCAACTGGTAATAGGCATCGTTTTTGATGTAACCAGTATGTTCGGTTTCCCATTTGGTCATGGGATACATGTTTTCAATAATTGACAAACTTCAAATCTTTTTGGAGGGAAATACCAACAGTTACCATATGTACACCTAGTTGGATTTGTGCAAAATTTTAAATCGACTATTGACATTGGATCCATGCGGGACACACACAGCCCGCGCACTGAATTGACAATTTTGAATATTTTTAACCTTCATTAGTTTTACTTGTATCAAATTTACCAACTTAAATTATTAATCCTTGTAACTTTTCTAAATAAAATAATATGGTATGCAATGTAATATAAACCTCAACATACAGACAGAAATTTGTCCCTGACATCTGTGTTTATGCTGATAAACAGAGCAGCATAGCTGTCAGCAATTCTGTCAAACAGCAAATCTTTGTCTTCTTCAAAGCCTGCCTGGAACACAGCAGAAATACAATTTTCATAATTGCAAGTAAACTTGATGGTATCAATTTTATTTTTACTAAATTGTAATAATTCATTAACATATATTTCTGATCTAGTAGTAGTTTGGCTTTTATTCATTTGCCTGATTTATTTTATATTTCCTAATTTTTCTTCTTCTTCTTCGTACACTGTCAGACGTCAACTTGAATTTATTCAAAGAAAACAGTGGTCATCTGGAGGCTGTTGACACTGCCATAAAGCTTGTCTAGTGTTAGCACTGGTGATGGCCACATGTGCTTTCATATGTCAGGCAATTTTCAAATGTTCAGCGGTCATTTTTCCCAGTACCAAAGGTGCATTCGTCTGTAGCACCTATCTTCAGTTTATTGAATAGATGGTACCTCTTGTGGCCTGTGCGGAGTCTGAAGATCACTCCTGCTCTCTTCTTTTCAACTGGTAATAAGCATCATTTTTTTATGTAACCAGTATGCTCTGTTTCCCATTTGACCCTAATAGACCTATTGGACACTTTGTAGGTCACATTTGAATCTGGTTGTGGTAAACTTCCACCTTCTTTCGCCAGTCTGTCTCTTTATTGCCTTGAATGTTACGGTGGGATGGAACCCACTGTACTACAACTCTTTTTGGTGTGGACTGTTGGCATAGTTGACAGAGTACTGATCTTAGGTCATTTAGCTCTGTATTTTTCTGGCTCTTTAATGCTGTAACCACGAACAGCGCATCTGTAAAAAAGACTACCTGGCTTTCATTGCTTTCGCCTATCAGCATAGCTTCTACTGCAGCTTTCAATGCCTCTGCTCTGAATATTTTCTAATTTGAGGCCTGTTCAGTCGTTTCCGCCAAGGGCTCTCCCTGCTCTCGTAGAAAATATAGAGAGCTTGTTGTTCGTCCATCACAGGTGATGAATACCACTCTCTCTGTTCCGGCTTTTTGAATATGTTCAGTAAATCCATGGGTTCAAATGTTACTTGAGGAGCCTGATGTGGTCTGGAAAGACCTTGGACAGTGTGGGCAGGGAATGCTCGCCTGATGTGAAGGTTTCATTTCACTGGCTTTTCTAGATTGTCTCTATTGTTCAGCTACTACTTTTATAGACACCCCGCATGAAGCTACACTTTTACTAAGAGCATGACATGACAAATCCACGCGCCAGGTCCCTATGGCGCTTATAAATATTTCTGTGGCACCTTACATTTTAGGACCTGTGCCACATTTACTTGCACAATTTTCCCCACCGTGATATATCCTTTTCATCCAGGACTATATCTGGCTCATACATCCTAAACAAATTTTTTATGGGCTCTACATGTGATAGAAAAAAGATTAAGACCACTACCACATTGATATATCATAAGAAGAAACTAACATTACAGACAACCCCTCTAAAACAGATGACTTATGACATTGCATACCCAACTCTTCATATAGGGCAAAAGTCTTATGACTGTGAAGTAGCATCTGGGTTTGAAAGAAAGAAGTAGAAATAATACTCCAAGTACGAGGTGTGTTCAAATAGTAGCCGACTGTTGGGCCAGAAAAATACAATTACTCACCTGAAGATTTGAAATTCTAATCCTCTTCAAAATAATCTCCTTAGGACTTCACACACTTCTCTTATCAGTCCTGGCATTGTTGGAAGCATTTCAGGAAGGCCTATTTGGGAATGGAGTACAGCTGGGTCATCACATTCCGCATAATGTCTTCTCATGATTCAAACCAGGTCACTTTCAGCTGAATTTTCAGCTTATGGAAAAGCTAAAAATTGCAACGAGCCATGTTGGGAGAATAGAGTGTCTGGCAAACCAGAGGAATGCTGTATTTGGTCAAGAAAGTCTGAATCAGATGTGAAGAATGATGCCCATTGTCCACAGGTCTGGCCGTTATCCGTCAAACAGCATCAAGAAGTCAACAGATTACCTCCAGGCAGTGCTCTTTGGTAATGTTTTGACCCTGTGGTATATTCTTGTGATGCACAACCCCACGTGAGTCAAAGAAAATGTTCAACATTACCTTTTATCGTTAAACCATTTTGTGGTGAATGAAAACCCGACGGGTGCTCACTACACTCAACACTGAAAGGCTGACTGACAGCAACTGACACAATCACGGGCAGGAAAAAATTGATGTATACGCATGATGGTCCATACACCTTTGTGCCAAAGGACAACACCCATGCTTCATTGATTTCCGCTGAGATAAATTAAGCTCGGATACTTTTTGAACACTTTTTCGTATAACTATTTTCCTGGGATCAGAAGAAGAAGATAAAAGATATATATTTACTCTAACTGAACAATCAGATTGATTAAAATCTAGTAAAGAAGAATGAAAGCGTCAGTTTAATAAACGATGAAATAATTAATACAACTAGAATTCTAATATTTAAATATATTAGTGACAAACAAAATAACTGACCTCCTTGTTAAACTTGTCTAAGAAAATCCACCAAAAGGAATCCTGAAAAACTGCTGATGAGGCTTCGGAAAGAAATATCTTCTTCCAGAAATTTCTAAAGCCAGGCTGTTTTAGAAGATGTTATTGGCAGCATCAAGTATAAACATGACCCAAAAACATGTAATATCATCAGTTTATTTTTTTATGAAACATCAATATATGAAAGTTTAGTGTTATATTTTATTTCCAGCACGAGTATGGCATTGCGGCATGGACAACAGCAGCAAAGGCGAACTTTGACAAAATTAGCAAACTCCAAAACCAAGCCATGAGAGTTATAACAGGAGCCATGAAGTCAACGCCAATTGCAGAACTGGAAAAGATTATAAATCTGCAATCCATGACCGACAGAAGAGACTGCAGAGCCCAGCAGCAAGCAGAGAAACTCAGGAGACTGACAGACCATCCAATGCATAAGAGACTAAATAATTTTGGAAATGGGAAACTTTAAGCGGAGAAACTTTGCAGAAATAGCCAAAGCAAAGATGAGCGAAGACCCTATGAACGCATTAATAACACCTAAGCCCATCCCTACTGTACGCAAACCTACCTGGAGGCAGCATATATTTCCAGAGATGGTAGAAAATATACCAGGTATTGGAAACAAGAACAGCCAGACTGAAAAAGAAAGACGAGACATAACCCTGGGGTATATAATGAAAAACTACCTAAGCATGGACTGGACCCATGCATACACCGACGGCTCTGTAACAAACACAACACAGAACGGAGGGGCAGGGGTATTATGAGCCTACCAAATGGTAGAAAAACAACACTATCAGTGGCAACTGGAAAATACTCAAGCAATTTCAGAGCGGAGGCAGAGGCACTGAGGGCTGCAGTAGAAGAAATGGTGACATGCAAAAGAAATTAAAGCCATATAGTCCTGCTTACAGATGCCCTGGCCGAAGTCACAGCACTAAAAAGCCAGAAAAATACTGAACTTAATGATTTAAGAGCAGTACTCTGTCAACTATGTCAGCAGTCCGCACCAAAAAGAGTAGTGGTACAGTGGGTTCCATCCCACTGTAACATCCAAAGCAATGAGGAGGCAGACAGACTGGCAAAAGAAGGCGCAAGACTTCCACAACCAGATACTAGTGGGACATACGAAGAGTCAAAAAGGCTTTTTAGAGCTAGATACACGACAAAATGGGAAACAGAACATACTGGCTACACAAAAAATTATGCCTATTACCAGTTGAACAGAAGAGAGCAGGTCATGTTCTTCAGACTTCGCACTGACCACAATAGACAGAGGTACCACCTATTCAATAAACTGAAGATAGGTGGCACTGACGAATGCAGGTGCGGTACTGGGAAAATGGCCGCTGAACATCTGCTGCAAAATTGTCCGACATGCGAGGACCAGAGAAAGCAGATGTGGCCATCACCAACACTAGACAAGCTCTATGGCAGTGTCGACAGCCTCAGGATGACCGCTGTTTTTTTCGAAAAAATTAAGGTTGACGTCTGACAGCGTACGAAGAAGAAGAAGAAGAAGATTTCCAGCACATTGGCAACTTATTAAATAATTGACATAAATATGTTAGCTCATTACTATTTGGATTTATTTTCTGTGTGTAAGTCAAGTAATCTGCCTTGGAAACCGGGGTACGTATTGCTGACAGATATAACCATGGTTGATGGCAGTCTCAGAAGTATGCATGGCAGATGGAGTGGAGACAATGTGTCTCAACCATATGTTGTGTTGGTAGCATCCGTGGATGACTCCATGAGTGGTGCAGCCTTATCCTGTTCATGATTTCCATAGACAGAAGTAGAAGCTCACAAGTGTACACAGATGTATCGGCCTCGGTGAGCAATAAAAGGGGAGGCAGTGGAATCTACATCGCACTCCAATGGCAACATAGAAAATCACTCCATACCAGCAGAAGAGACCTATACTAATTTCAGAGCTGAAGCAACAGCTGTTCATGCAGCAACCCAGATTCTTATCAGCCAAAACATAACTATAAGGAAAACAGTCATTCTAACAGACTCCAGGAGTGTATTCCAAGCCATCTCAAGCCCCAAACAAGATAGACTCTCACATGAAATAAAATACAACATAGGATTTCTGTCCCAAAAAAAACAGATCTAGTCCTACAGTGGATTCTGGCCTACTGTGGAATCCCTCAAAATGAGAAAGCAGATGCCAGCTCATTTGGCAAAAGCCGGATGTGGAGGTATGCAAGCCAAGATTAAGAAGAGGTTTCTTGACCAGGCCCTAGTATGTGCTTCATATATGGGGAGCTTCACTGCTTCTGTTATTTCTGCTGTCCATCTATTGCATGGGCAACCTTTGGCTCTGTAGCCATTGTATCTGTATAGCATTGCTTTCTGAGGGAGACTATCTGGTATTTGTTGTGCCATGTGATCGAACCATTTGATTTGCTGTCTCCTGGTGAAGTTTAGCACTACTGTTGTGTCTTTTAATATGTGATTCAATCCATTCTTGTAACTTCAAGCACATATGCAGGCATTTCATCTGTTGTTATGATATTTAATTTATCTTTGTTTGTTAATGTTCAATTCCAGCACTGAAAGCACAATGTGGATAGGAATATTGTGTTGTATAGCATTCTTTTTGTATCCATTGGCATGTGTTTAAATTTTAGTAATGGGGACATTTACCCAATAATTTGACTTGCTTTATTACATCTCTGTTGGATTTCAGTGCTGCCTTTTTCATCTTTAGAGATTATGTTACCCAGGTATGTGACATTTGTTACTTGTTGGTTTTGTATGAGTATTGTTGTTTCTATTTCTTTTCATGCAGTTGTCATAACTTCAGTTTTCTCTATGTTGAATTTCAAACTGTAATCCATACATACCTCATTAAGTTTATTGATTTGTTCCTGGAGTTGTTTTTCTAAGGTTGCTACTGGTGTTTGGTCATCAGCAAAAAGAAGTTCACTTAAGTGTTCACTGTTTTTTGAGGGTTGTGGGGGACACTTATGTTGATTTTTAAAAAATACATATTTCGTCCATGTATGTGATAAACAGTACAATTGTTTTGTTTTGAGACAAGTCATACCATTTTTTCATGTTATTTCTTTAGAAATATTAATGCTATAATTTTGTATAGACTTTGTAATTGGATGGTCATGTTTTCAGAAAAAACACAATTACTAGCATCAGACTGTCTATGCTATTAACTTCAGAAGGAAGAATATTAAACACATCCCAAAAGATCAAAACATCAGTCAAAAAAGAAATGGACAGAGTTTGTTGCTGCCCTAAAAGATGTCACCAAGCATGATGTCACTAACTGCATTGTCCATCTTCAACCAAGATGCTAAAAAAAATATGTTATCGATATTACGCCATAGTAGATTGTATCTTCATTCTCCGATTTACTCTCATTTATGAATATGTTTATACATGTCATGCTTTTGAATCTCCATGCATCAACATTTATTTGTTACAGGAAACTCACATTAAAATTTTGAGCAGTTGAAACACGGTGCAAGATTGGAGGAGCCTCAAGATTGGAAGGTAGCTGAATAAGTCTGTCATGCACAAACCCAGTAAACTTGAAGTAATTTAAACTTCTCTGTTTTGTCTGAACCAGCATCTCAGCAAGAACCTAAAGAGAAAGTCAATTATCAAAACTGGTCTGTAATGTGTGATTGTGCTGCAAAAGTTTAAATTTTTCAGCTTTACTGGAAAAAAGATACAGGATAGTTTCATATAAGACACTCACATTCTTATTTGGGACAAAGTGTGCTAGAATCTTCATGTGCTAGGTCTCAGCTTCTTCTGAGATAGTATAACTGGTTCTCTTCCTTGTCACCTTGCCTTCTGTTACTGTTAGTCAGGCAATAATTACAGTTGGATATACTTAAGTGTGCCGAGACTGAAGATTGAGTCCAGACTTTTTGCCATGAGAAGCAAGCATTCTAATCGCTTTGCAACTCAGATGTTTGCATATAATTAAATTTACAATTATAGAATTGATTGTTTGTTTCAGAAGCTACTTGTACCGAGCTCTTCACTCTTGATGACAATTGCGATGTCCAAAGTGGGATGTGATATTCCATATACATAGTATTCCAATTCTTTCTGTCATTCTATCTGTTAGTAACGCTCCAGAAAAAAATAACACTCATCATCATCATCTGGTTGATTAGTCCAGAGACTGCTTGTAAGGTTGTCTGAGTATCTCTCTCCATTTGACCTATTCTCTGGTTGATCAGTCCAGAGATTGCTTGTAAGGATGTCTGAGTATCTCTCTCCATTTGACCTATTCTCTGGTTGATCAGTCCAGAGACTGCTTGTAAGGTTGTCTGAGTATCTCTCTCCATTTGACCTATTCTCTGGTTGATTAGTCCAGAGACTGCTTGTAAGGTTGTCTGAGTATATCTCTCCATTTGACCTATTCTCTGGTTGATCAGTCCAGAGACTGCTTGTAAGGTTGTCTGAGTATCTCTCTCCATTTGACCTATTCTCTGGTTGATCAGTCCAGAGACTGCTTGTAAGGTTGTCTGAGTATCTCTCTCCATTTGACATATTCTCTGGTTGATCAGTCCAGACACTGCTTGTAAGGTTGTCTGAGTATCTCTCTCCATTTGACCTATTCTCTGGTTGATCAGTCCAGAGACTGCTTGTAAGGTTGTCTGAGTATCTCTCTCCATTTGACCTATTCTCCGGTTGATCAGTCCAGAGACTGCTTGTAAGGTTGTCTGAGTATCTCTCTCCATTTGACCTATTCTTTGGTTGATCAGTCCAGAGACTGCTTGTAAGGTTGTCTGAGTATCTATCTCCATTTGACCTATTCTCTGGTTGATCAGTCCAGAGACTGCTTGTAAGGTTGTCTGAGTATCTCTCTCCATTTGACCTATTCTCTGGTTGATTAGTCCAGAGACTGCTTGTAAGGTTGTCTGAGTATCTCTCTCCATTTGACCTATTCTCTGGTTGATCAGTCCAGAGACTGCTTGTAAGGTTGTCTGAGTATCTCTCTCCATTTGACCTATTCTCTGGTTGATCAGTCCAGAGACTGCTTGTAAGGTTGTCTGAGTATCTCTCTCCATTTGACCTATTCTCTGGTTGATCAGTCCAGAGACTGCTTGTAAGGTTGTCTGAGTATCTCTCTCCATTTGACCTATTCTCTGGTTGATCAGTCCAGAGACTGCTTGTAAGGTTGTCTGAGTATTTCTCTCCATTTGACCTATTCTCTGGTTGATCAGTCCAGAGACTGCTTGTAAGGTTGTCTGAGTATCTCTCTCCATTTGACCTATTCTCTGGTTGATCAGTCCAGAGACTGCTTGTAAGGTTGTCTGAGTATCTCTCTCCATTTGACCTATTCTCTGGTTGATCAGTCCAGAGACTGCTTGTAAGGTTGTCTGAGTATCTCTCTCCATTTGACCTATTCTCTGGTTGATTAGTCCAGAGACTGCTTGTAAGGTTGTCTGAGTATCTCTCTCCATTTGACCTATTCTCTGGATGATTAGTCCAGAGATTGCTTGTAAGGTTGTCTGAGTATATCTCTCCATTTGACCTATTCTCTGGTTGATCAGTCCAGAGACTGCTTGTAAGGTTGTCTGAGTATCTCTATCCATTTGACCTATTCTCTGGTTGATCAGTCCAGAGACTGCTTGTAAGGTTGTCTGAGTATCTCTCTCCATTTGACCTATTCTCTGGTTGATCAGTCCAGAGACTGCTTGAAAGGTTGTCTGAGTATCTCTCTCCATTTGACCTATTCTCTGGTTGATTAGTCCAGAGACTGCTTGTAAGGTTGTCTGAGTATCTCTCTCCATTTGACATATTCTCTGGTTGATCAGTCCAGAGACAGCTTGTAAGGTTGTCTGAGTATCTCTCTCCATTTGACCTATTCTCTGGTTGATCAGTCCAGAGACTGCTTGTAAGGTTGTCTGAGTATCTCTCTCCATTTGACCTATTCTCTGGTTGATCAGTCCAGAGACTGCTTGTAAGGTTGTCTGAGTATCTCTCTCCATTTGACCTATTCTCTGGTTGATCAGTCCAGAGACTGCTTGTAAGGTTGTCTGAGTATCTCTCTCCATTTGACCTATTCTCTGGTTGATCAGTCCAGAGACTGCTTGTAAGGTTGTCTGAGTATCTCTCTCCATTTGACCTATTCTCTGGTTGATCAGTCCAGAGACTGCTTGTAAGGTTGTCTGAGTATCTCTCTCCATTTGACATATTCTCTGGTTGATCAGTCCAGAGACTGCTTGTAAGGTTGTCTGAGTATCTCTCTCCATTTGACCTATTCTCTGGTTGATCAGTCCAGAGACTGCTTGTAAGGTTGTCTGAGTATCTCTCTCCATTTGACCTATTCTCTGGTTGATCAGTCCAGAGACTGCTTGTAAGGTTGTTTGAGTATCTCTCTCCATTTGACCTATTCTCTGGTTGATCAGTCCAGAGACTGCTTGTAAGGTTGTCTGAGTATCTCTCTCCATTTGACCTATTCTCTGGTTGATCAGTCCAGAGACTGCTTGTAAGGTTGTCTGAGTATCTCTCTCCATTTGACATATTCTCTGGTTGATCAGTCCAGAGACTGCTTGTAAGGTTGTCTGAGTATCTCTCTCCATTTGACCTATTCTCTGGTTGATCAGTCCAGAGACTGCTTGTAAGGTTGTCTGAGTATCTCTCTCCATTTGACCTATTCTCTGGTTGATTAGTCCAGAGACTGCTTGAAAGGTTGTCTGAGTATCTCTCTCCATTTGACCTATTCTCTGGTTGATCAGTCCAGAGACTGCTTGTAAGGTTGTCTGAGTATCTCTCTCCATTTGACCTATTCTCTGGTTGATCAGTCCAGAGACTGCTTGTAAGGTTGTCTGAGTATCTCTCTCCATTTGACCTATTCTCTGGTTGATCAGTCCAGAGACTGCTTGTAAGGTTGTCTGAGTATCTCTCTCCATTTGACCTATTCTCTGGTTGATCAGTCCAGAGACTGCTTGTAAGGTTGTCTGAGTATCTCTCTCCATTTGACCTATTCTCTGGTTGATCAGTCCAGAGACTGCTTGTAAGGTTGTCTGAGTATCTCTCTCCATTTGACCTATTCTCTGGTTGATCAGTCCAGAGACTGCTTGTAAGGTTGTCTGAGTATCTCTCTCCATTTGACCTATTCTCTGGTTGATCAGTCCAGAGACTGCTTGTAAGGTTGTCTGAGTATCTCTCTCCATTTGACCTATTCTCTGGTTGATCAGTCCAGAGACTGCTTGTAAGGTTGTCTGAGTATCTATCTCCATTTAACCTATTCTCTGGTTGATCAGTCCAGAGACTGCTTGTAAGGTTGTCTGAGTATCTCTCTCCATTTGACCTATTCTCTGGTTGATTAGTAAAGAGACTGCTTGTAAGGTTGTCTGAGTATCTCTCTCCATTTGACCTATTCTCTGGTTGATCAGTCCAGAGACTGCTTGTAAGGTTGTCTGAGTATTTCTCTCCATTTGACCTATTCTCTGGTTGATCAGTCCAGAGACTGCTTGTAAGGTTGTCTGAGTATCTCTCTCCATTTGACCTAATCTCTGGTTGATTAGTCCAGAGACTGCTTGTAAGGTTGTCTGAGTATCTCTCTCCATTTGACCTATTCTCTGGTTGATTAGTCCAGAGACTGCTTGTAAGGTTGTCTGAGTATATCTCTCCATTTGACCTATTCTCTGGTTGATTAGTCCAGAGACTGCTTGTAAGGTTGTCTGAGTATCTCTCTCCATTTGACATATTCTCTGGTTGATCAGTCCACAGACTGCTTGTAAGGTTGTCTGAGTATCTCTCTCCATTTGACCTATTCTCTGGTTGATCAGTCCAGAGACTGCTTGTAAGGTTGTCTGAGTATCTCTCTCCATTTGACCTATTCTCTGGTTGATCAGTCCAGAGACTGCTTGTAAGGTTGTCTGAGTATCTCTCTCCATTTGACCTATTCTCTGGTTGATCAGTCCAGAGACTGCTTGTAAGGTTGTCTGAGTATCTCTCTCCATTTGACCTATTCTCTGGTTGATCAGTCCAGAGACTGCTTGTAAGGTTGTCTGAGTATCTCTCTCCATTTGACCTATTCTCTGGTTGATCAGTCCAGAGACTGCTTGTAAGGTTGTCTGAGTATCTCTCTCCATTTGACCTATTCTCTGGTTGATCAGTCCAGAGACTGCTTGTAAGGCTGTCTGAGTATCTCTCTCCATTTAACCTATTCTCTGGTTGATCAGTCCAGAGACTGCTTGTAAGGTTGTCTGAGTATCTCTCTCCATTTGACCTATTCTCTGGTTGATCAGTCCAGAGACTGCTTGTAAGGCTGTCTGAGTATCTCTCTCCATTTAACCTATCCTCTGCAGCTCTCTCATTTCAGCATAGATTAGTACTTTAAATAATGTCTCAACATGCCTGAGATGTAAAGGAGACTCTTGATTGCCCCTTTCCTTTGTCTTTTTTCCAATAAATCTTGCCCTAAAGTATTGTCTGTAGAAAACTTTCATGTCTCATATTGTGGCCCAGCCAACTGATTCATTGTTTTTGGATTATTTTCAATATTTGACTTTGTGTGTCTGCTTCAGTGAGTACATTGTCATTGGACCTTCTTTATGTCTAACTCACTCTTGCCGTTCTATGGCAGCATCACATTTCAAATGTTTTCAAGCTTTTTTCATTCTTTTTTTTGTTATAGTCCATGTTTCAGCCACATACAGTGTAATTGGCCAAAAATGAGCAGTGATTATTCTTTTCCTCAGTTCTATCCTGATATTCTTGGAGGTTAGCACATTTCTGTTGTTCTAAGAATACCTTTTATGCCAATGCAATCTTTGTCTTAATTTTGCTGTCTCATCAGATACAATTGTTCAAATTACACTGTCCATAAGCCACTCCTGTAAGCGGGGAGCATCTTAAGACATTGTTTAGCAGCAAATATAAAACAAATCTCAATCTGTGCTTTGGTAGGTACAGCAGGGTGGACTTTTGTATGAACTGATAGCCAACATTGGAAGCCTTGGGCCATCAGGATCTTGTGTGAAACTGATGTACTGGTCATGCTATAGGGTTTGTGGGAATGAAGAAGTTGATATTCTGATCTTAGTGGCACCCATAGTGAGGACATTGGCAATGGATGGAGGTGAGGTATTGAAGTTGATTGGAGACAGTCTCAAGGATGAGTATATCCTAGTCAATGAACTGGCAATACACAGATTGCAAATTGAGAGGACAGAGCAGAAGTGTGTACAATCAGTAGGTTGCAGGAACCACCAATATCTACATGCTTCACCATATACTTAGATGGACTGAGTACCTATGGATCTGCTTGGAGTGCAGTGATGTTGATTCTTAGCAGAACAGACCAAATAAAACATATATTTTGGTTTTCTATATAGAAATTAAAAAATTGAAGAAAACAATTTGGATAAGTATTCTCACTGTCACCACTGAATTAGTGAGTTATTTCTGGTGAAGAGACAATTGCAACAATTATAATCAAATTGTATAAAAACGAGGTAGCTTCAAAAAGTTCCCGGAATAGTAGACTCGTGTTTGAATGAAAGATGATATTATGGAGAATATATATTTATAAGTTGGTAGTGACCTTTGTGAAATGACGTGACAGACATTACGTATACTCACATATATTTTACATATACTATCGAAAAGAAGTTACAGAATTTTGTGTGTGTGTTGTGTTCGTTGTATCGTCGGAGTTTAAAATTTCCTTGATTGAACAACGTACAAATGTCAAATTTTGTGTTTTGATTGAGAAGTCACCCTCAGAGACACAAACAATTCTTAAAAAAGCATATGGTGATACCGCAATAAAGAAATTGCAAGTATTTTAGTGGCACAAGTGTTTTCGTGAAGGTCATGTTATTGTCGATAATGATGCACGTAGTGGACAACCGTCAACCTCAACAATGAAAACATTGAGCGTGTTCAAAACATTGTGTGCTGACATAAAGCTTAGTATTATCTACCATGATTGCATTCCTAAGGGTCGAACGGTTAACAAGGAAATGTACATTGATATCCTCCGTCATCTAAGAGATGCAATCAGAAGAAAACGACCAGAAAAATGGAGACCAAACAGTTAGATAATGCTGCATGACAATACGCCAGCACATCAATCTCAACTGGTGAAGCAGTACCTCATAAAGCACAATGTGATTACCTTGGAACATCCTCCATATTTTCCCGACCTGGAACCAGCTGATTTTTTCTTGTTCCCTTGATTGAAATCGGCACTGAAAGGACGATTCAAGGATGCTGAGGACGTTATCCCAAAGCAAAACGACAGCTGAGAGAGGTGTCAAAGAATGGGTTCCACAAATGTTTCCAGCAGCTGTATGGATGTTTGCAAAAGTGTGTAGTTGCCAAAGGAAACTACTTTTAAGGAAATGTGTAGATAATTCTATTGTAACTTATTTCTATACAATCCACTAACTACGAGAACTTTTTGAAGCTACCTCGTATATCTCTTTATATACAAGTGTTTCAGATGTATAAATAGTCACACTTTATGTTTACAAAAATTAATTTTTAAAATTAATTTCCCCTAATGACAAGTTGAATGATAATTGGATGTTCATACAGAACATCATTTTTCCACAAATATTTGAATAAATAAAATTGCTGTTAAATATTGGTACTTTCGAATATAACTCCTGTCATATAACAGGCTTTCATTTAAGTTTATAATTTAGCAACAGTTTATAATTTTTTTCTATGTATGCTTTCAGATGTCATCTTGATTCTGTTTAAAGAAAGCAGGAGTCAAGTCAGTCTAAAGTTACTGGCATCTTCACAGAGCATGTTCACAAATGTTGCTGATTATGGACATATGTGTTTCTCCAACTGTATATGCAACAGAAAACAACAGTAAATAAATTACTGTAGATAGACCATGCTAATGTGTGCAACAACATACCACAGTTTTGTGTTCCTCTAAGCTTCTGTGGGATCTCACACCATCAGATTCTGACGTTTCTGCCCTAGAAGCTGTAGGAGAAAGCAGTATGAATAAATAATAAATTCATTTTCAGACAATAAGTACAAACAAAAGTAAGAAACTACACACCAAAAGCTTCATTGTACAAGGTCTCAGCATTTGTGAGCAGATGTAACAAGTTTCCTTCAATACTGTCTTTCCATCTCTAACTGTATGTAGGTACCCATTTGCAGCTGAGTAGACTAGTTATACCATGACCAGGCATTAGCCGGGTTACTTTCCTGTGAAAGACAAGTACTCTAACCTCTCTACTACTACTCAGATAATGAATGATAATATTTAGCAAACATTATCTATTGCTAGCTAACATAATAATTTACTACTGATAAGAAATTAAATTTTCCGCAGTTTTTCATAGGACAAGTACAAATTATACATTACCAAGTTTCAGTTACGTGCAAGAAAATAATTGATTAGTTATTAATATTATTATTCGATTTATACAAATTATGCTTGTAACAAATAATGGAACATTATAGAAGACAAATCAGTATATCAGTGGACAATAAATAATAAGAAACATAGACCTATGATTAGTTTATATTAGTTATTTTTTAATTATTATTTAATATTATTATTTGTCTTTGTGTGTCTGCTTTAGTGAGAACATTCTCATTGGATTTCCATTTTTTAGTAGCCATATGTTATTATTACACACTAATAATATTTAAGCCAAACACAAGGGAAAAGAGAATAAGGGCAACCAAGACTCACCTTTACATCTCAGGCATGCAGGGACAATAAAGAATAAACTTATGCTGCAATGAAGAGAACTGCAGAGGATAGGGTCAAATAGAGAGACATACAAAGACAATCTTACAACCAGTCTACAAACATCAACCAGATGATTATGATGAGACCTATGAGAGATAGCCAACCAATAATGAACCTTACTGGAGATTAGAGAGAGAAAGTCATCATGGAAAGGACACGCAGACAAAGGAAGACAGACATGCTCTTGAACAGGATAATGAGAAGGTATGCAGGAGAAGAGTTCACCCATTTAAATCACAAAGAGCAAAGAATATGAAGCCTTCTAACCATGTTTTAAAGTCAACAACAGAGAGTTTATAATGGGCTTGCAATGCCATCATGTAAAACAGGTTTCTACAAAAATCACCATTGTAAGAGCACATAAAAGCTGTGCACAAGCTTCCCGTAAGGGGCCAGATAGAGCAGTGATCCTATGTTTTATAAGGAGTAAAATAAGGTACAATAGAAGAAGAAGAGTTTGGAGGTAAAAAAAAAAATAACATGGAGAAGATTTGTGTATTTATAAATGTCACGGCATGGCTTACGTAAAAAGAGCATAACAAAATTGTCTAGCAACATTCACACTCCTGTATTATATGGTGAATGAAAAGATGAATGATGATTAAATTCTAAATTTATAACACATTTATGGATATGTAGTATAACTGTATAAGTGAATGTAAAATATATTACTTCTGGGTGGTGAGTGAAAAAGGTGATCAACAAGGCAGGATGGTCTTTTGTCCTCTGTGACTATCAGGCTAGCATACAAGTTCAGCTTAGCTTCAATATCAGACAACCTTTTCTCTATTTCATCAATCATCTGAAGTTTTAATGCTGGATAGTCATTAAGACATTCTTTCAGGTTTGCTTCAGTCATTTATAAAATGTTTCTTAGGCTTTTGTACATTAAATGAAAGATATGATACATAATGAAAATAATGAAATTGATGAATGATCTTATAATCAATTGGTTGCCATGCCGGCATGCCAAGTCTGACTAAGACAATGGACAGATTGGATTCTTCTTCTTCTTTGATGTTCATCCTGAAAAGGACATTGTCAAGGGGCATAGTAGTTTACAGTGAGGCTGTAATATCTGTTTTTCGGCCAGACACATACAATTTCAGCTGGTTTTTTTTGGTGCACAGTTTACCTTCCAATTGTGATCCATATTCTCTTAGTCTGACTACACTAGTGCATCCTGTTTCCAAGACTGCTGCTTGGAGGCAAAATAAGGTCTTGGTCAGCTTTGGTCTGTTGACCTGATACAAGCTGCCAGCTATGAGTTGCTGGTTGCTGTTAGTTCTTTCACTATGCTGCATCTTCGTCCATAGATTGGGTCCAAATCTCTGAAATGTCTATCGTTTATGTTCTTTCTTATTGTTTAGTGTATAGGTGTTCTGAGTCCTTAGAGTTTATGATTTACAAACTTTTAAGTTTAAAAAATAAACAGTTCAGATGTTACAGGAAAGACAAGTCTTTATCTCTTTCCATACTAAGTTTAATAGTCCCAGTGACAAAATAGTCAACAATACAAATTCTCCAAAAGTAGTTAATTCACTAATTTCATACTATTCCACCACTTTAAAAGAACACTGTTAGTCTATTTGAAAAACATAAGTGTCTATTGTTACTGTACTAACTGCTCTGAATTGTACCTGCATCATTTGATGATGGCAGATTGCTATTAGGTGCCATATTTATTTTCTAATCTTTCATTCTTAGGATCCATAATTGCTGAACTTTTAGTTTTTGACAAACATATTGTGACAAAGTGTGATATGAGGAGGGGGTAGGTTGAAGAAACACAACATCACACAATCTATATTATCTTCTTTTATTTGTAAGTATTGTTCCTCTACCACTTTTGTCCTTTTTTCATTTACATCTTGTTACCAATGTCATACTTGGTCTTATTTAGGACATAGAAAAGGAAAACACAATGCATGAAATGTCTGAGAAAAGCCACATATAGAAATGATCAAGAACATCAAGAGAGAAATGGATTTCCCGCTCATTCAATGGAGAAAGATCTGGCTTTACATTGGAATAATGAGAACTATAAAGAGAAGAGAAATAATTCATTGACAAATACTTCACATTCTGCATTATTGCAGTTTTTGTTGATTTGTTCTCAAGATTAATATTATTTGATAAATGTAAATCTTAGTAAGAATTTAAGAGATTTTGGTGATTATTTTACATTACATTTTGCTGTTCTGTTTAATATTAATCACATTTTTTAAATTTAAACAATTATTCCTTACTGTTGTTGTTGTTTGTGAATGTCCACAATGAGTAGATTACTCTTTTGTGTGCTATGAAAAGGACGTTAACTGGCGGGTTGCAATAGCTTTCCTCACATCCTAAGTGTGCTGATTAAGGTGAACCTGGGTCCTCCAGGCAGTCCTACAGGATCACGTCGATCCCTGCCATTAAAACAGCCCATTTCCATGGAGGGCTACTAGGAAGCCGAGGTGAAGGTCTTGGCCAGTATGTTTTGCCTGACCCTGACTAACATGTCTGATTAGTATTTTTGCCTGACCAGACATTAGTCTTTCTCCCCATTATTCCTTGTAAAGTTATCTGACTTGTGTCACATCATATATAAACAACTCATTGCATGATGAGGTTGATATTCCATTGCATCAAAATGCACATTGGTTGATATATGCAGCAGTCATAAAACTAAAATTTATGCTAAACAAATTGTATGATTATAATTTATTTTGACCAACATCCACTCAAGAAAGGTTTATCTGCACCAACATGTGTAATACAGTTGTTTTTAAAATAAAGGATACGAGCTGCCTGTTCTAAAATTGCAGCAAGTTCACCTTGCGTACCCAACAAAAGATCATCTGAATAATGGTCTAGACTTGATTCATAGCTTTCAGGCAATGGCCAGTCTTCCTGAAACATAAGTAGACATTATAAATAATTGTCTATTTAATTAAATACTTTAGAAAGAAATAGAGCAGAGTTATTGTTCGTACTGAATGCCTATAATGAGTAAGATTGCTCTTTTGTGGGTCCTAAGATGGGAATTAAGTGGCGAATTGCAGTAGCTTTCCTCCCATTCGGAGTATGCTGATGAAGGTGAACCTAGGTCCTCCAGGTAGGTGTGCTATAATTGGCATCACCTGCGTACTGCTCATTACTGCGCGGTTCACCTTTCCAGGAAGACTTGCATTGAAGTGTGGTGGTGGTCTTGACCCATATAGCAGAGCAGATAATACTCTAGCAACAGGACCTTATGTTGCTACATATAGCCTAAAGATTTGTTTAAAAAGTAATGAATTTTAATATGAAATTAGTGAATTATTTTTGGAAGCTTAATTTTTTTTCATTAAAAATTTTGGGAAAACATTATACTATTATTAAAAAGTATATCTAAAAAGTATACTATTTCTTGCGTACTTTATTAATTAGCAGTACAAAAACAATGCATAACATTTTTTCATATATTTTCTGAGAAAACAATCAAAAATTAAAAAATGTTTCTGTTATTGTATAATTTATACTTTGAGAAATAAACTAAAGAAAATTACTTATCTCAATTCCTATTTTAGCATTCAAAGATATTTTTCTAAATTAATTAAATTTATGCACATTTATTGGTCTTTTCTGCTTCTGTCTCAGTGTCATACATCTTAATACTCTAAAGCAACAGTTTCACTTTTCAAAACCCATATTTAACAAATTCATCAAATTAACAAATTTGAATTGTTAAAAAGTTGTCTTTCAGAACTAACCAATCCTTCAGCACTTAGAAATTCATCTAGTTTTGTTGCTGGTTTCTTTTCCACAACCTCAACAGCATCCATCTTGTCTTGAGTATTGTCATTTGCTATCCAAGACATTTTGACATGTTGTTGTGTTCTGAATATAAATGAGGAAAAAAAGACTTGAAAATAAATAACCATCCAGATGATTGTCTTTGTATAGTATTCATTTTTTTACTTTAATAAAAGCAAAACAATGAAGTTAATACTATTTACTCTTTATTACTATTTACTATTTATGTGGAAATAGGTCAGGTCTAATATTTAAAAACAGAACATATAGAGCTAACATATAGTGAAAATGAATGTAGCTGATAAAAGCAATTAGACATTTAAAAAATATATCAGGGATGAAATTTTAGAGACTTCATTTTATTAGACCACAGCTTTTTTTATGAGGTAGGGTGGCCAGTTTCCTTTCTTGCTGCCTTTCCTTCCCTATCAGCAAGTCAGGTACCCTTTTAGAGACTGGGACACACAAGTAACATGAGGTGAACCCATTAGGTTACATTATCCATGAGAAAAAAGCTATTTAATCATCCTACTAATCAGATGATATTGATACATTTGCTATAAAAGAAATAATAAGCTTACTATCTGTTTAAGCAAACATGACTTAACTTAACTTAATGACTTTTATACTGGGATAGAAGACTCTGCAGAGTCTGTATACAACCAGTTTCTTGGAGGGTGGTTAACTGATGTGCAGGTCCATCTTAATAGACTCAAACACTAGAGCTAAGTAGACCCACGGCCAGTTAGACACCATCTATGCTGCTCTAAACAAAGGCTGAGGACAGCGTAGACTAGTGGTTAAGTAACACAGCTCACAACCAAAGGTGCTAGATTTAATCCCAATCACAGCACTGGCCGTTATCCCGGGGAAGTGTCCACTAACATACGACTACTCTAGAACAGATATACAGAAGAGGGTAGAATCAGCAAGCCACATAATCTGGACAGATATTTTCACTGGCGGAAATGTTGAAGAGGAATGGGCTAAGTTGAAATCTATTCTGGAGCATCTGAAAGAGGAATTTGTTCCATATAGAAAGTTAAAATAATGGATAACTCGATCCGTAGTTAGTTGTAGAAGAGTTAAGAATAAAGCTTGAACAAAATATATAGAGGCTGGAAAACCAAATTAAACATATTTAAAATATTTGGACATACAAAAAAAATCTTATCAAGTTAATAGAGCAGTAAGAATTGACTTAGAAAAAAAACTTGCTAAAAAGATAAAGACTGATAGTAAGAGCTTTGTTACTTATGTTCGACATAAACAGAGAACGAAAGACACAGTTGGCCCACTTAAAGATAGTACAGGAAAATTAATAGGTGAGAATAGGGATGATGCTAATAAACTCAATGACTATTATTCTGCATTACCGAGGAAATGGTTTTACAAAAATTGGATAGATTGAAGGTTGATAAATGTCCTGGTCAAGATAGTATTCATCCAAAATTACTGTTTGAACTTCGAGACAAGTTAGCAAAACCATTAGCGATATTTTATTCTCATACTTTTGAGAAGGGGATTGTTCCAAGGGATTAGAAAGATGCAGGTTTTCTAATCCTTGTTAAAAAAAGGGCAAAAAATCAGATCCAGCCAATTATAGACCAGTGAGTTTGACAAGCATTCTCTGCAAATTTTAGTCTTTTATTAAGGACAACAGAGTACTGTGCTTGGAAAAGTTTATGGGTTTATTAAAGGAAGATCGTGTTTAATCAATCTATTAGGATTCATGGAGGAGGTTACGAAAATGTTTAATGGTGGAGAGCCAGTGGATGTTATCTATCTGGTTTTGCAAAGGTCTTTGATAGAGTACCTCTTCAACGATTGTTTCTAAATAGGTGGTGAAGTTGCCAATTAGAAAGAAAATTGGTTGACCGGCAGAAGGCAGAGAGTGGGCATACATAGGGAGTACTCTGGCTGGTGTGATGTAATAAGTGGTGTGCCCCAAGGATCGGTATTCGGACCAATTTTGTTCTTAATATATATCAATGATTTGGACATTTGTAATCAGATCCATGATTGTAAAGTTCGCACAAAATTATGTGGCAGGGTCTCTTCTCTGGCAGAGATGGATCTATTGAGATCGGATTTAGATATGATTCAAAAATGATCTGAGAGTTGGCAGATGGAGTCTAATGTAAAAAAATGTACAGTCCTCCACATGGGAAGATCCAATAATGAATATAATTACATGATGGGAGAAAATAATATTAGGATAATAAAAAAGGAAAGAGACGTAGGAGTTATAATAGATCATAAAGCAAAGGTGTCGAAGCAAGTCCAGGTGGCAGTGAAAAAGGCGAATGCCATGTTGGGCATGATAAAAATAAACATTTCACATAAGAGCAAGGAAGTAATAGTCCAGTTATATAAATCATTAGTGAGACCTAAATTAGAGTACTGTGTTCAGGTGTGGAGTCCATAAAATAGAGTGGAAATAAACATGCTAGAAAGAGTAAAAAGAAGAGCTACAAAAATAACCGAGAGGTTTCAGAATTATAGTTATGAGGAAAGACTAAAAATAACTGGTCTTCAGTGTCTAGAACAAAGAAGAATTCGAGGTGACTTAATACAAGTGTATAAAATAATAAATGGAAAGGATAAATTAGACTGTTTTTTTCAAAGTGCGACCGGCTTCAAGAACAAGAGGACATAGCTACAAATTGTTTAAAGACAGGTCTAGATTAGATATTAGGAAATATTTTTTTAGTCAGAGAGTGGTGAATTTTTGGAATGCATTGCAGAAGGATGTAGTGGAAGCAGAGTCAGTTAATGCATTCAAAAATAGATTGGATGCTCTCAGTATTTTTGGTATCCATGGAGTGAAATAAACTGATTGTATACAGACTCTGTAGAGCCTTCTAAGCCAGTATAATGAAGTTAAGTTAAGTTAAGGAAGCAAACTCTTAGAAAATGCATGGTAAAGTTAAATGCACTGGGCCAACAGGCGCAAAATAAAAACATAGTGCAACGTACACTACCTTGGGGGAATAGAGAAATAAGGCAAACACAAAAAAAAAACCATACAAATAAAAACAAACAAAGGGTAAAGGTAATATTCAGCACATTGATAAGAACTATTTAAGTATTACCTTTGATAGGCGGCTGAAGCTGAAACAGATAGAAACCTAATGCGTTCAAGGCAGAGAATGGCTACCATACACAAAATTGCTGGAACAACTTTGGGAGCAGATAAAAGAATTAAAGAAGCTGTACACTGGATATGTAAGATCAGTCCTTGAATATGGCATAACAGCATGGGTAACTGCAGCCAAATAAAACTTTGACAAAATAGAGTTAAAAAACTAGGCAATGCGAATCACAACAGAGGGCATGAGGACCATGTCCATTGGAGAACTGGGGTAAAAATAATGAACTAGCAACCTTTTGAGCACAGAAGAGACAACAGGGCCCAACAACAAGGAAAGAAATTCAGAAGGTGGATGTACCAGAGAATAAATGAGTTTGGAAGGGGAAGACTCAAGAGGAAAAACTTTGTGGCATCAGTGAAAGAAAAGTGCTGAACAGATCCAATAAATGGCACATTACTCAAATACATATGCACACTAAACATATGCTTCCCACCTGGAGAAAACTGCGGTTCCCAGAACTGACAGAAAACATATTACATGACCATGTAATAATTAATTGATTGATTGAAATTTTGCTCGAAGAAAAGCATGAGGCCACTGCTACAACTGGCTCCTTTCCACTAAGCCTGTGTGCAAACATTTTTAGAAGCAATAGTTTTACGTGATGGTGTTGGTAGTCCCATACACAACCCTTTTCTGTCACTTTTTACAACATGCAAGGGGGGGGCGGGGGGGGGGGGAGGGGGGGGGGGGGGTTAAGTGGTTCTATTCTTTTCAACCCTAGTAGCATTCTGGTGATCATGTAATACAAAACAAAGAAATATATATGTGTATAAAATATAGACAAGTTACCAAAACCAAATATCTAATAAAAGTATCAGAAAGGAAATGAATACTGGTGAGAAGAATATTAGCAACATTTGTTTGAGTTAAAAAAATAACAATATAAAGAAAAGACATGTCTCAGCGGACAACAATAGTTCTCTACTCCAAGTTATGTGAACAATTGTTCTGTAGCTATAATATGCATTGTATTTATTTATAATAATAGTTATAATTATGATATTTGTACATTTCTTATAGTAGTTATACTATTTAGTGTCGACGTTGACACTAACAGTAACACTTTTGACTGACTACACAACACTGCACTAATACAGCAAATTATAAAATTATAACTGGTGTTAGAACTAAAGAGTAAATTAAGGAACACTCAACCAAGTAACAGTAGGTAAGTAACTTAGTTACGTAGACTGTAGTATTAGTAAGTTGTAACATTTCTTCAGCATGAAGCGCACATATATTATTTGATATTATTTGTGTCGTCCTATTAAACCAGCAAGTAGAATTTAAAAAGACAGCTTATTTCACAGAAGAAATACGAAGACTAACTTCCATATAAATGTAGAAGCCTATTTTCCTTTAAAAGAATATTATATTTCTCATGTACTGTGCTGTTATCGCGTTGTTAGGAACGCTTTCATTCCGGTGTTCATTAAAATTGCATGCAGTTAAATTAATCATAAAGAACTCGTTAGTGGTTACAGTGAGGGGACAGAAAGTTCAAAAGGCTGAAAAATGTTCCTACCTCAGAAGTACGCTGTTGAGATTAGTGACTATTGTTGAGGAGTTGACTAATAGATTAGCGTTCAACAGTGTGGGAACATCGAAGAATCAGCATAACGACTAAGCTGAAGGTTTACTATGCCGTCATTCTCCCCACCCTGCCCTACGCGTGTGAGAACAGGACTGTCTACGCTGCTGACGCCAGGGGTTACATCATTTCCACATGAGTTGTCCGAGACGCATTATGTAGATTTGCTGGCAGGACCATATCAAGGATAATGAAGTGCTATCCAGAACCAACACGTCAGGTATTCATGCACTTTTGCACACACACACAAAACAACTGAGATGGGATGGTCACCTTGTTCGAATGTCAAGCGAAAGGCTTTAAAAGAGAATACTGTATAGTTAACTGAGTGTAGGAGAATGAACAAGTACAAAAAACGTTTCAAGGACGATCTGAAGGAGTGAATCCCTATAGGCTCTGTCAAATAGACATTGACATCTGGGAAAACCTGGCTCAAAATGGTTCAACCTGGAAAGGCTGCGTCCACAAACGGCGCTGAAATCAGTGAGGGCATCCGTGTTCAGACAGCCAATGATAGACACGCACGCAGGAAGTCTAGAGCAGAGGGAATACCAGTGGCAGATGTCCACCCCGTTTCTCTCTTGATCGTGTGTGTACCAACCGCCTTTTTACCAACGATGTTAGTTGACACAGCAAGAAGAGAAAGATAACTTCAACATCATGCGTGAAGAAGCTGAGGTGGTGGTTAGATCTCTTAAAAACGGTAAAGCGGTGTGGATAACATACCAGGCGAACTATTAATTCTTGGAGGGACAATGGTGATAGATTTTGTAACAGAAATCTGTAACATGATATGGCAGACGGGAGAATGTCCCACAGGTTGGACAAAATCATTGACCATAGTGATACAAAAGAAGGGTAACCTCCAACAGTAGCAGGACTACAAAACCGTCAGTCTGATTAGCCACGCCAGTAAAGTTATGTTCAAGGTCATCTTTAACAGACTGCAGCCACGAGCAGAAGAAATTATTGCGGAAGAACAAGTGGGTTTCATAGCTGGTCGAAGCACAATAGAACAAATAATTGTTAACCTGCGCTTGGTCAGTAAAAAATACATTCAGCACAAACAGAAATTGTACCAGGTCTTCATTGACTTTAAAAAAGGCTTTTGATTGGATGGAACATTAGGCCATATGGGAAACTCTGCGCAAGTACAAGCTAGGATGACGGCTCACCCACGTCATTGAGAAACTATACTCCGATGCCAACAGTACGGCGTATCTACCTCAACGGGACCACAGGTGAATGGTTCCACACGACAGTCGGCGTGTGTCAATGGTGTCTCCTCTCTACGACACTTTTAAATGTTTTTCTAGAACGTATTATGTCAGAAGCATTGGATGAACACGTAGGGGCGGTCAGTGTAGGTGGACGCATACTCACCAACCTCCGGTTTGCCAACGACATTACCGGTCTGACTGGAGCAGAGCCTGAACTTGCAAGGCTAGTCGCAAACCTGGATAATGCTGCCCAGAAATTTGGAATGGAAACCAGTGCAGAGAAGAGAAAGATCTTAGTCAACTCCCCAAAGGGTATTTAAAACCCGATTATGGTCAAAGGTGAACCTCTGGAAAGTGTTACGCGGTTCAAATATCTGGGAGCAGAAATGAAGGCGGAGGGGCTCTAGAGATCCAGTCAAGACCAGCCATGGCCAACGTCGCTCTGACCAGACAGCGAATAATCTGGAAAAACAAGAACATTAGCCTTAAATCGAAGTTGACTTTAATGTATACAATGGTCACCTCAGTATACCTCTACGCGAGTGAGACTTGTACTCTGACGGCTGCCCTAGAACGTACAATTTGCTCAATGGAAATGAGATGCTTGCGAAGAATTCTTAGCATTTCATATCTTGGATCGTGTTACAAACGAGAGTGTTCTTGAAATTGTTAGGAAGGAGTTAGATCAATATAAAAATTTACTACAGTAAAAACTCGAAAATTGACATGGTATGGACATATACCACGATCGGTGGGGCTGACCAAGACCGTCCTGCAAGGCACTGTGCCTGGGAAGCGTTGGAGAGGGAGACTAAAAAAGAGATGGGAGGACAATATAAAAGAGTGGACGGGAAGGTCTATAACTGAAACTAATACCCTGGTGAAAAATCGAGACGTATGGCAGGAACTAGTTCGACACACTGCAATAACTGTGCCTCAACTACCTTCTAGGTTACGAGATTAATGATGATGTGATTATCTTATAAACCTGTATTAAGTCACCTCGAATTCTTCTCTTTTCGAGACACTATAGGCCGGTTTTTCTGAGTCTCCTCATAACTGTAATTCTTGAATCCCTCTATCAGTTGTGTCGCTCTTCTTTGTATCCTTTCCAGCATGTTTATATCCCCTATACGATAAGGGCTCCACACAGTACTCCAATCTATGTCTAACAATGCTTTACACAGTTTGACAATCACTGCCTTACTCCTATGTTTAATATTTCTTTTTATCACACCTAACATTGCATTTGCCTTATTCACTGCTACCTGGACTTGCTCACTCACTTTAATAGTATGCTCTATTATAAACCCATGTCCCTTTCCTTATTTATCATTCTAATATTGTTCTCGCCCATTATTTAATTATGTTCCATATTGGATCTACCCATGTGAATGACTATACATGCATATAAATTAAACTCCATTTGCCAGCTGGCAGACCAGTCTTGAATTTTATCTAAATCCGACCTCAATATATCCACTTCTGCTTTAGATTAGACACTCCTGCATATTTTTGTGTCGTAATTTTGCAATTATGGATCCTATATCAATGTCCAAATCGTTTATATATATCCAGAACAAAATTGGTCCCAAAACCGAGCCCTGTGGCACTCCAATTTTTACTTCACACCACTCAGAGTACTCATTTATTTATTTATAAAGAAGCAAAGACACCCATCAAACGATCCACGACAACACAGAATGGGTCTCAGAGATTCATCCGCGTGCGATTGTGGAGCACCCAAGCAAACATCAGAACATATTCTGCCTGATTGCCCGATCTATGCAGACCAAAGAGAGGCAGTCTGATCTGGGGGAGTGACCATGCTCGAAAAGCTGTGGGGGACCGGCGAAGACCTGAAACGCAGTCTAGTGAACCTCACTGGACTAGAAGCATAGCATCAGTTGAACGATGAAGAAGAAGAAGACGAAGAAAAACAAGTTTTTTATATAATAAATGGAAAAGTTAAATTAGACTTTACCACGTTTTTCAAAGTACTACCAGATACAAGAACAGGAGGGCACATCTACAAATTGTTTAAAGACAGGTCCAGATTAGATATGAGAAAATAGTATTTAGCCAGAGAGTGGCGAATTCTTGGAATGCATTGCCGCGGAATGCAGTGGAGCAGGCAGAGTCAGTTATTGCATTTAAAAATAGATTGGACGCTCACAGCATTTTCGGTATCGGTGGAGTGGAATAAACTGTTTGTATACAAGACAGACTCTATAGAGCCTTCTAACCCAAGGAATACTAGCAGTAGCAGACCAAACCACACTTGGAGAAGAGAACTGGAGGCTAACATGATGGAAGCAGGACTGCCGTTTCCTTTGTTGCTGAAGAGGACAGACCATGGTCTACTTTAGATTACAGATGGCCATGGACAGACTTTTAGTGTGTTGGTTTTGCTCCGCAGTGAGCTAAAGACAGTAAGGGCTTTTGATTGAGCGATAGATACTCCGCTTTACCGAATTAGTTTCGAACATAATTTTGAAAATAATCACGAATTAAGAAACATGATATTTATTTTTAAAATACAATTATATTCTCTGATACATCAAATACTATACATTTACATGATATAAATTCATGAATTAAAAACGCAATTCATTTGTTTTTTCTTTTACAAATGTATAAACCTTTTCACCTTTGCTGTTGTTATGGCAACAGTGACCAAAGCTGTTTTTTTATTTTTAAAGGTAGCTCGTTATTTTGTGGGGGTTCATGTACATCACCAAATCTCTTGTCAAAACGAAAGTTTCAGTACTTTAGTTGCTTTTAAAGTCCGCTCTATTAGTACTGTTACATTTAACTTTAAAATGCCAACAGGACGAGGAAGAAAAGATAGCAACAGTGATGCAGCGACAGAAGAACAAGGAACCGTAGGAACTTTTGAAACACTTCGCGATGAAGGGGAACATTTTGTGCATGTTCAACAGTATGCTAAAGCAATTGAAAGCTTTACAAAGGTTGGTTCATATTTTTCTACACATTTTTAAAGAGTATTTAGGAAATACTGTTACTGAATACTTAAGTAAGGCTAATAGCAGCCCATTACGAGCTATGGTGCCAACAGCCAGCAGACATATTCAATATTCATGATATGTTGCACATCACCGGTGAGCCAAACGTGGTTGTAGTGTATAGTCCAAGGCTAGCAGTACATAATCTCTTTCCATATATGCAACATATAAGGTCAGGGTTGTGCATGTGGGCGTTATTTGTTTTGTTTTTCCGCATAGCACGTTCCTCAGCAATTGAGGCGCCCCTGAAGATGGTTCTGAATCACATCTGGTGGACCTGTGCCAATTAATACCAAAAGTTTACATCAACGTTGAAGTATGTCAGATATTCTGAGGAAATCTTTGAAGCGCTTCATTTGCCCAGCTACCAGATGCAAATCCTTTTTCAGCTCGTCATACATCTGTTGTGTCACGACCCTACTACACCTCCATGCGGTGATCCTGGATAACAGGCTGCAATAGAGTAGACTGACTAAGGAAAAGGGATAGAAGAGGGATGGCAACCTGGTACTAAAAAATGTCTGCTGAAGTTGGATGTGTCAGACCGAAAGGTGCAGATATCGCAGTAAAGCTGTAAACTACAACACAATGCATTCCATTCTCCGAACTACATCCTGCTTCTTGTAAAGCCGTTTTCAGAGCTTGGTAGCGGAGGATTGAGAATGAACGAAGAAGAAGTATGTGACTGTCTGGCATGCCCTTGATGTGGTCGGTCCCCTGATTTGGTCCTTCTGCAATAGTGTGTGGATGCTTAGCGTTTTGGTCTTCATAAGGATCTCAGTGTTTTGTACCCTATTCTGTCAGTGTGCTCTTAACAGTCTACGGAGGCAGATTGTGCAATCTCACTAGCATACAGAAGGGTAGTGATTACTACAGTGCGGGAGACTTTAAGTTTCCTGTCATGGCTAAGATTCCTTCGATTCAACACGCTGTTGCGCAGCCTCCCAAAAGCAGCACTTGCCTTGGAAGATTCTGTTGTTGGCCTCAGAGTCAATGGTAGTTAACCATGGAGAAAATACTACCAAGGTAAGTGAAGTTGTCTACGGAATAGAAGCGCTAATTCTTTACTCTGATATCTGGATTTGGATAGATGCCACTCAGGGCAGCTTGAAACATGACTTCAGTTTATTTTTTATTAATAGTGAGACTGAACATGTTACAGGCTTTGAAGAACTTGCCCACATAGGTCGGTATGCCTCTATTAGTGCTGGCAGTGACGGCACAGTCATCAGCAAACAGTAGGTTTGAGATGGTTGAATTCTTTATCTTGGTGTGAGCCTGCAACTGCTTGTGATTGAAAAGTTTACAATTTGTCCTGTATTCCACTCCATTATCAACACAACCTCGAGATCTATTGCTCAGCATGGCAGCAAACATCGTGCTGAAAAGTGTTGTGGGCCAGTGCACAGCCCTGCTTGGTGCCTTTTGAGACAGGATTTGCCTCTAAGGTTTTCCCATCAGACAGAATATGAGCAATCATACCCTCATGGAATTGTTTGATGAATTTTTCCCTGCTTCTCCAGAGTCTATCTTTGTTGGCATGTGAAAAACCTTTGTCAGGTCTATGGAAGTCATTTATAGATCCCACTGCTAGTCTTTACATTTCTCCTGAAGTTGCTGAGCCATGAATATCATATCCACTGTTCCGCTACCCTCCCCAGAACCACATTGGCATTCTGGAAAAAGATGTTTCTAAATGGTCGATCAATCAGTTGAGGAGAACTTGTGCTAGTATCTTGTCAGCAGTTGATAGATGGGAGATCCTCTGGGGTTGTCGCAGGATTGGTGGTTTCCCATTCGCTTGTATAAATGGATGATGGTAGCATCCTTCAGTCCTTGTAGGAAAGTGTCAGTGCTCCATATTGTGTTATACATCTCAGTTAATCTCTGTGTTAATGCACAACTACCTGTTTTATAGATCGCATCCAGTTTATTTGCACCTGGAGTCCTTCCCTTTTATATAAGACTTATCGCTGCTCTGACCTCCTCAATATTAGGAAGGTCTAGTTTGCTGTTCATATGTATCTGGAGCAGGTTTGCTATGGCCCTGTCACAAATGGTGGGCGGTTGGTTAAAAACTGTTGAAGTGTTTTGCGCAGCATTCCAGTAATTGTGGTTTGTCGGCTAATAGTTCTGAGCCATCTGTATTCAGGATGGGAGTTATGTACAAGGGTTGGGGGCCATAAATAGTCTTTAAAGCATTATATAAGGCTACTTAGCAGATGAGTGCTGTAAGTAATGATCTGCTTTTGCCAAAACAGTATTTGACAACACAGTACACTATTCCATAATATCTTACCATTTGATCTCTTCTTTGCTTTATCAACCCATATTCTTTCAGTATTTTATTATGCCATTTGCTTGTGTCTATTGTAGTTAAAATGTCAATTATTAGTACTCTTGACATATATAGCTATTCTTTATTAATTGTCAGCAAGTGACAGAATGAACTAAATAAATACATCTGCAACATCATACATGTAACAGTTATTTGAATGTTTATTCCATATGTTTTGTTTTGTTGCAGGCGCTTGAAATGAAAAATGGAGATAAAACATGTTTGGTTATTCGAGCAAAATGCTATTTGATGCTTGGAAATTCAGAGCAAGCTTTGATTGATGCCGATGCAGCCTTGCAACAAGATGAAGACAGCAAGAGAGATATCAGAGTGTGTAAAAGGATATATTGGTTTTTTTCTGTACCTCTGCATATTTACAAATAATTGTTGGTCTTTTTTCCTTAATGTTCATGTTATAAAGATATTTCATACAATTATTTACTTATTTATTTTTAGTTAGGCATACTTGGTCATAACAATACATCTTTATCACTATTACAAAAAAATTGCAAATGCAAATTTAGGAAGCAACAGATTAACTATTGAAACAGTAATAAACACAGTAATAAAACACATAATTAATATACGTTGAAAGGTTGCCAAAGAATTATATCAGATGTTTGGTAAGTTTCCTTTGTATACATACTAAATATTAATACATAATAGTTTGTATAATATGAAAACTATTAAAGCCCTTCATGTCAGCATTGCTACACATTTCAACAGGCTCTAAATATGAAAGCTGAAGCCCTTTATCAGAAGGGGGATTTTGAAAGTGCACTGGTGTTCTATCATCGAGGCAACAAATTGAGACCAGAACTACAAGAGTTTAGACTCGGGATACAGAAATGTGAAGAGGCTGTTAACAACAGTATTGGAAGTGAGAGTTATCTTTTATTCATTAATAATATTTAATAAAAATGTAAATCTGTTTATATAAGTATGCTCAGCAAGTCCTATCATAACACCTTGTCTCCTTTTTCTCTATATGATTCATTGGGCAACCATTGAAGTTGACCCCTTGACAGATAGCCTATTTTAAAGCACAGACGTTAGCTCTTGTCCCAGTGGTTACTGTAGCAGTTTGTTTTATGTTATGAGGTTGCTTGCTCCATGTTCAGCACATTTAGTTGTTTTTTGTGACATAGTAGTAGCAGCCCCTTTCAGGCATACCTGACAATAGGATGATGTGATCTTGTAGTGATAACTCTGTACTGGGTTTTTGTTGTGTTGTCCTTTTCCTTGTGGCGTTGTTCCACTTCTCTGTGTTGCAAGACCTTATTTTCACCCAGTCTGAGGTGGCTCTTCAGGGTACATCTCCACTTGGATTGGTCTGCAGCTTTGTCTTCCCAGGACGTCAGACCCATGTTCAGTGTCTTCATGCCTCACTTACAAACATCAATGAACCTCAGCTAAGGTCAGTCAACTGTTTTTTTTGCCATCTGCCAACTGACCATAGAGAACATCTTTGGGAATGCGACCATCTTCCATGTGGGAAACATTTACCAATTAACCATAGTCTTTGCTGCCTAAGGAGTGTACATGCTTGAGAAATGTTGTGAAAATACACTTCTGCATTTGTCAATCCATGTAATTCCAAGGATGGATCACAGGCATCGTAAATGAAAGGTGTTAAGCCTCTGCTTTTGTTTGGCATAGATTTGCCCAAGTTTTGCTACTATATAGGTTTGTGCTTATGATAAATGCATTTTAAACCATGGCCTTGGTTTTAATTGTACGTTTCTGTTTTTCCAAATATGTGTTGGGAGATGAGCAAATGTGACAGCAGTTTTGAAAATAGGTTAGATTAGGGTTGATAACACAAATCTATAAAAATAAAGTCATTTTGGAAATATTGACAAAACAAAAGTAAATGATCTTCAGAAAGGAAAGGCCTTAGGAAAATAGGAGAATAACGTAATGGATTGAAAACCACAAGAACGCTCCATGGCTGGCTTCCCTTCTGATTATCAAGAAGAAAACCAAAATAGTGACATGGAATGTTATAACATTATACCAGGCAGAAAAAAAACAGACCAAGATATAACGTACACCTATTACAAGACCAGGAAAGAAAGAAACAAAGCATAGATATCAAGTGCTACAAGAGTTATATGAGGATGAGGAGATGTACATTTAAAATAATATGTGGGAATAGGTTAAAGAGATGTGGAAGGAGACATGTGAAAAGACTTTAGAATTCAAGAAAACTCAACACTAGAAATAGATTACAACAGAGAGATTATATAAAATAGAAGAAAGGAAAAAGAAGAAAGTTATACTCAACAATTGCTGACCTGAGTCACTAAAGCAGAAGCACAGAAATACTAAGCAATTACAGACACAATTTTAATGCATGCATACAGAAAAAAAAGGGAAGCTATTGATACGTTGGCACAGCGGTAAGAGAAAATATGAGAGCTCTGCTCATTAAAAAAGTAAATGACAAATAGATATATAAAAAAGTAAAAAGGTAAATCAAAGATAGACAAGGCAAAATATTGACATCATCTGAGGAACAATAAATTTGATGGATTGGGGATTTCAAAGAAAGTTTAAACGGCCGTCCACAACAAGAAACACCAAACATCCTACCACCAGAGGAG